>JAAALK010000084.1:7323594-7341113 GCA_019279435.1 Zizania palustris | reverse complement strand
ATCATTTTTCAAGTTTAAAGCATAAAAGCCATGCATATGACAGATATCAGACATATCAAGTGAACGGAACCAAAGCATGATCATTGACAAGTAATCAAAAGCATGTACCAGCTAGAATAAGTAAAGCAGTTCAATCATATAACAAAGCAAGCTCAAAAGTGTATGTGAATATGTATGATATGAACACACACAAAAAGACTCAAGAAAAGAGTAAAGAAGAAAGAAAACTGGCGCAAAAATATCCTAGAAAGGATATACAACACCCAAATCCCCTCGTAAACGCTCAAAGGTAGACTGATCTAGGGGTTTGGTGAAAATCAGCCAACTGATGATGGGTATCAACATGAACAAGGTCAATGACACCTTTCTCATATTGATCTCGCAGAAAGTGAAAGTGCACATAATATATGTTTGGTTTTTGAATGGAGACAAGGGTTTTTCCCTACACTAATAGCACTGGTGCTGTCGCAAAACAAAGGAACTCTGGTAGGAAAGAACAACCCAAAATCTCTCAAAGTAGAGATCATCCAAACCAACTGTGACAACAGCTAGCAGCAGCTACATACTCAGCCTCAGTGGTCGAAAGAGCAAGTCCAGAGTGCTTTCGAGAAGACCAAGAAACAAGATATGAGCCAAGAAACTGGCAAGTACCTGAAGTCGACTTGCGATCCAACAGGCACCAACCAAAATCAGCGTCCGAAAAGCCAGATAAATCAAGGATGGTGATGCTGAATAGTAAAGACCAAGTATAGAAGCAAACCGATCATCCCTCGAAACTCTCTCTCGTTGACCTTGACGCCGCTCTCGTCCTTGTCCAGGCCCCCAGATGTGCCCATTGGGGTCATCTGCGTCTTCAGTTTACCACCAAAGTCAAATTTCTTCAACATGTCACGAGTGTACTTACCTTGGTGGATGAAGGTGTCGTCCTTGGTCTGCTTGATCTGGATCCCTAAGAAGTACTTGAGCTCACCTATGAGGCTCATCTCAAACTCACCGTGCATCTGCTAAGAAAACTTGGACACAAGAACATCAGTAGTACCGCCAAATATAATATCGTCCACGTAAATCTGAGCGACTAAGAAATCTGAAGCATCTTTGAGCAAGAAAAGAGTTTTATCCACAAAACCCATCACAAAGCCCTTCCACAACAAAAAATGCTTTAACCGGTCATACCAAGCCCTAGGGGCTTGCTTCAGACCATATAAAGCTTTCTGCGGCTTAAAACATGTCAAGGAAACTTAGGGTTCTCAAAAAATCCTTGAATTGCTCGCATCCGACCATTGTTCTCATTCTTCAGCTTCAAAATCAGGTCATGAACAAAATGAAAAGTCTCATCCTTAGACTCCAAGAAGAAAACCCACGAGAATCGAGAAAACGTCAATGATCACAAGCACGTACCACTTCCCACCGACTGAGCATTCCCGAGCTGGACCGACATTGTCCATGTGTAACAGCTCTCCCGGGTACGAAGTCATCACCTGAGTCACAGGTGAGTCAGAAGCGGCAACCATTTTCCCTTGACGACATGGATGGCAAACTAGATCCTTCTCCATTTAAGCTTGGGCAATCCTCGGATGAGGTCCATAGAGCTCAACCTGACTAGCAGATCAAAACTCAAATGGCCCAACCTCCTATGCCACTTCCAAAGCTCAAGGAGGATCCAGCAATCAAACATCGAGAAGGGCCAAAAAACTAAGAAGTCAATCCAAAAAACCTTACCGAAAGGTAAGATCTGGCAAATCAAAGACCCTCTAGAATCAATCACAGAAGAACTGCCCTTCTTAAAACGAGCCTCCAAACCATCCTCAACAAGTTGCGAAACAGAAATCAAATTGATGTTCAAATTTCCAACCAAAGCAACGTTCTTCAAAGAGAAATGGTTTAAGATGCGAATTGAGCCAATGCCGTGTACCTTACCTTGACCAATGTTCCCGAAGGTGATGTATTCCTTGGAGCTTGGGGGAAAGAGACTGAGAACCATCTGCGATGTCCCGTCATGTGGCGAGAGCATCCTGAGTCCATGATCCAAACGTCATCCAGTCCCGAATCCTACACAATCAGTGGTCGTAAGAGGGAGCAAATGGTATGGCACTAGGTTTAGGAAAAGAACTAAACCAGTGTCGAGCCATCTGCTCAAAATACGGAAAGCAGAAATCATCATATGAATCTGGACCAAAACGCGGCTCAAAGCGTGGTCCACGGTTCTGCCTAAAGTCTTGGCCAGGAGGTCCAGGACCGTATCCAAAACGACCTGGAGCTCTGCTGGAACGAACACCGCCATCCGGAGCATGGGCATGAAAGCTGTCTCCTCTACCACCACCTACACGATGCGGCCTGGCCTCCAGCCTCTCCCCTCGTCGAGGAACTCTCAGTCTACCACCCTGCTGGTAGAACTGCTCCTGGCCACCACAAGCTATCTCTGCTCTCAACCCTTCCTCCTAAAGAAAAACTCCACAAGATGCCCGTCTCTCTAACAATGCTCACAGTAGTAGGTGGGCTTCTTGGGATGTGGTTGAGGCTTGGGGTTCTTGGGTTTGGTGGTGTTGTGTGTAGACTCCTTGGTGTGAGAGGGTCCAGGAAGAGAGTCTAGAGAAGTGCGGAGGTGTTTGGGCTTTGGAACCCAGATGGGCTTCTTGGGTGGAGCTTTAGGCTGTTCTTGGAACACTCCATCCTTGGGCTGACTAGCCTGGAAAGACTCAGTGGAGTGAGTCTTGGGGTATCTCTGTTCAGGAGTCATTTTACTCCACTCCACTGCTCTCTAATGGCACTCTCAAAGTCATCCTTGGTGTAGGTGTAGCCTACCCCAAACCCATCCTGCCTCTTAAACTGCTAGATCATCATGTCGAGCTGTGCTCTCTGGCACTCACCCAACTCGGGATTGAACGGAGGTAAAAGTTCTCATTTTGGACATCAGCTAGCTCCTCTCTCAAAGAAGCTAGTACCTCCACTTGAGTTAAGTAGGTCTCACACTCTCTATCAACGTAGAAAGACTTCTCGGCTTTCAGCTTAATCAACTCCAATCTAAGAGACAAGCAGTTCTCACAGACAGTTGGTGGAACAGACAGTGTCTCAACCTCTAGCCTAGTTTGCCCCAGCTCAGCTCTAACTCTCTCCAAATCGCCCAATTGCTCATCACCCTTGGCTTTCATCTCAGCTAGACTGGCTAGATGAGATGGGCAATCAGCACAGGGCACGACCATAGTGGCATGAGAATCTTTCAGCTCCAACTGAGCACTTTCAAGATCAGTAGCCAAGGCGTCCCTCTCATCACCCTTACTGTGTACCTGGACTTCAGAGTCGTCAGGTCACACAAAAGATCCTCACACTTTGGGCACTCACTGCTATCACCCAAGCAAGGGGAAGAAGATAGACTCTCAATTCTGTCGTTGGCCATGGCAAGCTCACTCTCGAGTTCATCTATCCTTTCTTAGCCCTTCTAAGTAGTTTTTCCCGATATTTTAACTCTGGACGATTACTTTCAAGTAAATCAATGATTTCACGTTCGTAAGATGATACCTTTTCATTTTCGTCGTCGTTGGAGTCATCGGAGGAGCCCTTTTCTTCCTTATCCCCAAGAGCCATTGAGCAAATGCTCTTGCGGGATCTTCGACGTTTATGTGAGCGGCTCTTCGGCCTGTCCCCGAAGGCCATGAAGCAAAGGCCCGCCGGATCATCCTTGTCCTTCCCCTTCCTGATGACAATCTCCTATCGCTTGAGCTCGAAGAAGAGGAAGAAGACATGGACCACTTGGAGTAGTTTTTCTCCATCTTGGCGAAGAAGGCCTTGTCGCGCTTCTTGTTCAAGCCGGTAGTCCTTCAGGGCCTTTCTGAAGAATCTGGTCTTCGGCTTGCCCTTTGTGAAGGAAGCGCTGTTGTGCTTGCCGGAGTCGTAGAAGCCACCATCGATGCCCTTCTTGTGACCAGTGCGCTTGGGGCAGTCGGCGATAAAGTGACCTGATCACCACACTCAAAGCATCTGGTCTTTGTGCCGTGTCTTTTGAACATTCTCTTGTCATAAACACGACGCACCTGGTTGTTAAAAAGACACAAGTCATCTCCTAACG
This sequence comes from Zizania palustris, assembly GCA_019279435.1. Lineage (NCBI taxonomy): Eukaryota > Viridiplantae > Streptophyta > Magnoliopsida > Poales > Poaceae > Zizania > Zizania palustris. The sequence goes on along the minus strand of JAAALK010000084.1, from coordinate 7,337,050 downwards.
ACTTGAGCTGGTCCTCAGTGATAGACATCAAGGAGAACCCAGCACAGCTCACAGAAGAGGGATCAACAGAAGGTGTAGCAAGGGCCAGGTCTTTGATCCAGAGCCAGTGAGATTTGATCTCAACTGGGTATCAACCTCAGTGGCCTTCAGCTTGCTAAACGACTCAGAAATTGTCAAGGTACATTAAGAGGTGCTCTCAATGATAGAGGATACCTTGATCTCCCAAATCTTAGGGTCCAAGGTATGGAGAACCTTGAGCGCCTGCTAATGATCTGAGACCAGCTGAACTCCCTCGGCCTTGTTGGCCCGAAGCTTGATGATCGATGAAAATGACCAAACAACGCTTCAACAGATTCACCCGGCTTTTGTGTGAAATTCTCATATTCACGCCAGTAGGTCTGATAGAGCCGAGCCTTGACATGGGCTATCCCCTCATGGTGTGCCTGAAGGGTAACCCAGATATCTCTCGCAGTGGTGAGATGGTTCACACGCTCAAATTCGGTGGGACTTAAACCAAAAAACAAATATTCACCGCTTTGTTATTGTTCTGATGCTGGGCAACAATATCTGGAGTAGTGCGCTCAGCAACATGCAACACTGTGAAAGTAGCGTGAATACAAATGTCCCAAATGTCCGAGCTTTGGCTCATGAGATAGGCTCGCATGGAGTCTTCCAATAATTATAGCCATAAGCTTGCAAGGACGGGACCTTTCCAGGAGACGTCAGATCACTACTAGGGTTTAGAACGGTTAAGGTATGGAAAAACCCTAACCAGGCTCTGATACCACTTGTAGGACCGAAAGTAGCGACCAGAGGGGGGTGAATGGGCGCCTAAAAATTCTTTGAATCAATGGCCTGCTCCCAACACCCAACGCACCTCAAAAGACTTAGCAGGAAAACGTAAATAGATCGTCAAAGCCTAAAAGTATCTAGCCTATAAACGACTGGTGTCCTGGACAAGGAAACACCAACACAATGCCTATAGGCAGATTCAAAGCATTTAAAACATAGACAGATCAAGGTTCACAGAAATAAGCCATCACCGCAATTAATCTCAGTGCACAGAACTCAGCCTAAACCATCTCATGAGAAAGAACACAGTACGCACACAAATCGAAGGAGCGATTAAATGCGTACAGGATGAAATTGGATGGTTGAGATTCAGAGAATAAAACCTAAGGAAGAGATTCAGAATGCGTACTCGATGAACATTGTGACGGCGGAGGAAATCAAACAGCTAGGAGATAAAAATGACCCAATCTATTGCATTAGAAAAGTGATTTCACAAAGGGTAACCCTAACCCTAGGGATTGGGGCCCTATTTATAGGCAGCCCAATAGCCTAGGAATATTCCAACAGACCCTTAGGGTTTTTTACAGACGCTGAAATAAATTGGAAAAGACCAAACTGCCCTTAGGATATTTTTACAAACTCGACTGACTGTGGGCCTAAGGACAAAATAGCGACTACGGCTTTGACCCAGAACGGTCCGATCCGAGATCACGGTCATCAGTTTTGCGTCGAAACTGACAAAGCGTCCACCGACTTTGCACCAGGTACCCGGATTGGGCTGGCCCAATTCCACAGCTCTCTCAGCCCGGCAATCGCTCGCCGCCCATGTACCTGAGTCAATCCTTGTCAATAGCCCAGTGGATCCTCTGCTGCTCCTAGCCCATGTACCCGGATTGGGCTAGCCTGACTTCGCAGCCCCTATGCCCAGTCGCTCGCTGCTCGTGTACCTGAGTCACATGCGTCATAGACACAGCAGGTCTTCTCCTCTCTTTGTGTTCTCTTTGACTTCCGTTGACAATGACTCATCACATCTGGAGCCATGAGGCCCACTCTTCAGTATGGCTCCTCACCTGTCTGCTTCGAAGTCTGGTGCGAAGGGGTCACCGAAGTGTACCTTCGGCGTCTGGGGCGAAGTGTTCCGCCGAAGGTGCTTCGGCGTTCAGACTGATCCGGCCAATGATGGACTCCGAACGGTTCTAGACGCGATGATCACCTCCGAATAGCGGGGTTCGGCATGAGGTCTATGATACAGCAACTGCAGAATAATGACGCGAGGTCTACGCTCGAGCGTAACTTCGTTCAGTGCGGAGATGATCGTGGCGAAGCCTGTTGCGACGAAGTGTGTTGGTGAAGCCTGTTGTCGGAGCCTGTGGTCCCATTGAAGGGTGTCCTGGTGACCTCCGAAACCGATCTCCAACTCCGGACACCTCCGACGAAGTAGCTCCGAACGGAACCTGCAACAAAGAGAATTCGAAGTACCAATTCGGCCTGAGGACCGAATTCTGCCAAGTTTTGCACTAGTAGCGAAGGTAGCAATCTGTTACGCAGATTAGCGGATACTTCACAGGCGAAGTAACAAGGAGATAGCAATATACGTAGATTAACGGATAATTCACAAGCGAAGTAACAAGGGTTACCACTGTTCTGGTGGCCGGCAGAGGGCTTCTAGGCAAACCCCGAAGAGGTACAGGAAAAATAAAGGTAAAGTAAATACGATCAAATCTAGGGATTTGGTTTGGTTTGAGTTGGGGGGCTCTACGCTGGCCTCACCTCTCTATTTATAGGGGCTTAATCTCTGATCTAATCTACTATTAACCCGGCCAGATAGAGATAAAACTGAATTTGCACACATGGTGAAAAGCATCACTGCATACGGCAACACATGATCAGCAAGCTGGGAAAGAAAAATAAGGGAGAAAAATATTTCTAGATTCAACTTTGAGCCTTCCAGATTTTTAGGAAATGACCACCTTCCAGAATTTTTATAGCATATAGATGAGCCAAAAACAATATGAAGCTCTGTTCAGAACCTTTTGCAAACTTCAAACATGGAACACTTGTAACTTGGACAACAAGAATTATGCAGAACTCAGGTCCAAAAACAGAACCAAAACTGATCAAAAATCGCCTCAAAGATTGAATCCAGACTGAAAACAAAACACAAAACTTGGCAGAAATCAGGAGTTTTCTGAACTTTTTATGCACTTTGTTGTACAGGAAAATATATGCAGCATTGGTCGAAACCTTCTGCAAATTTCGAACATGAAACCCTTGAAACCTGGACAACAAAAGTTATATAGAACTCAGGTCCAAGAACAATACCAAAATAGATCAAGACTCGCCTTAAAGATTGAATCCAGACTGAAGACAACTCAATCAACAGAAATCACAAGTTTCTAGAACTGTTTAGGCACATTGTTGGAATAAAAAATATGTATCAGTGGTCAAAAACTCTTGTAAATTCCCAAAATGGAATCCTGGAAACTTGATATTCAAATTCTATGAAAATGGATCCAAAAACAGTACCAAAACAGATCAAACATTTCCTCAAAGATTGAATCCAGACTGAAAACAGAACACTTTACTCAGCAAAAATTACAAGTGTTCAAAATCATTTAGGTACATTATTGGGCAGAAAAATACATGCAGAATTGATCAAAAACTTTTTAGAACTTCACAAATGGCACTCTAGAAACTTGAACATCAAAAGCTATGAAGAACTTGGATCCAAAATCTGCACAAAAACTACTCAAAAATCGTATTCAAAAGTGATCACACAAAAAACTAATCTGGTATGAGAACTCTATGAACAAAACAAAATGGTAGAAAGGATTAATTCTCAATTTCTACAAAAAAGGTTATGGAATACCTTTGAATCCCTTCAACCATGATATTAATCAAGAAACAACCCAAGAATCAGCCATGATGTTGATGAACACTTAAAAAAACATTTCATCAAACATGTAGAGGGCTACACAAACACTTAACCATTTCAGCGAGAGTTAAATTCTAGAACTATGATGCCTTATTTGATTAGCAAAAGAAATAAGAAGAATCTCAGAAATCACTTGCAACGTTAGAAAATGGATCATTCAAATCATCCTCAACAAAAGAGTATAAACATCAACATCAACTTCTGCACTAGATTCACCAGAAATCGCTGCACAAAATCGATCTCAGCCACAATTGCATATGCGCTCGGAGATAAAACACTGCAGTGTCCTGTTTTCAGACCATGAATAGTGACGAGCTGATTTGATAAGAACAGCAAAAACCAGCAAAATTTGATGGATTTGGTATTTGGTTCATCCCAAAAGTACAACAACAAATCTCTCCCCTGCCCATGGATGGTCCCCTATTTATAGGCCAACCATAGGCGGTATTTTCTGAAAAGAACCCTAGAATTGAAAATTACTCAAAAGTCCTATTCCTTGTAATATATATTTTCAGAATTAGAAAATTCTAAAAATATACTAAAGGAGTACACTAAACCTAGACTCACAACCTTTTATTACACATTGACTCAAAGTAAAAAGACTCCAGACTATTAAAATTAACAAAACTAGATATGCGACGGTTTTCAGCAAAAAACTGACAAAGCTCTCAATCCTTCGACTCGTGACACCGCTTCACGACTCCGAGCGCCAGTAAGCCACTTCCGCTCTTGATCCCCTCGAGCCGCCTGAATTTTTGTCATGGCCTCCCTCTCGCAAATCCGGTCGTCACGCTATCACAGTCAGTCGTCTGTCCTAGTCTTGCTCCGTCTCTTCGTGCACTCTTGAGATCTTCTCCAACTTCACTCAGCCCCCTAATCCTCTGGCATCAAGCTCCCCGCTCGACCCTCGATCACCCACCGTCGACAATTGGTCAGCATCTCCTCCCTGCATATCAAGACAAGCTAAAATAAGGACGAGATGCACCACCGAAACCCTCATCACACACTCCTCCATTTCACATCGAACCCTTCGATGCACTCAACCAACCTCAACCACTTAAACGCTCATCCTTGTCAATCACTCATCATCCAGACCGAAACCACCCTTGGTTTCACACCATCACTCTGTCTCGACCATCCGTCCATCCATGTCTTGCTCTATCTCCTCGTGCACTCCTAAGATCATCTCCAACTTTACCTGGCATTCTTGATCTCTGGCATCGAGCTCCCCGCTCGACCCTTGATCACCCACCATTGACAGTTGGTTAGCATCTCCACCCTACACACATGAGACAAGCCAAACAAGAGACGCAATGCACACCAACACCCTCGTCACAGACCATTCATAAACACATCGAACCCTTCGATGCAATCAAACCATCACTCACTGAATCACTCGATCGCTCATCCTTGTCAATCACTCATCACATAGACAGAAACCATAGTGCGACCCCCTTGGTTTCACAATCTCCCCTTGATCAGTGCATTGACAAACCTAAACAGAAACATGATGAAAGTTTGATGTTAAGCGCACAAGTGACCATAAAAACTCAGAAAAGAGCAAAACATGTCACCTGGTAAAAGAACTCCTCCTTGGGCAAAAACTAATGCAAAGCATTCATTCTATCTTAGCAAAAGCATCAATGCCTCTCTCGTGAATCATAAAACCTAAGAACTTACCCGCCGACACACCAAAAGCACACTTAAGTGGGTTCATTTTCACCCATACTGTCGCATCCTATCGAAAGCAACCCTCAAATCGGCTAAATGGTTTCCCATAGCGTCCGATTTGACTATGACATCATAGATGTAAACTTCTAACATAACTCCTAACAGTCATGAAAGATCAAGTTCATAGCGCGCTGATATGTGACGCCGGCATTTTTCAAACCAAAAGTCATGACGACCCACTCGAATAAACCGACAAAACCAGGGCATCGAAAGGTAGTCTTGTAACGTCCTCTTCGGCCATAAAGATTTGATTATAGCCAGCATTGCCATCAAGAAAACTTAGTACCTTGTGTCCTGAAGCATCGTTGATAAGCATGTACTATCGGCATTGGATACTCGTCCTTGGGAGTGGCTCTATTCAGATCCCTGAAATCAATGCATACCCGTATCTTGCCGCTCCCTTTCTTCTCTACAGACACAATGTTAGCAACCCATTCTGCGTACCTGCATGGCCTAATAAATTCAGCCTTGAGTAGTCGCTCCCTTCTTCTTTAACTCGGTCATAGACGGTCGAATTAAAGTGGCGGGGAGGCTGCTTATAAGGCCTAAATCCGGGCTTGATAGGTAGCCGATGCTCCACGAGATCACGGTTTAGTCCCGGCATCTCGCTATACTCCCATGCAAAACAATCGACATACGACCGAAGTAACTTTATTACTTCAGCCTTTTCATCGGGCTGTAAATTTTGGTTTACAAAAGTCGACCTTGGATGCTACCATCACGTATATCGACTTCCTCCAAGGGATCGGCTGACGCAAAACCTTGTCCTAATTTCTCTACTTCGCTAAAGTCCCCGATGGCCTCGGCAATATTGTCTCTACTAGACCGATATTGCTCCACATGAGACTTTAGCCAATCTAGATTATTATTGCTAGACATGACTATTAATACAAAACAGTCGTGCTACTCCAGCCGGCTTTACAGACACTGGTACAAACCGTCCCCTGGATACACTAACAAAATCGTAATCCAAAAGATCCCTACCTGACAGACACTCTACCTTGTATGGACGGCGTCACCTGATACATAGCCAATGCTACTTGGGCCGATGTATCCGCGGGGATGACTTCTACCTCATCATCGTCCCATTGTATCAGGCACTGGTGTAGAGTAGAAGGTATGCAACAGTTCGCGTGAATCTAGTCGCACCCAAGTAGCACGCTATAGTTACCTTGTACGTCGACGACGAAAACGCTGTTGGCAACATCTTTTTGCCCACCGTCAACTCCATCGAGAGTACTCCCTTGGCCTCGGAGCTCGCCGTTGAAGCCGTTGAGCATCAAGTTGGTCTTCTTTAGGTCATCCCCGTCCCTGCCAAGTTTCTTCAACAACGAGTAAGGCATTAAGTTAACAGTGGTGCCGTCGTCGATGAGCATCCGGGAAATCGGCTTTCCATCGATGTGACCTCTTACGTAGAGAGGCTTTAGATGGCGAGTCGATTCTCTCAGGCTTCGAAGATGGCGTTGCATGGACCGAGGTTCAATTGGGTGACCTCGGCCTCGTCTTGTGGTAGTGCAAATTTGGCAGGCAGCGTGACGATGTTGATGTCCATCACCTGGGGTGCAGGTCCTTCAGATGGGCGAGTAATCATCATCGAGCATGTCGTCGTCGTCACTTGGACTAGCAGCCGGGTTGGTTATCTCAACTGGCTTCTCCCTCCATACCTATTTTGTAGCTGGCCGAGGGCGGATTTCTTCGAAGATAGCGTCGCGCTCAGCCTTAGCTTTCTTCTCGCGCATCTCCTGTGCCCGTAGTCTTTGTAGGCATCTCTTCTGTGATTTGGACATGCCTGGAGGGGCCTAAGATGGCTGAGGCTTGGTGTCGGGTACTGTTCGGCTTCCATTAATTTTGGCCGAAGTGGCACTATGCCCTTCAGCCTTGTGCACCCTGCGCTCGGAGGGGCCTTCGCTGCGGACCCACGACGGACTGGCCTTGTTCGGCCAATCGAACCAGGCTTCGGCGCAGAGTCCGGCGAAGCATGGGACTTACCTTCATCAGACCTCGGTGACAAAGTCTTCGGGATTGGGACTTCCTAGACCCAACTCTGATGGTTTGGTTTCGGACTCCCTGACTTCGGCCTCTGCGTCTTGCACCCTTCTGCTTCGCTCTACATGGTCCGATCGGAGGCACTACGGATAGTCTGTGGATGATGCCCCCCTCCACTGCGTCTGTTTGCTCCTGCCATCCATAATACTCTGAAGGAAAACAAGGCATAGTGTTAGCTTGCGGAGGGTACCCCGGCCCAGATACGTACGGAGCCCACGGGGTCCCGCCCAGTCATACGGCGGAAGCATCGGGCTCTAGTGGCCTTGCCCACTGTGAGCCGAACCCATTACCCGAAAGGGGGTTCGGCAGAGTTGATGGCGTCTCGACCACACCAACGACGGGTCCTGCCCGGGAGGTACGTTTGGCCAGGCGGGCCGAAGCCTCCCATCGGAGAAGTCCAACACGTGCAGGTTCGGCATTAGGGGCCGAATTGCTGTAAAGGGGGTTCGGCCATCGAGGCTCGAAGCCACTATGCGGAGGGTGTGCCTGCTTCGGTCCGAAGTACCCTCCGAAAGCCTCGGGCCCTTCGGCTGTTTTAGCTCCTTAGTGTGTGGACCTGTTTTCTCGGCCCTTCTTCGATGCTTGTTCAATAGCATGTCATACGTTACCTTCGGCCTCTTGTGAGCCTTAACCGAAGGGGTGTTAATGTTTTGTTTCCACACTCCTACCTCGGGGTTCTTTGGTATGAGCGTGCGAGTGCGTGGCTCTTCAATAACTACATCCTTTCCCTTAGCTGACTTGGCCTATTCCGGCCGAATCAACACCTTCTTTTCGCCGAGGTCGACAGCGTTGACGGGAAAAGGATCTTTATCCAACTTCATCTTCGGATCATGGTCTATCTTCATCCTTCTTCTATGGCCGATTGTATCTGCCGTCGAAAAACATTACAATCATAGTATTATGTGAATGTGAATCATGCCACTTATAGTATGGATGCTTCTTTAACTCGTCGGTAGGTGGAATGACTTGACCTTAGGTAACCTGAGACGCTGACTTTTTAAGAGAAAATCAAATTTTTATCACATTTAGTTATATCAAATGAGTACTTGACCTCACTAAGTCGATTCGTTGTGGGGGAAGGTCGTAACTCGGAGCAAGTGATATGTTTATTTATAGTGTTCCAAACCCATTCGGTCGTGTACAGTCGGCCGAATCCTCCTCCTCTGACTCCTCATCAGAGCATTCCATGATGTGGATTTCAGACCTAGGCTTGCTAAACATCTTAATAAACTTTTATCTTTGGCTCGGCTTTCCTGGACCAGAGCCTGCTGTAAAACTTGGCTAACTTCTAAAAAGTTTTGGTTATCTAACCTCTCTTTAATTTCGAACACAAACCGTTAAAACTAATTCCGCCAAGTCCCTTCTGAAATATTAAGGCTAAAACATCGGTTTCTAGTATCCCAAAAATGCTTGATGTACTCAGAGGCGCTCTCACTAGATTTCTGCTTAACCGATGTCAAATGAGAAAGCCTAAGTTCTGTTTCGCCTATATAAAAGTAATCATGGAATTTTCGCTCCAAATCATCCCACGTTTGGACGGAGTTCGGCGGGAACACCGAAACCAAGTGAAAGCGGTGTCAGATAGTGAGAGAGAAAATAGTCTAACCTTTAGAGCATCTATCCCGCTAACTTCTCCACACTGCGCCAAAAATTGACTAACGTGCTCTAGTGTAGTCTTGCTACCCTCGCCATCGAATTTAGTGAATTCAGGGATTCTATAGCCGGGGGTAGGGTACTGTATCAAGGTGGTCGGGGTATGGTTTACGGTAAACCCTAACCCGTCCCTTGGGCATGAAGCCAGCACACTCCCTAAATAGTGCGCGGACCTGCTCCTCTATGTCATCTTGGTATGTTTCTTGTGTGCGCCTCTCATGCAGGGGCGCGACACGCGGGGGATATCAGCGTCTCAGCCATGGGCCTCTTCCCTACGTGCTATTTGTATGACGTGCTCGTGTCCGGGAGTCTGCGCGTGTGGTGCGGGCAGCGCGGTATTGGTGCAGGTGGTGTGGATGGTATGCAAGGTTACTTTGATCGTAGTGTAATGATTGGTCTCGGCCATAAGTGCTGAGGCCGGAGACATGATCGTGCTAGTGCTGTCATTAGTCCTACCGTATACGTGGTTTGTCGGAGGTGCACTAGCAATCGGAACTGGGGTACGGCCTCAGTAAAGCCGAACCTCCTAAGAGTTGCCTCTACTTGGGAGCTGACTGCCGAATCTAAATGGTTGGCTAGCGAAGCACTAACGGCTTTATCTACTGATGCGGCTATTTTTTGCTCACTCTCTAAATAAGATAAACGAGGCGATATAGATGTTAACTGGACCTGAGCGAGGTCGGGGGTGATGATGTCGCGCTTGATGAAGCCCGCGTGTCTTGACGTAGCCCCCAAGCATCATGTCTTGGAGCGCCTTGCCTCGAGTGTGGTGAGGTAAGCTAAAGTTGCAAATCCTAGATATTTCTTGGCATAACATAGCTGCTTCTGGCTCCAACATAAGAGCATTGCAATACCCTTTTCGACTTAAGGCATCGACGACTACATTTGCTTTACCTGGATGGTAATGGATTCCCATATCATAGTCCTTGATCAATTCCAACCATCTTCTTTGTCTATTCAGATATGGCTGAGTGAATATATACTTTAGGCTCTTATGGTCCATAAAGACTTCACATCTATTACCGACTAGTTAATGCCTCCAATTCTTTAAAGCATGAACTACTGCTGCTAATTCCATGTCATGAGTAGGCTAATTTAACTCATGAAATCGCAACTGACGAGATACATAGGATACCACATTTCCATCTTGCATTATGAGAAACCAATTTGTGATATGCCTTTATTTAATCTGTGATGAGTGATTGACAAAGTATTGCACTTACTAAAGGGGTCAGTATTTGTGTTGTACAACGAAGTTTGTTCACCGAAGGGGTTCGGTGGAGAGCACTTCAAAGGTTGTATCGAAGGGTTCGATATGTTTGGTACTGGAGTGTGCACCAAAGGGTTATTTGCCCGGAGAGGCTTTGGGGTATTGGAAAATCTTGGCTGCTTGTTGATGGTGTGCAGGCGACTCAGAGGCGACAGGAAGTAAACAAGTGACCTAGGTCAAGTGGGGAGCTTGATTGCCGGGATAACGGAGGATGGGTGAAGTCGAGGTCGGTCATCGGGTTGAATTGAAGGTGTGCTAGTCGAAGGCAAGAAGAGCAGAGGGAAGCTCTGTAAGAATATACCTCGAGGCAAAGCCCTCGGAGGCGAGGCAGTTTGAAGGGGTGCTCCAGAAGGAAACACTTTGAGGTTGGCGGACGTCCTTAAGCTTGCGGCAAGGCTAACAAGTGTGCTCTAGACAGAGGAACTTGGAAGGACACTTGACGAAGTTCCTAGAAGTCGAGGTGTGTCGAAGGTATGCTTCGAAGAAGGCATTTTGGGAGTGTGCTCTAGGTGAATACACTACGAAGTTGTGCTTGAGTGGAGGTATGTAGAACAAAGGCCTTGGATGAAGGAGGGACTTCGAAAGATGTGGTTGAAATCCTCCAAAAAGGTACTTCGAAGGCGGGGCTTCGAAGTCTGGATGTCTTGACGTACTTTGGCCATGTATGGCTTCGGTACACGATGAATGGTGTTGGGCTTTGGGAAGAGAAAGCCATGGTGGTCCACTCCGGAGATGGTGGTGTGAAGGTGGCAAAGCTTTGACGGCTTCGGCTTAAAACCGTCACTGTATCGAAGTTAGACCTCAGTGTATGAATCTTGAGGTTTCTAAGGCTACAACCAAAGTCACTCAGGCACTTCACGTGTGCCACGAGGCTCCGAAGATTCTAGTCTACATAGCTGACACAAAAAGCTAAGCTTCAAATAAAGTATGACTACCTAATGTACCCCTATGACTGCTTGTGGCAGAAAACTTGTAAACCCTAGGGGTACTGTAGTCACTTCGCATGTCTGAGTTGTCCTATAAAAGGAGAGGCAAGCTGAGGTCTAGGCCAACACTTTTGCCTAGATTTAGAACCTTCTGTACTCATTGTATCCTAGAGCCAACGCCATATTTATTCTATTTTGTACTCAGATTTGTGAATGCATTTTGTGTTCCATTTTCATGCAATGAAGTTTCATTTATGTGTCTTGTTCATTTCTGCATGAACTTGTATCTGTGTTCTTCACTTTGTATGTGTTGAGATTTTGCAGTACACTTCATTCTATGCAAACCAAAGTTTTTCCCTATGTTTTTGTTAACGAAGAGAGTACATGCACTCCGGAGTGCAAAGGTTGTGTTGAGTGTTTCTCAGGGTACCTTCGCTCTATGGTATACTGGAGGCCTAGCCTCATGCTTTCACCAACAAAGCTTACTTAGGGTTTTGTGTGTTTCTTGCTAGTGTGAAGCTTGGGTGTGTCTTTGTCACTAAAGTTCTTCCCGAAGCCTTGTTTGGAGGTCTATCTCGGTGCGAAGCCTAGTACCATCTATAGTGCTAGGCACCAAGATGAAGTTCTCTGAGGGGATATACTTTGTTGCTACGTGCTTCTATGCAGAGTCTGCTCAAAGCACCTCAGTGTGAGGAGCCTGATATTTAGTGAAGCCTTGCTTTGAGTATTTTGTGTGTCCAGGTGTGAGTGGGGCATTCTAGTTTTCAGAGTCTTGCCCAGTGCGAAGCCAGGTTCAAAGTGTGGCAATACCTCCGAACTAGCTCTGCAAAGGGTGCCTCCGAAACCACTATTTATAGAAGTAAAATTTTAAAGCTACCATTCACCCCCCCCTTGATCGCCTATTTAGGTCCAACACATTAGAACACATCCTAGCCCTTTGCGAGATGCATCACAATAAACGTGAAAATCACTAGGATATCAAGCAAAGTTAACACTAGTGTTGACACTAGCTTTTTCTTCAAAACCTAAAAACTTTCTTCACACTCTAGTGTCCACTTGAATTTCTCTTCCTTCTGAAGTAACTTTGTCAAGGTCCCTGGCAATCTTGGAGAAATTTTCTATGAATTGACGGTACTAACCAGTCAATCCAAAAAAACTACGAATCTTGGTTATTGATAGAGGTTGAACCAATCTATTACTGCTTCAATGGTTGATGGATCTACTACTATCCCTTCGGCAAAAAATGGTGTCCCAAAATTTTCAATTGAGATCACCAAAATTCACACTTCTCATGCTTTGCATATAGTTGATGCTCCTTCAACTTTTCCAAGGTTACATGCAAATGTGCTTCATGATCTTCTCTTGTCTTGGAATAGATTAGGATATCGTTAATGTTGTAGCAATTGTGGCTGCTACAGCAGGTTTTTGTGTATTAGTGTATGGTGAATATGAACCTCGAAGTGTTCCACAGAGAGAGAGTTTATACTGGTTTAGGCCTCCCCGGAAGGATATAGCCCTACGTCTAGTTTACAGTAGATTTGGCATGGTTTTGCCTCTACTGAACCTGTCTATTACAAGGGCATGGCCCTGCTTTTATAGGCACGCAGGCCAAAGGAAATATCCAATTGCCCTCTACAAGCCGTAGGCTTTAGGGGCAAGAAGGGAAAAAGGCAGATTAGATCATTTGATTTACAGACGCAGTAGATAAACATCATTCTAGAGTAGGTATACGGCATACCAGGGGCGAGGGGGCCCGGTATGGCTATACACTATGCGATGCTTGGATATTTCTCCTGGTCCAGAATACTTGCCAGAGGGCTTCAGTCGAAGGCAGTTCGAGGGGGCTCCGATGGCACTCTAAAGAGGACCCTGAAGAGGGCTCCGAAGTGAGCTCCGAAGAAGCTCTTGGAGTGTGCTCCGAAAGGCTCCGGAGGGATCCGAAGGGATCCAGAGGCTTGGCTCCGAAGGGGACTGGCAGGGTCCCAAAGGCTTTGCTCCGAAGAGGACGGAGGGGTCCCAGAGGCTGGCTCCGGAGGGCTCCAGAGGGGTAAGTCTTGGTTTTTCTTGGAGTTTACTTTGAGAGGAGCTGGAGCTCGCCTTTAG
>JAAALK010000084.1:7159318-7322594 GCA_019279435.1 Zizania palustris | reverse complement strand
CCTTTATGTGCTTCGCACTAAACCCCGACGATGAGATATTTTCCCCCAACAGAGACAAAAACTCCCCTTTAAACTCTTATCCCAAAATTTCTCCCCCTTGTTGACAAGTGAACTCATCAAGCACTCAAAAGAGACACAGACTCCCCCTGAAACGCAACTCCCCCTCAAAATATGCAATGAATGTAACTGGAGTGCAGGTGGAGTGAATAAAGCATTCTTCTCAGATATGATTGACTGCAATTACAACATCTAACAGAGATAGCAAAAGATATACTTGTTAACGATACACTGGCATGATCAGTGCAACAGATGATATCTAAAGAAAGTCATTAGCACACTTTTTTCAGTTTTTGCAAACAAAAAAACATCACCATATTTTCCAGTTGACAAGCAAGGTAAAGCATGAGATGCAAAAGCTAACTGATATCTACGAAGATAAGCATTGTCCAAAACAAAGTGCTTCAGCAAACTTGTTATCATTTCAATTTTAAAGCTTTTTCTTTTCTCTTTTTCATTTATGCCAGGGGTTATTTGCGTGTCAAACCTTATGCTGACCGACCAAGTCAAGCCTAGGCCAGAACTGGACCATCAGATGCTTAAGACATTGGTCTTGGCATACACTACATTGTCCCAGTTCATACCAAAGTGCTATGGTACGCAGTCCAGAACAATGCAATGCGACAAAGCAAACCCACCTGGATCTTTTCAAGTTATGCATAAAAAGGTATGGAATTTTCATTTTTCTTGATTTTTGAAGCACATTTCCATGTTATAAAGCAGAAAGATGTCCAAGTTGCATGTTTGCTTCTAAGTCAGTAACTAGATACAAGGCATGTAACAGATAGCAAGAACATTCAGCCTACACATGCTAGTTACCAGAAGCAATGGTGATCATTTTTCAAATTTTAAAGCATAAAAGCCATGCATATGACAGATATCAGACATATCAAGCAACTGAAGCAAAGCATGATCATCGACAAGTAATCAAAAGCATGTACCAGCTAGAATAAGTAAAGCAGTTTAATCATATAACAGAAGCAGCTCTAAAGTGTGATATGTGAATATGCAGGATATGAACTCACACAAAAAGACTCAAGAAAAGAGTAAAGAAGAAGGAAAACTGACGCAAAATATCCTAGAAAGGATACACAACACCCAAATCCCCTCGTAAACGCTCAAATGTAGACTGATCTAGGGGTTTGGTGAAAATATCAGCCAACTGATGATGGGTATCAACATGAACAAGGTCAATGACACCTTTCTCATATTGATCCCGCAGAAAGTGAAAGCGCACATCAATGTGTTTGGTTTTTGAATGAAGACATGTGTTTTTACCTACACTAATTGCACTAGTGCTGTCGCAAAACAAGGGAACTCTGGTAGGAAAGAACAACCCAAAATCTCGCAGAGTGGAAATCATCCAAACCAACTGTGAGCAGCAGCTAGTAGCAGCTACGTACTCAGCCTCTGTGGTCGAAAGAGCAACTCCAGATTGCTTTCGAGAAGACCAAGAGACAAGAGAAGAACCAAGAAACTGGCAAGTACCGGAAGTCAACTTGCGATCCAACCGGCACCCACCAAAATCGGCATCCGAAAAGCCAGATAAATCAAGAGATGATGATGCTGAATAGAAAAGACCAAGATCAGGCCCATAAGTAAGGTACCTGAAGATGCGCTTGACAGCCTGCCGATGAGACGAGCGTGGTGAAGACTGAAAACGCGCACAAAGTCCCACGACGAACTGTATGTCTGGTCTTGTTGCCGTCAAGTAGAACAACGAACCGATCATCCCTCGAAACTCCCTCTCGTTGACCTTGACGCCGCTCTCGTCCTTGTCTAGACCCCCAGATGTGCCCATCGGGGTCATCTGCGGCTTCAATTCACCACCAAAGTCAAATTTCTTAAGCATATCGCGAGTGTACTTACCGTGGTGGATGAAGGTGTCGTCCTTGGTCTGCTTGATCTGGAGCCCTAAGAAGTACTTGAGCTCACCCATGAGGCTCATCTCAAACTCGCTGTGCATCTGCTCCGAAAACTTGGACACAAGATTATTAGTAGTACCGCCAAAAATAATATCGTCCACATAAATCTGAGCGACTAAGAAATCTGAGGCAACTCTGAGCAAGAAGAGAGTTTTATCCACTGAACCCATCACAAAGCCCTTCCCCAACAAAAACTGCTTCAACCGGTCATACCAAGCCCTGGGGGCTTGCTTCAACCAGTATAAAGCTTTTTGCAATTTAAAAACATGTCGTGGAAACTTGGAGTTCTCGAAACCGGGGGGCTGCCTAACATAAACTTCCTCCTCTATGAACCCATTCAGAAAAGCACTCTTAACGTCCATTTGAAAAAGCTTAAAACCCTTCAAAGCGGCAAAAGCTAAGAGAATGCGAATGGACTCAAGACGGGCAACAGGGGCGAAAGTTTCTTCAAAATCAATACCCTCTTTTTGGAAAAAACCCTGGGCAACTAGTCGAGCTTTGTTGCGCACCACAACCCCATCTTCACCTTGTTTGTTCTTGAACACCCACTTGGTGCCTATGGGATTGCATCCTGGTGGCGGCTCAACTAGTGTCCAAACCCGATTACGGACAAAATTCTCAAGCTCTTCTTGCATAGCATTAATCCAATTAGAATCAGAAAGAGCATGAGAAACATCTCTGGGCTCAAAAGATGAAACAAAAGCAGATTCAACAAACACAGCAAGAGAGGTAGATGAACGCAAAGTTCTCTCAGTCAAATCACTGATGATGAGCTCTGAGGGGTGATCACGCTGAACTGCTCGGGTTCCTTGGTGATCTGAAGTCACCTCACTGGAGTCAGCAGCTGGCACCTCTGGACTCGACTGAGGGGGCTCGATCGTAGTGGAAGAAGTGATCAGAGGTCCGCCCTCATCCTCAATCGAAGTCTCAGAAGGTGTGGGCTTTGCAGGGGGTGCAGAAAGCCCACCCTCATTAGCGGCTGGAGTATCCTCATCTTCCTCGAAGATGGACTCTCCGAGCTCACCATCAGAAGGCTCAAAAGAAGGAGTCAAAGAAGGCAAGGACTCATCAAATGAAACTTCGCAAGTCTCGACAAGTTGCAGGGTTTCGAGTTTCCAAACACGGAAACCTCGAGAATGCAATGCATAACCAAGAAAAACACCATCCCAGCAAAGACTCGAACTTGTCCAAATGCCCTCCCTTCTTGAGCACAAAGCACTTGCAGCCAAATGCTCGCAAGTGGCTCACCTTGGGCTGTCTGCCAAACCGCAACTCATATGATGTCTTACCAAGGTAAGCTCTAAGAAAAATGCGGTCGGCAAGATAGCAAGCCGTGTTCATGGCTTCAGCCCAAAAATTCCTAGGAGTCCTATGCTCATCGAGCATCGTCCTGGCCATCTCGACTAGCATGCGGTTCTTTCGTTCCACAACGCCGTTCTGTGGGGGAGTATAAGGAGAAGAAAACTGATGGTCCAGACCCTGATCACTACAGAAGCTGACGAACTGAGAGTTCTTGAACTCAGAGCCGTTGTCTAAGCGAATTGCTCGCATCCGACCATTGTTCTCATTCTTCAGCTTCAAAATCAGGTTATGAACAAATTGAAAAGTTTCATCCTTAGACTCCAAAAAGAAAGCCCACGAGAATCGAGAGAAGTCGTCAACAATCACAAGTGCGTACCACTTCCCACCGACTGAACGTACCCGAGCTGTACCAACAGTGTCTAAGTGTAAAAGCTCGCCCGGATACGAAGTCATCACCTGAGTCACAGGTGAGTGAGAAGCGGCAACCATTTTCCCATGACGACAGGGACGACAAACTAGATCCTTCTCCATCTTAAGCTTGGGCAATCCTCGGATGAGGTCCATAGAGCTTAACCTGACTAGCAGATCAAAACTCAAATGACCTAACCTCCTATGCCACTTCCAGAGCTCAGAGGAGGATCCAGCAATCAAACAGCGAGAAGGGCCAAAAGAACTAGAGAAGTCAATTCGAAAAACTTTACCGAATGGTAAAATCTGGCAAATCAAAGACCCTCCAGAATCAAACACATAAGAACCGCCCTTCTTAAAACGCACTTCCAAAGCATCCGCAAGAAGTTGCGAAACAGAAATCAATTTGAAGTTCAAATTCTTAACCAAAGCAACATTCTTCAAAGAAAAATGATCTGAAATGTGAATAGATCTTATGCCACTTACCTTCGCTTGACCATTGTTCCCGAACGTGATGTACTCTTTGGAGCTCGGGGGAGTGAGATTGGAGAACCATCTGCGATGTCCCGTCATGTGCCGAGAACATCCCGAGTCCATGATCCAAACATCCTCCAGTCCCCGATCCTGCACAATCAGTGGCTGTAAGTGGGAGCAAATGGTCCGGCACCAGGTTTAGCAAAAGAGCTAAACCAGTGTCGAGCCATCTACTCAAAAGACGGAAAGCAGAAATCATCATGAGAGTTTGGACCAAAACGCGGCTCAAAGCGCAGTCCTCGGTTCCGCCTAAACCTGTGGCCACGAGGTCCAGGACCGTAGCCAAAATGACCTGGAGCTCTGCCGGAACGGACACCACCAACTGGAGCACTCGCAAGAAAGCCGTCTCCTCTACCACCACCTACACGATGCGGCCTAGCCTCCAGCCTCTCCCCGCGTCGAGGAACACGCAGTCTACCACCCTGCTGGTAGAACTGCTCCTGATCACCACGAGCTCTCTCTGCTCTCTCAACCCGCTTCCTCTTGAAGCAAAACTCCGCAAGATACCCGTCTCTCTAACAGTACTCACAATGATAGGTGGGCTTCTTGGGGTGTGGTTGAGGCTTGGGATGTATGGGCTTGGTGGTGTTAGGTGTAGTCTTCTTGGGTTGAGAAGGTCCAGGAAGAGAGTCTAGAGAAGAGTGGAGGTCTTTGGGCTTTGGAACCCAGATAGGCTTCTTGGGTGGAGCTTTGGGTGGTTCATGAATTACTCCATCCTTGGGCTGACCAGCCTGGGAAGACTCAGTGGAGTGAGTCTTGGGATACCTCTGCTCTGGAGTCATTTTAGTCCACTCCACTGCCCGGCTAATGGCACTCTCAAAGTCAGCCTTGGTGTAGGTGTAACCTACCCCAAACCCATCCTGCCTCTTGAACTGCTGGATCATCATGCCGAGCTGTGGCTCTCTGGCACTGATCCAACTTAGGATAGAACGGAGGTAAAAGTTCTCATTCTGAGAATCAGCTAGCTCCTCTCTCAAGGAAGCTAGAACCTCCACTTGAGACAAGCAGGTCTCACACTCACTCTCTACTTGGACAGACTTCTCGGCTTTTAGCTTGATCAACTCAAGTCTAAGAGACAGGCAGTTCTCACAGACAGTGGGTGGAACTGACAATGTCTCAAGCTATAGCCTAGTCTGCGCAAGCTCAGCTCTCAACCTCTCCAAATCACCCAAATGCTCATCGCCCTTGGATTTTAGCTCAGCTAAGGCAGCTAGATGAGATGGGCAATGAACACAGAGTGCGACGACAGTGGCTTGAGCATCTTTCAGCTCCAGCTGAGCGCTTTCAAGCTCAGTGGCCAAAGTGTCCCTCTCATCAACCCTTTCTGTGTACCTGGACTTCAGAGTCGATAGGTCACACAGAAGCACCTCACACTTCGGGCACTCACTGCTATCACCCAAGCAAGGGGAAGAAGATAGACTCTCAATTCTGCCGTTGGCCACGGCAAGCTCACTCTCTAACTCATCTATCCTCTTCTTAGCCCCCCTAAGCAGTTTTTCCTGATACTTTAACTCCTGACGATTGCTCTCAAGTAAATCAACAATTTCTCGTTAATAGGACGATACCTTGTTGTCATCGTCGTCGGAGTCATCGGAGGAGCTCTTTCTTCCCTATCCCCAAGAGCCATTGAGCAGAAGCTCTTGCGGGATCTTCGGCGCTAGTGTAAGCGGCTCTTCGGCTTGTCTCCGAAGGCCATGAAGCAGAGGCCCGCCGGATCGTCCTTGTCCTTCCCCTTCTTGATGGTGATCTCCTCATCGCTTGAGCTCGATGAAGAGGAAGAAGACGTGGACCGCTTGGAGTATCTCTTCTCCATGTCGGCGAAGAAGGCCTTGTCGCGCTTCTTGTTCTCTCGCCAGTAATCCTTCAGGGCCTTCTTGAAGAATCTGGTCTTCGGCTTGCCCTTGTTGAAGGATGAGCTCTTGTGCTTGCCGGAGTCGTGGAAGCTGCCACCGGTGCCCTTCTTGTGTCCATTGCGCTTGGGGCAGTCGGCGATGAAGTGTCCTGGATCACCACACTCAAAGCATCCGGATTTTGTGCCGTGTCTTTTGAACATTCTCTTGTCATAGACACGACGCACCCGGTTGTTAAAAAGACACAAATCATCATCACCCAAAGACTCAAGCTGATCCTCAGTGATAGACATCAAGGAGAACCCAGCACAGCTCACAGCAGAGGGATCAACAGAAGGTGTAGCAAGGGCCAGGGATTTTGATCCAGAACCAGTGAGATTTGATCTTAGCTGGATATCTACCTCAGTGGCCTTCAGCTTGCTAAACAACTCAGAAATGGTCAAGGTATCGTAAGAAGTGCTCTCAACGATAGAGGATACCTTGATCTCCCAGATCTTTGGGTCCAAGGTGTGGAGAACCTTGAGCGCCTGCTCGTGATCTGAGACTAACTGAGCACCCTCAGCCTTGTTGTCCCGAAGCTTGTTAATGATCGATTGAAAGCGACCAAACAAAGCTTCAACAGATTCACCTGGCTTCTGTGTGAAATTTTCATATTCACGCCGGTAGGTCTGATAGAGCCGAGCCTTGACCTGAGCTGTTCCCTCATGGTGTGCCTTGAGGGTAGCCCAGATCTCTCTCGCAGTGGAGAGATGGCTCACACGCTCAAACTCAGTGGGACCTAAACCAGAGAAAAGAATGTTCACAACCTTACTATTGCTTAGATGCTGAGCAATGATACCTGCAGTACCATGCTCAATGACTGGCAATATGACAAACGTGGTGTGAACTCAAATGTCCCAAATGTCCGAACCCTGGCTCATGAGATAGGCTCGCATGCGAGTCTTCCAATAGTTATAGCCATAGGCTTCTAAGGACGGGACCTTGCCAGGAGACGTCATGATCACTACTGGGGTTTAGAACCGGTAAAGGTATGGAAAACCCCTAACCTCGCTCTGATACCACTTGTAGGACCGAAAGTAGCGACCAGAGGGGGGGAGGTGAATGGGCGCCTTAAAAATTCTTTCGAATATATGGCCTGTCACAACACCCAACGCACCTCAAAAGACTAAGCAGCAGAAAATAAACAGATAGCCTAAGTCCAAAGGTATCTAGCCTAAAAGCAACTGATGTCAAACAGAGAACTATCAAAGCAGTGCTAATAGACTAGATAAAAAGTATACACAAGACTAGGGAAGACAAACTTCTCAGAATAACACTCTAAGTGCACTAAGAATGAAAGTGAGAAGTTCCGTTCGAAATCTGTCTCCAGTTTGAAACTTGGCGAAGCTTGCTTCGCTGGTCGAGGCCTGCTTCACAGTGTCGAAGCCTGCTTCGGAGGTCGAGGTCTACTTCACTGGTCGAAGTCTGGTTCGGAGGTGGAAGTTGAAGTCTGTCGAAGGTAGTGTTGTCTATCCTAGGTCGAGTGTGAATGAGAGCGAAGTATGACAGAGTCGGAGCCTGCTTCGAAGTGTTTACTTCGAAGGCAAGGCTTCGAACACAGCTTCGAACTCGCACAAAGAGCGAGCAACCTTCGAAAGGAAAAGCGAAGGCTGACACGCAACAGAGAAACCAAAACGAAGCCTACACTCTACCTTCGAACAGAACACAACAAGGACCTTCGAAGAGGACGGATGCAAACACTGAGCAAAGTATTACAGAAAGACAAGCTTCAAAACCAACTTCGAAACCTGTCGAAGTATGGACTTCGAAGAGCTCGAGTCGGAGTACCTTCGCACAGACGTTCGAAGTATGAGACGCTGATAGTTCAAAAGGTACTTCGAAGCTAGTAACTCAGGAAACAAAACGAAGTTTGAAGTTCAAACGAAGCCTTCGAGTATATCAGATCGAAGTCTGCCTCACGGAGCTGAGGGGCTTCGAACAGAGAGGGTGGCTTTGCAAAAAACAGTCAGAAAAGTTACTCAGCCCTCTCAACTTCGATCAAAAAGCTGCACAGAAAAAGCAAAGCCTGAGTACTATTGTACTGTGGCTACAATGTAGTAGTACTACTTGCAACAGCAAGAACTAGTACTACTTGCGTGAAGAACACACACAACAGAAGCACCTTCTCCAGGAAATAAATTAACCGCAAGCACACAACAGCAAAGACAGTGAATGAAATGCTGCGCACATAAATGCTTCGCACAAAACAACCAAAATAAATTCTCCCAGACAGCAAAGAACCAAGTGAATCTCAGAAAGAACAAGGCTTGTTGCCTGGCGGCGCACGCATGAACAGGAGAGGAGAGAGACAAAGCAAAAGACAAAATGACCCAAAGGAGTAGTATTGATTTCAGCAAAAAGGGTAGTCCAACCCTAGGGATTGGGGCCCTATTTATAGGCTGCCCAATGGCCTAGAATATTCCACCAGCCCCTTAGGGTTTTTACAGACGCAGGAATAAAGGGAAAGACTCTACTTCCCTTAGGTATTTTTACAGACACGACTGACTGACTGTGGGCCTAGAGATATAGATGACTTATCCGGAAGCTAAGTTTTTGTAGCGACTACGGCTTCTCTTCTGGACAGTTGGATACAAGATCGACGGTTGTCAGTTTTGCGCCGAAACTGACAAAGCCTCCACCGACTTTGCACCAGGTACCCAGATTGGCCCGGCCCGATTCCACAGCTCTCTCAGCCCGGCAATCACTCACCGCTCGTGTACCTCAGTCAATCCTGGTCAACAGCCCAGTGGGTCTCCTGCTGCTCCTGGCCCATATACCCGGACTGGGCTAGCCCCACTTCGCAGCCTCCTCTGCCCGACAGTCGCTCGCTGCCCGTGTACCTGAGTCACACGCGGCCCATGAAACAATAGATCTCTTCTTCTTCTGTCCTTTTTGACTATCGTTGACAATGACTCATCACATCTGGAGCCATGAGGCCCACGCTATTCAGCATGGCTCCTCACTAAACCCCAGTAGTGACCATGACGTCTCCTGGCAAGGTCCCGTCCTTGGAAGCCTATGGCTATAACTATTGGAAGACTCGCATGCGAGCCTATCTCATGAGCCAGGATTCGGACATTTGGGACATTTGCGTTCACACCACGTTTGTCATATTGCCAGTCGCTGAGCATGGTACTGCTGGTATCATTGCTCATCATCTGAGCAACAGTAAGGCTGTGAACATTCTTTTCTCTGGTTTAGGTCCCACTAAGTTTGAGCGTGTGAGCCATCTATCCACTGCGCGAAAGATCTGGGCTACCCTAAGGCACACCATGAGGGAACAGCACAGGTCAAGGCTCGGCTCTATTAGACCTACCGGCGTGAATATGAAAATTTCACACAGAAGCCGGGTGAATCTGTTGAGGCTTTGTTTGGTCGTTTTCAGTCGATCATAAACAAGCTTCGGGACAACAAGGCTGAGGGTGCTCAGTTAGTCTCAGATCACGAGCAGGCGCTCAAGGTTCTCCATACCTTGGACCCAATGATCTGGGAGATCAAGGTATCCTCTATCGTTGAAAGCACTTCTTACAATACCTTGACCATTTCTGAGTTGTTTAGCAAGCTGAAGGCCACTGAGGTAGATATCCAGCTGAGATCAAATCTCACTGGTTTTGGATCAAAATCCCTGGCCCTTGCTACACCTTCTGTTGATCCCTCTTCTGTGAGCTGTGCTGGGTTCTCCTTGATGTCTATCACTGAGGACCAGCTAGAGTCTTTGGGAGATGATGATTTGTGTCTTTTTAACAACCGGGTGCGTCGTGTCTATGACAAAAGAATGTTCAAAAGACACGGCACAAAATCCGGGTGCTTTGAGTGTGGTGATCTAGGACACTTCATCGCCGACTGCCCCAAGTGCAATGGACACAAGAAGGGCACCGGTGGTGGCTTCCATGACTCCGGCAAGCATGAGAGCTCATCCTTCAACAAGGGCAAGCCGAAGACCCGATTCTTCAAGAAGGCCCTGAAGGACTACCGGCGAGAGAACAAGAAGAGCGACAAGGCCTTCTTCGCCGAAATAGAGAAGAGCTACTCCAAGCTGTCCACGTCTTCTTCCTCTTCATCAAGCTCAAGCGATGAGGAGATTGCCATCAGGAAGGGGAAGGACAAGGACGATCCGGCGGGCCTCTGCTTCATGGCCTTTAGAGACAAGCCGAAGAGCCGCTCTCACCAGCGTCGAAGATCCCGCAAGAGCTTCTGCTCAATGGCTCTTGGGGATAAGGAAGAAAAGAGCTCCTCCGACGACTCCGACGATGACGACAACGAAAAGGTATGATCCTATGAGCGCGAAATCATTGATTTACTTGAGAGCAATCGTCAGGAGTTGAAATATCGCGAAAAACTGCTTAGGGGGGCTAAGAAGAGGATAGATGAGTTAGTGAGTGAGCTTGCCGTGGCCAACGGCAGAATTGAGAGTCTATCTTCTTCCCCTTGCTTGGGTGATAGCAGTGAGTGCCTGAAGTGTGAGGTGCTTCTGTCTGACCTGTCGACTCTGAAGTCCAGGTACACTGAAAGGGTTGATGAGAGGGATGCTTTGGCTACTGAGCTTGAAAGCACTCAGCTGGAGCTAAAAGATGCTCAAGCCACTGTCGTCGCACCCTGTGTTGATTGCCCATCTCATCTAGATGCCTTAGCTGAGCTGAAATCCAAGGGCGATAAACATTTGGGTGATTTGGAGAGGTTGAGAGCTGAGCTTGCGCAGACTAGGCTAGAGCTTGAGACATTGTCAGTTCCACCCACTGTCTGTGAGAACTGCCTGTCTCTTAGAATGGAATTGATTAAGCTGAAAGCCGAGAAGTCTGTCCAAGTAGAGAGTGAGTGTGAGACCTGCTTGTCTCAGGTGGAGGTTCTAGCTTCCTTGAGAGAGGAGCTAGCTGATTCTCAGAATGAGAACTTTTACCTCCGTTCTATCCTGAGTTGGATCAGTGCCAGAGAGCCACAGCTCGGCATGATGATCCAGCAGTTCAAGAGGCAGGATGGGTTTGGGGTAGGTTACACCTACACCAAGGCTGACTTTGAGAGTGCCATTAGCCGGGCAGTGGAGTGGAGTAAAATGACTCCTGAGCAGAGATACCCCAATACTCACTCCACTGAGTCTTTCCAGGCTTGTCAGCCCAAGGATGGAATAATTCATGAACCACCTAAAGCTCCACCCAAGAAGCCTATCTGGGTTCCAAAGCCCAAACACCTCCACTCTATCATTGTGAGTACTGTCAGAGAGACGGGCATCTTGCGGAGTTTTGCTTCAGGAGGAAGCGGGTTGAGAGAGCAGAGAGAGCTCATGGTGATCAGGAGCAGTTCTACCAGCAGGGTGGTAGACTGCGTGTTCCCCGACGTGGGCAGAGGCTGGAGGCCAGGCCGCGTCGTGTAGGTGGTGGTAGAGGAGACGACTTTCTTGCCCGTGCTCCAGTTGGTGGTGTCCATTCCGGCAGAGTTCCAGGTCGTGTTGGCTACGGTCCTGGACCTCGTGGCCGAGGTTTTAGGCAGAACCGAGGACCGCGCTTTGAGCCGCATTTTGATCCAAACTCTTTTGATTGTTTTCGCTTTCCATCTTTTGAGCAGATGGCTCGACACTGGTTTAGCTCTTTTGCTAAACCTGGTGCCGGACCATTTGCTCCCACTTACAGCCACTGATTGTGCAGGATCGGGGACTGGAGGACGTTTGGATCATGGACTCAGGATGTTCTCGCCACATGAAGGGACATCGCAGATGGTTCTCCAGTCTCACTCCCTCGAGCTCCAAAGAGTACATCACATTCGGGAACAGTGGTCAAGGGAAGGTAAGTGGCATAGGCTCTATTCGCATTTCAGATCATTTCTCTTTGAAGAATGTTGCTTTGGTTAAGAATTTGAACTTCAATTTGATTTCTGTTTCGCAACTTCTTGAGGATGGTTTGGAAGTGCGTTTTAAGAAGGGCAATTCTTCTGTGTTTGATTCTAGAGGGTCTTTGATTTGCCAGATTTTACCATTCGGTAAAGTTTTTCGAATTGACTTCTCTAGTTCTTTTGGCCGTTCTTGCTGTTTGATTGCTGGATCCTCCTCTGAGCTCTGGAAGTGGCATAGGAGGTTAGGTCATTTGAGTTTTGATCTGCTAGTCAGGTTGAGCTCTATGGACCTCATCCGAGGATTGCCCAAGCTTAAGATGGAGAAGGATCTAGTTTGTCATCCCTGTCGTCATGGGAAAATGGTTGCCGCTTCTCACTCACCTGTGACTCAGGTGATGACTTCGTATCCGGGCGAGCTTTTACACTTGGACACTGTTGGTCCAGCTCGGGTACGTTCAGTCAGTGGGAAGTGGTACGCACTTGTGATTGTTGATGACTTCTCTCGATTCTCGTGGGTTTTCTTTTTGGAGTCTAAGGATGAAACTTTTCAATTTGTTCATGACCTGATTTTGAAGCTGAAGAATGAGAATAATGGTCGGATGCGAGCAATTCGCTCCGACAATGGCTCTAAGTTCAAGAACTCTCAGTTCGTCAGCTTCTGTAGTGATCAGGGTCTAGACCATCAGTTTTCTTCTCCTTATACTCCCCCACAGAACGGCGTTGTGGAACAAAAGAACCGCACGCTAATCGAGATGGCCAGGATGATGCTCGATGAGCACAGGACTCCTAGGCGGTTTTGGGCTGAAGCCATGAACACGGCTTGCTATCTGGCCAACCGCATTTTTCTTCGAGCTTACTTAGGTAAGCAATTCGTATGAGTTGCGGTTTGGCAGACAGCCCAAGGTGAGTCACTTGCGAGCGTTTGGCTGCAAGTGCTTTGTGCTCAAGAAGGGAGGGCATTTGGACAAGTTTGAGTCTCGTTGCTGGGATGGTGTTTTTCTTGGTTATGCATTGCATTATCGAGGTTTCCGTGTTTGGAAACTCGAAACCTAGCAGCTTGTCGAGACTTACGAAGTTTCATTTGATGAGTCCTTGCCTTCTTTAACTCCTTCTTTTGAGATTTCTGGTGATGATGAGCTCGGAGAGTCCATCTTCGATAAAGATGAGGATACTCCAGCTGCTGATGAGGGTGGGCCTTCTGCACCCCCTACAGAGCCCACACCTTGTGAGACTTCGACTGAGGATGAGGGTGGACCTCTGATCACTTCTTCCACTACGATCGAGCCCCCTCAGTCAAGTCCAGAGGTGCCAGCTGCTGACTCCGGTGAGGTGACTTCAGATCACCAAGGATCCCGAGCAGTTCAGCGTGATCACTCCTCAGAGCTCATCATAGGTGATTTGACTGAGAGAACTTTGCGTTCATCTAATGCCTCTCCTGTTGTGTTTGCTAAATCTGCTTTTGTTGCATCTTTTGCAGCCCAGAGATGTTTCTCATGCTCTTTCCGATTCAAATTGGATTAATGATATGCAAGAAGAGCTTGAGAATTTTGTCCGTAATCGGGTTTGGATATTAGTTGAGCCGCCACCAGGATGCAACCCCATAGGCACCAAGTGGGTATTTAAGAACAAACAAGGTGAAGATGGGGTTGTGGTGCGCAACAAAGCTCGACTAGTTGCCCAGGGTTTTTGCCAGAAAGAGGGTATTGATTTTGAAGAAACTTTTGCCCTTGTTGCCCGTCTTGAGTCCATTCGCATTCTCTTAGCTTTTGCCGCTTCGAAGGGTTTTAAGATTTTTCAAATGGACGTTAAGAGTGCTTTTCTGAACGGGTTCATAGAGGAAGAAGTTTATGTTAGGCAGCCCCCCGGTTTTGAGAACCCTAAGTTTCCTCGACATGTTTTTAAGTTGCAAAAGGCTTTATACGGGTTGAAACAAGCCCCCAGGGCTTGGTATGACCGGTTGAAGCAGTTTTTGTTGGGGAAAGGCTTTGTGATGGGTTCAGTTGATAAAACTCTCTTCTTGCTCAGAGTTGCTTTAGATTTCTTAGTTGCTCAGATTTACGTGGACGATATTATTTTTGGTGGTACTACTGATTCTCTTATGTCCAAGTTCTCTGAGCAGATGCACAGTGAGTTTGAGATGAGCCTCATGGGTGAGCTTAAGTACTTCTTAGGGCTCCAGATCAAGTAGACCAAAGACGACACCTTCATCCACCAAGGTAAGTACACGCGTGACATGCTTAAGAAATTTGACTTTGGTGGGGAGTTGAAGCCGCAGATGACCCCGATGGGCACGTCTGGAGGATTGGACAAGGACGAGAGCGGCGTCAAGGTCAACGAGAGGGAGTTTCGAGGGATGATTGGTTCGCTGTTGTACTTGACGGCGACCAGACCGGACATTCAGTTCGCCATGGGACTTTGCGCGCGTTTTTAGTCTTCACCACGCGCGTCTCACCGGCAGGCTGTCAAGCGCATCTTCAGGTATCTCACTTATGCGCCCGATCTTGGTCTTTTCTATTCAGCTTCATCATCTCTCGATTTATCTGGCTTTTCGGATGCCGATTTTGGTGGGTTGCCGGTTGGATCACAAGTCAACTTCCGGTACTTGCCAGTTTCTTGGTTCTTCTCTTGTCTGTTGGTCTTCTTGAAAGCAATCTGGAGTTGCTCTTTCGACCACTGAGGCTGAGTATGTAGCTGCTGCCAGCTGCTGCTCACAGTTAGTTTGGATGATTTCTACTCTCCAAGATTTTGGGTTGTTCTTTCCTACCAAGGTTCCATTGTTTTGCGACAGCACTAGTGCTATTAGTGTAGGGAAAAACCCGTGTCTCCATTCAAAAACCAAACACATTGATGTGCGCTTTCATTTTCTGCGGGATCAATATGAGAAAGGTGTCATTGACCTTGTTCATGTTGATACCCATCTTCAGTTGGCTGACATTTTCACCAAACCCCTAGATCAGTCTACCTTTGAGCTTTTATGAGGGGATTTGGGTGTTGTGTATCCTTTCTAGGATATTTTGCGTCAGTTTTCTTTCTTCTTTACTCTTTTCTTGAGTATGTTTGTGTGTGTTCATACCTTGCATATTCACATATCACACTTTAGAGCTGCTTCTGTTATATGATTGAACTGTTTTACTTATTCTAGCTTGTACATGCTTTTGAGTATTTGTCAATGATCATGTTTTGATTCAGTTCACTTGATATGTCTGATATCTGTCATATGCATGGCTTTTATGCTTTAAAACTTGAAATTTGATCACCATTGCTTCTGGTAACTAGCATGTGTAGGCTGAATGTTTTTGCTATCTGATACATACCTTGTAGCTCGCTCCTTACTTAGATGCAAATACGCAACTTGGACATCTCTACGCTTTTGAACATGGAAAATGTGCTATAAAATAATGAAAAACCAGAAAAATGAAAATTCCATGCCTTTTTATGCTTAAAATTGAAAAGATCCAGGTGGGTTTGTCTTGTTGCATTACATTGTTCTGGACTGCGTACCATAGCACTTTGGTAGGAACTAGGACACTGTAGTGTATGCCAAGACCAATGTCTTAAGCTTCTGATGGTCCAGTTCTAGCCTAGGCTTGACTTGGTCGGTCAGCATAAGGTTTGACATACAAATAACCCCTGGCAAAAATGAAAAAGGAAAAAGAAAAAGCCTGAAAATTGAAATGATAACAAGTTTGCTGAAGCACTTTGTTTTGGAGAATGCTTATCTTGGTAGATATCTGTTAGCTTCTACATCTCATGTTTTACCTTGCTTGTTAACCGGAAAATGTGGTGATGTTTTTGTTTTGCAAAAATGAAAAATGCGTTCTAATGACTTTCCTTAGATATCATCTGTTGCACTGATCATGCCATGTGTCTTAGACAGTATGTCTTTTGCTATACTTGTTAGATGTTGTAATTACAGTCAATCATATTTGAGAATCATGCTTTATTCACTCCACCTGCACTCCAGTTACATTCATTGCATATTTTGAGGGGTAGTTGCATTTCAGGGGGAGTCTGTGTCTCTTTTGAGTGCTTGATGAGTTCACTTGTCAACAAGGGGGAGAATATTTTGGGATAAGAGTTTGAGGGGGAGTTTTTGTCTCACTTACTCTTTTGATATCCTTGTTGATGTTTCTGAGATCGCACTCATTCTGAGCTTTTACGTTTTGGTTAACCATAATGACCATTTCTTGCCTTTATTTGGTTTTCGGTCATTAGGGTTAAACTTTTACCTTATTTTTCTTCTTCTTTGTTTTCTTGTGCTTTGTTTTCATGTTTCCACATGTGTTCACAGGTTCTGAAGAGCTGAAGAAGTGAAGTGTTGACAATGCACTCATCAAGGGGGAGATTGAGGAGCCATGCTGAATAGCGTGGGTCTCATGGCTCCAGAAGTGATGAGTCATTGTCAACGATAGTCAAAGAGGACTGAAGAAGAATGAAGATCTGCTGTTTCATGGGCCGCGTGTGACTCAGGTACACGGGCAGCGACCGACTGTCGGGCAGAGGAGGCTGCGAAGTCAGGCTGGCCCAATCTGGGTACATGGGCCAGAAGCAGCAGAAGACCAACTGGGCTGTTGACCAGGACTGACTTAGGTACACGGGCGGCGAGTGATTGCCGGGCTGAAAGAGCTGCGGGATCGGGCCGGCCCAATCTGGGTACCTGGTGCAAAGCCGGTGGAGGCTTTGTCAGTTTCGGCGCAAAACTGACAACCATCGATCTTGTATCCGACTGTCCAGAAGAGAAGCCGTAGTCGCTACGAAAGCTTAGCTTCCGGATAAGTCATCTATATTTCTAGGCCCACAGTCAGTCAGTCGTGTCTGTAAAAATTCCTAAGGGCAGTAGAGTCTTTTCCTTTATTTTAGCGTCTGTAAAAACCCTAAGGGGCTGGTGGAATATTCTAGGCCATTGGGCAGCCTATAAATAGGGCCCCAATCCCTAGGGTTGGCCTACCCTTTTGGCTGAAATCAATACTACTCCTTTGGGTCATTTTGTCTCTTGCACCTTCTCTTTCCTTTCCTATTCATGCATGTGTCGCCAAGATCTGTATGGTGTTTTTGGTTCATTACTGCATCCTTTTGATTTTATTTTTTCCCGTGGGATACCATTTCTTGTTCGTATTTGGATGCGTGCATTGATTTCTCTGAAGCAGAAGATTCGGTTTGGTGTTTGCGGTTGAGTTTATTCCTGAGAAGGTTCCTTTGTTGCATGTGTTCTTCACGCAAGTAGTACTAGTTCTTGCTGTTGCAAGTAGTACTACTACACTGTAGCAACAGTACACTAGTACCAGCTTTTTGCTTTTACTGCTCAACTTTTTGATCGAGTTGACAGGACTAACGTCCCTTTTCTGGCTGTTCTCTAGCGAAGCCCCTTCTCTATTCGAAGCCCCTCAGCTCCGTGAGGCAGGCTTCGATCTGAAATCTTCGAAGGCTTCGTTTGAACTTCGACTTTAAGTTTGTGCTGTGTTGCTAAGCTTCGAAGTACTTTTTGAACTGTCAGCGTTTCATACTTCGAACGTTTGGGCAAAGGTACTCGGACTTGAGCTCTTCGAAGTCCATACTTCGACAGGTTTCGAAGTTGGCTTTGAAGCTTGTCTTTCTGTTAGACTTCGCTCAGTGTTTGCATCCATCCTCTTCGAAGGTTCTTGATGCATTTTGTTCGAAGGTAGAACATAGGCGTCGCTTTGGTTTCACTGTCGCGTGTCAGCCTTCGTTTCTCTTTTCGAAGGTTGTTTGTCTGTGCATTGTGTTCGAAGCAATCTGTTCGAAGAATAGGCTTCGAAGCACTCGGTTCGAAGCTAGCTTCGATACTTCCGTACTTCGCTTCGAAGCATACTTCGCTCTCTGCCACTTCGAACTAGGCTAGACCCAAACACACCTTCGGCATTTTCACAACAGCCTTCGGCAGGCTTTGCAACTAACCTTCGAAGCAGGCTTTGACCAGTGAAGCAGGCTTCGACCAGCAAAGCAGGCTTCGACCACCGAAGCAGACCTCGATGGGCGAAGCAGGCTTCGCCAAGTTACGAACAGGAGACAAATCTGAACATTAACTTCTCATCTCACTTTATATATACTTAGATCATTTCATTGAGAAGTTTGGCCTGACATGTCTAGTATACTTTGTTTATCTGCCTAGTTGCACTGCTTTGGTAGTTCTCTGTTTTACATAAGTTGCTTCTAGGATAGATACCTTTAGACTTAGGCTATCTGTTCATTTTCTGCTGCTTAGCCTTTTGAGGTGCGTTGGGTGTTGGGAATAGTCCATGTATTCGAAAGAATTTTTAAGGCGCCCATTCACCCCCCCTCTGGTCGCTACTTTTGGTCCTACATCGGAGCCCACAGCCCAATGGACCTTTGGTCCTATAGGGCTTCGGTCTGACCTTGGACATGTGTATTTTTGGCCCAAATTACCAAAATTGATATTTTGACAATCTCATCCATCAATGCCATTTTTTGCTATCAACACCTGCTAAGTCTATTGAGGTGCGTTGGGTGTTGGGAGCAGGCTATTGATTCGAAAGAATTTTTTAGGCGCCCATTCACCCCCCTCTGGTCACTACTTTCGATCCTACAAGTGGTATCAGAGCCTGGTTAGGGGTTTTCCATACCTTAACCGGTTCTAAACCCAGGTAGTGATCATGACTTCTTTTGGAAAGGTCCCGTCCTTGGAAGCTTATGGCTATAATTATTGGAAGACTCGCATGCGAGCCTATCTCATGAGCCAAAGCTCGGACATTTGGGACATTTGTGTTCACACTACTTTCACCATATTGCCTGTTGCTGAGCGTAACTCTCCTGATATTATCGCCCAGCATCAAAACAACAACAAAGCAGTGAACATTTTGTTTTCTAGTTTAGGTCCCACTGAATTTGAGCGTGTGAGCCATCTCACCACTACTAGAGAGATCTAGGCTACTCTCTAGGCACACCATGAGGGGACAACCTAGGTCAAGGCTCGGCTCTATCAGACCTACCGGCGTGAATATGAAAATTTCACACAGAAGTCGGGTGAATCTTTTGAAGCCTTGTTTGGTCGTTTTCAATCGATCATCAACAAGCTTCGGGCCAACAAGGCCGAGGGAGTTCAGCTGGTCTCAGATCATGAGCAGGCGCTCAAGGTTCTCCATAACTTGTACCCTAAGATCAGGGAGATCAAGGTATCCTCTATCATTGAGAGCACCTCTTATGATACCTTGACAATTTCTGAGTTGTTCAGCAAGCTCAAGGCCACAGAGGTTGATATCCAGTTGAGATCAAATCTCACTGGCTCTGGATCAAAATCCCTGGCCCTTGCTACACCTTCTGCTGACTCCTCTTCTGTGAGCTGTGCTGGGTTCTCCTTGATGTGTATCACTGAGGACCAGCTTGAGTCGCTAGGAGATGATGATCTATGTCTATTTAACAACCGGGTGCGTCGTGTCTATGATAAGCGAATGTTCAAAAGACACGACATAAAATCCGGATGCTTTGAGTGTGGTGATCCAGGTCACTTCATTGCCGACTGCCCCAAGCACAATGGTCACAAAAAGGGTACCGGTGGTGGCTCCTACGACTCCGGCAAGAACGACAACTCCTCCTTCACAAAGGGCAAGGCCTAAGACAAGATTCTTCAGAAAGGCCCTGAAGGACTACCGGCGGGAGAACAAGAAGCGAGACAAGGCCTTCTTCACCGAGATGGAGAGAGGCTACTCTAAGTGTTCTTCGTCTTCTTCCTCTTCATCGAGCTCAAGCGATGAGGAGATCGTGATCAGAAAGGGGAAGGACAAGGATGATCCGGCGGGCCTCTACTTCATGGCCTTCGGGGACAGGATGAAGAGCCACTCATATCACTGCCGAAGATCCCACAAGAGCTTCTGCTCAATGGCTCTTGGGGATAAGGAAGAGAAGGGCTCCCCCGACAACTCCGACGATGACGACGATGAAAAGGTATCTTCGTATGAACGCGAAATCGTTGATTTACTTTAAGAGAACCGTTAGGAGTTGAGATATCGAGAGAAATTGCTTAGAGGGGCTAAGAAGAGGATAGATGAGCTTGAGAGTGAGCTTGCCGTGGCCAACGGTAGGATTGAGAGTCTATCTTCTTCCTCTTGCTTGGGTGGTAGCAGTGAGTGCCCAAATTGTGAGGTGTTACTGTGTGACCTGACAACTCTGAAGTCTAGGTACACAGAGAGGGTAGATGAGAGGGATGCGTTGGCCACTAAGCTTGAGAGCGCTCAGCTGGAGCTGAAAGATGCTCATGCCACTGTCGTCGTGCTCTATGTTGATTGCCCATCCCATATAGCTAGTTTAGCTGAGCTGAAAGCCTAGG
Organism: Zizania palustris; assembly: GCA_019279435.1. Lineage (NCBI taxonomy): Eukaryota > Viridiplantae > Streptophyta > Magnoliopsida > Poales > Poaceae > Zizania > Zizania palustris. The sequence continues at coordinate 7,302,354 of JAAALK010000084.1, read as the reverse complement.
GTGATGAGCAGCTGGGTGAGTTGGAGAGAGTCAGAGCTGAGCTGGAGCAGACTAGGCTAGAGCTTGAGACACTGTCAGTTCCACCCACTGTTTGTGAGAACTGCTTGTCTCTTAGATTGGATTTGATCAAGCTGAAAGCTGAGAAGTCTATCCAAGTCGATAGAGAGTGTGAGACCTGCTTGTCTTAGGTGGAGGTACTAGCTTCCTTGAGAGAGGAGCAAGCTAATGTTCAGAATGAGAACTTTTACCTCTGTCAGATCCTAAGTTGGGTGAGTCCAGAGAGCCACAACTCGGCATGATGATCCAGTAGTTTAAGAGGCAGGATGGGTTTGGGGTAGGTTACACCTATACCAAGGTAATTTTGAGAGTGCCATTAGCCAAGCAGTGGAGTGGAGTAAGATGACTCCTGAATAGAGATATCCCAAGACTCACTCCACTGAGTCTTTCCAGGCTAGTCAGCCCAAGGATGGAGTGTTCCAAGAACAGCCTAAAGTTCCACCCAAGAAGCCCATCTGGATCCCAAAGCCCAAACATCTCCACACATCTCTAGACTCTCTACCTAGACCCTCTCACACCAAAGAGTCTACACCAAACACCACCAAGCCCAAGAACTCCAAGCCTCAACCATATCCCAAGAAGCCCACCTACCATTGTGAGTATTGTCAAAGAGACGAGCATCTTGAGGAGTTTTGCTTTAAGGAGGAAGCGGGTTGATAGAGCAGAGAGAGCTCATGGTGGGCAGGAGCAGTTCTACCAGCACGGTGGTAGACTGAGAGTTCCTCGATGTGGGGAGAGGCTAGAGGCTAGGCCGTGTCGTGTAGGTGGTGGTAGAGGAGACGGACTTTCATGCCTGTGCTCCTAGGGGTGGTGTTCGCTCCGACAGAGCTCCAGGCCATTCTGGATACGGTTTTGGACCTCGTGGCCTGAGACTTTAGGCAAAACCGAGGATCGCACTTTGAGCCGCGCTTTGGTCCAAACTCTTATGAAGCTTTCTGCTTTCCTTCCTTTGAGCAGATGGCTCGACACTGGTTTAGCTCTTTTGCTAAACCTAGTGCCGGACCATTTGCTCCCACTTACGACCACTGATCGTGCAGGATCGAGGACTGGAGGACATGAGGATCATGGATTTAGGATGCTCTCACCACATGACGGGACATCACAGATGGTTCTCTAGTCTCTCTCCCCTGAGCTCCATGGAATACATCACCTTCGGGAACAGTGGTCAAGAGAAGGTACACAACATTGCCTCAATTCGCATCTTTGACCATTTTTCTTTGAAGAATGTTGCTTTGGTTGGAAATTTGAATTTCAATTTGATTTCTATTTCGCAACTTCTTGAGGATGGTTTAGAGGTTCGTTTTAAGAAGGGCATGTCTTCCGTGGTTGATTCTAGAGGGTCTTTGGTTTGCCAGATCTTACCCTTCGGTGAGGTTTTTCGGATTGACTTCTCTAGTTCTTTTGGCCCTTCTCGCTGTTTGATTGCTGGATCCTCCTCTAAGCTCTGGAAGCGGCAGAGGAGGTTAGGCCATTTTAGCTTTGATGTGCTAGTCAGATTGAGCTCTATGGACTTTATCCGAGGATTTCCCAAGCTTAAGATGGAGAAGGATCTAGTTTGCCATCCCTGTCATCACGGGAAAATGGTTGCCGCTTCTCACTAACCTATGACTCAGGTGATGACTTCGTACCCAGGAGAGCTGTTACACATGGACACTGGTTGTCCAGCTCGGGTACGCTCAGTCGGTGGGAAGTGGTACGCGCTTGTGATCGTTGACGATTTTTCTCGATTCTCATGGGTTTTCTTCTTGGAGTCTAAGGATGAGACTTTTCAGTTTGTTCATAACCTGATTTTGAAGCTGAAGAACGAGAACAATGGTTGGATGCGAGCAATTCGCTCTGACAACGGCTCTGAGTTCAAGAACTCTAAGTTCGTCAGCTTCTGTAGTGATCAGGGTCTTGATCATCAGTTTTCTGCTCCTTACACTCCCCAACAGAACGGCATTGCGGAACGAAAGAACCACACGCTAGTCGAGATGGCTAGGACGATGCTCGATGAGCATAGGACTCCTAGGTGTTTTTGGGCTGAAGCCATGAACACGACTTGCTATCTGGCCAATCGCATTTTTCTTAGAGCTTACCTAGGTAAGACTTCATATGAGTTGCGGTTTGGCAGACAGCCCAAGGTGAGCCCCTTGCGAGCATTTGGCTGCAAGTGCTTTGTGCTCAAGAAGGGAGGGCATTTGGACAAGTTTGAGTCTCATTACTGGGATTGAGATTTCTAGGTTATGCTTTGCATTCTCGAGGTTTCCGTGTTTGGAACCTCGATTCCCAACAGCTTGTCGAGACTTGTGAGGTTTCTTTTGATGAGTCCTTGCCTTCTTTGACTCCTTCTTTTGAGCTTTCTAGAGATGATGAGCTTAGGAGAGTCCATCTTCGAGGAAGATGATGACGCTCCAGCTGTCGATGAGGGTGAGCCTTTTGCACAGCCTGTAGACCCCACACCTTCTGAGACTTCGATTGAGGAGGAGGGCGGACCTCTGATCACTTCTTCCACTTCAATCGAGCCCCCTCAGTCGAGTCCAGAGGTGCCAGCTGCTGACTCCGATGAGGTGACTTCAGATCACCTAGGATCCTGAGCAGTTCAGCGTGATCACCCCTCAGAGCTCATCATCGGTGATCTTACGGAGAGAACTTTGCGCTATTCCATTGACTCGCTTGCTGCGTTTGCTGAGTCTGCGTTCGTTGCATCTACTGATATTATTTTTGGTGGTTCTACTGATATGCTTGTATCCAAGTTTTCTGAGCAGATGCACAGTGAGTTTGAGATGAGCCTCATGGGTGAGCTCAAGTATTTCCTAGGGCTCCAGATCAAGCAGACCAAGGACGACATCTTCATCCACCAGAGTAAGTACACGTGGGACATGTTGAAGAAATTCGACTTTGGTGGAGAGCTGAAGCCTCAGATGACCCCAATGGGCACATCTGGGGGCCGGGACAAGGATGAGAGCGACGTCAAGGTCAACGAGAGAGAGTATCGAGGGATGATCAGTTAACTGTTGTACTTGACGGTGATGAGGCCAGACATTCAGTTTGTCGTGGGACTATGCGCGCGCTTCTAGTCTTCACCACGCGCGTCTCATCGGTAGGCTATCAAACGCATTTTCAGGTACCTTACCTATGCACCTGATCTAGGTCTTTATTATTCAGCATCATCATCTCTTGATTTATCTAGCTTTTCGGACGCTGACTTTGGTGGGTGCTGGTTGGATCGCAAGTCGACTTCCGGTACTTGCCAGTTTCTTGGTTCTTCTCTTGTCTCTTGGTCTTCTCGAAAGCAGTCTGGAGTTGCGCTTTCTACCACTGAGGCTGAGTATGTAGCTGCTGCCAGCTGCTCATAGTTGGTTTGGATGATTTCCACATTGCGATACTTTGGGTTGTTCTTTCCTACCAAAGTTCCTCTGTTTTGTGATAGCACCAGTGCGATTAGTGTAGGGAAAAACCCTTGTCTCCATTCAAAAACCAAACACATTGATGTGCACTTTCACTTTCTGAGGGATCAATATGAGAAAGGAGTCATTGACCTTGTTCATGTTGATACCCATCGTCAGTTGGCAGACATTTTCACCAAACCCCTAGATCAGTGTACTTTTGAGCGTTTATGAGGGGATTTGGGTGTTGTGTATCCTTTTTAGGATATTTTGAGTTAGTTTTCTTTCTTCTTTACTCTTTGCTTGAGTCTTTTGTGTGTGTTCATATCATGCATATTCACATATCACACTTTGAGCATGCTTCTGTTATATGATTGAACTACATTACTTATTCTAGCTGGTACATGCTTTTGATTACTTGTCGATGATCATGCTTTGCTTCAGTTCAAATGATATGTCTGATATCTTTCATATGCATGGCTTTTATGCTTTAAAATTGAAAAATGATCACCATTGCTTCTGGTAACTAGCATGTGTACGGTGAGTGCTTTTGCTATCTTTTACATGCCTGGTAGCAAGTTCCTCACTTAGATGCAGATATGCAACTTGGACATCTATATGCTTTAACATGGAAAATGTGCTATAAAAATGATAAAAATCATAAAAATGAAAATTCCATGCCTTTTTATGCTTGATTTGAAAAGATCCAGGTGGGTTTGCTTTGTAGCATTGCATTGTTCTGGACTGCTTACTATAGCACATTGGTATGAACTAGGACAGTGTAGTGTATGCCAAGACCAATGTCTTAAGCTTCTGATGGTCAAGTTCTGGCCTAGGCTTGACTTGGTCGGTTAGCATAAGGTTTGACATGCAAATAACCCCTGGAAAAAATGAAAAAAAGAAAAAGAAAAAGCCTGAAAATTAAAAAGATAACAAGTTTGCTCAAGCACTTTGTTTTGGACAATGCTTATCTTGGTAGATATCAGTTAGCTTTTTGCATCTCATGCTTTTCCTTGCTCATCAACTAGAAAATGTGGTGATGCTTTTGGTTGCAAAAATTTAAAATGTGTGCTAATGACTTTCTTTCGATATCATCTGTTGCACTGATCATGCCATGTGTCTTAGACAGTATGTCTTTTGCTATACCTGCTAGATGCTGTAATTGCAGTCAATCATTTCTGAGAAGCATGCTTTCTACACTCCACTTGCACCCCAGTTGTATTCATTGCATATTTTGAGGGGGAGCTGCATTTCAGGGGGAGTCTGTGTCTCTTTAGAGTGCATTTAGTCTCGCTTGATGAGTCCAATTGTCAACAAGGGGGAGAAATTTTGGGTTACTCGTTCTCTTCGAAGAGTTTAGGGGGAGTTTTGGCTTTCTCTGGGATTTGTTTCAGGGGGAGTTTTTCTCCAGTTTGTCCTTACTATTTGGATATCCTTGTTGATAATTTTGAGATTGCACTCGTTTTGAGTCTTTACTCTTGGTTAACCATAATGACCGCTTTCCTGCTTTTGTTCGGTTTTTGGTCATTAGGGTTAATTTTTTATTTTCTTCTTTTATGTTTTCTTGTGTTTTGTTTTCGTGTTTCCACATGTGGTTTTAGGTACTGGAGAGCTGATAAAGAGAAGTGTTGACAATGCACTCATCAAGGGGGAGATTGAGGAGCCATGCTGAAGAGTATGGGCCTCATGGCTCCAGATGTGATGAGTGATTGTCAACGGAAGTCAAAGAGGACATGAAGAGAAGAGAAGACCTCCTGTGTCTAGGCCACATGTGACTCAGGTACACGGGCAGTGAGCGACTGTCAGGCAGAGGGGCCGCGATGTCGGGCTGGCCCAATCCGGGTACATGGGCTAGGAGGAGCAGAGGATCCACTAGGCTATTGACTGGGATTGACTCAGGTACACGGGCGGCGAGCGATTGCTGGGCTGAGGGAGCTGCAGAATCGGGCTGGCGAAATCCGGGTACCCGGTGCGAAGACGGTGGACGCTTTGTCAGTTTCGGCGCAAAACTGACGACCACTGATCTCAGATCTGACCGTTCTGAGGTGAAGCCGTAGTCGCTACGAAAGCTCCACTTCAAGATAAGTCATCTGTATTTATGAGTTTACTATTTTGCCTTTAGTCCCACAGTCTGTGAGTCGAGTCTGTAAGAATATCCTAAGGGCATTTTAGTCTTTTCCATTTTATTTCAGCGTCTATAAAACTCTAAAGGTCTTTTGGTATTTTTTGTAGGCTATTGGGCTGCCTATAAATAGGGCCCCAATCCCTAGGGTTAGTGTTAACTCACTTAATGACAAACTTGAGTTCACTTTCCCCACGTTGTGTTCCTATTCGTTTCCGGTGACCGCTGCCGCAAACCTTCCACACCGTGCTGTTCATCTTGGTTAACAGGTGTGCCCATCGAAACTCTTCTATGAACCATTTGTAGTTTTTGTTTTTGCTGTAGAGTTCTTCATTGGTGTGTGTCGTTCTCTAGCGTGGTGCTAAGTTTTTCGTGTAGACTGTCTGTCTAGATACGGATCGTTTTTATCATTAATCATCTTGAGCGTTGTGCTAGTCCTTACGAGAACGATCGGTAATCTATTTGACTAAAATACTTCTCCTAGGATTTCTATGCGATCTCGTTTTTTGTGCATGAGAATTAATCTCGATCAGAAATGCTAGCATCCCTAGACTATGCTGAGCAGTGATCGTAGGAGTATAGCTGTCACCCAGCCATTGCGTGAGGAGCTTTTCAGTCTTTGGTAGTTCCGCCAGCACTATTTTTGCTGTCAGCTTGTTTTTTATCTCAGCAGCAGCCATGCTAGCAAGTATAGCTGCGACATATAGGTGCAGAATACTAGTTGTATCTGCAGTTTTTTATTCCTTTCTTTTGGCAGCATCGCATCACAACAGCTGCTAGCTTCTAGCGCCTAGCACTAGAGTTTAGCTGCAGTAACAGCAGGCGCAGTAGCTCAGTTTTTGGTGCACGGGGCGGAGAGGCCAAGGAATAGGCTACGGAGCAAGGTTGCTTGCATTGCTTGTTCACCAGAAAAGCAGTCAAGGACTGCTGTCCTGACACGACTGCAACAGCAACATACGTAGCTCGAGGATGCAGGACTTGGGGCTTCGTTCCATGCGAAGTGCAGTGCTACAGGCTTAGTGCTTCGGCTCTGGGTTGTGGGTGAAGTAGTCAGGTTCGAAGTGGAGGCTACGCAGGTTGTTTTCGAAGTGTGTGGGGACTTCGAATGATTCGGTGATTTCAGCATCTGTGGACTTCAATTTCACAGTGAGCAAACTGCGAAGGTCGTTAAGCAGGTTTCAGAGGTCTCTTGTGAATGCCGAAGAGTGTCAAGGCTGCAGTAGGATTCAGGAGTGTTTTTGTGAGCTTCGAATGACGAAGTCTGCTTTCGGTGTAGATCTGCAGACTTTGAACATAGTTTAACAGACTTCATTTCAGAGACTAAATTTGTTATGTGATACTTCGCCTCGGTTTGCGTGCACTTGAATTAAATTTTTGTTGTTGTTTGTTCTGATGATGCTTAAAATGACTATGTCTTGAATACTCAGTTAATATAATCTGCCTTTAAGCACTATGTTGGTGTCTTATTGTTTAGGACACCGGTCGTTTTTAGGCTAGATCATTTTAGGCTCTGTTGATCTGTTTACTTTTCCCTGCTAAGTCTATTAAGGTGCGTTGGGTGTTGGGAGCAGGCCATTGATTCGAAAGAATTTTTTAGGTGCCCATTCACCCCCTCTAGTCGCTACTTTCGATCCTACACAAAGAGCTCTCGGACTCCGAGCAGTTGTTGCTACTGCTCCCACTGCTGTCGGAGGTCCCCTCAGGCTCCACCACGATAGGCCTCACGTCGCCACTGGTGCCTTGAAGAAAAATACAAGTCAATATGTGTGAATATAAAGAGAAGGGTGATCAAGTGTCTACCGTCGTCAGCATCCTCCTCGCTAGAAGAGATGTCCTGGAAGGATGTGGGAGCGATGTGCGCTTCCTAGTCCCTTCGCTGGGCGGGCTCGGCCCAGCCCCCGCGCTCGAAGGGGTAACCATCGTAGCCTCCGATACCACCACTTTGGTCTCCGCTGTAGCCTCTGGTGCCACCACTTCGGTTGTTGCCACCAGAGCATCCGTGGGCTCCACTTCAACGTCAAGGTTCGCGGCCGCATACTCCGCCTCGCCAGGGGCTTCATCCACCAAGGCTCCGAGTGAACCCTCGAGGACTCTGCGGACTTTAATGTCTCAGGTTCCTCGTCGTCCACTCTCTTTCTTTTGGAGCCGATCATCGAAGGTGCCAAGCTGGTGAGTTTGGGAGCACTTGGACCCCCTCGACGCCAAGCCAAGTCAACACCCGGTTCTAGCGCTCCCAAGACCCCACCAGAGCAAGCCTTCAGGTCTGCTCATCCGGTGTCGGAGCCCCAACGATGTGCTCGGTGGCCACGATTGCCTCCTCTGGAGGCCACACGTCGCACACAGCTTCATCAAGATTTCAAGTTAGGACAAGTTAATTTTGCAAAGTATGAAGGTGAAGAAGTTCAAAGTCTTACCAAGGTGCTCCGCGGACACTTCGCTCGGTCCCTCCGAGCCCGAAGCCTGGAACAAGTTTTCTAGCCAGGAGAGTGCCGAGGGGGCTAAGATGAAGGGTGATGAACTCTTCGACTAAGTCCCTCATGCTCATCTTCGAAGCCACCCTTCGCAGGAGCAGGATCCTCGATTGAAGGGCTTCAGGGATCGACTTCACCACGCCCTCGCGTCGGTAAGAAATGACCACGTTGGTACTTCGAAAGGGGGAGTCCGTGCCCACCGAAGCATAGAACCACTCTTGGTCCCACTTCGAGTACCACTTATTGTTCACAGCCCTCGCCGGGACGTCGTCTTGGAACTCTCTGCGGAGCTTGAAATTGGCGCTCCTGAAAGCTAAGGCCCTCTCCACATGATCTGCCCCTTCCTTCACTTCGGTTAGCAGCTTACGTCATGAAGGGCGATGAAGATATCCACGCGCCCCTCATAGCCTTTGGCCGTCATGGCCCACTCAAAGATTGCCAGCCTCGCCACAACGTTTGGGGACAAGTGAGGGAGCTCGAAGTTGTCCGCCTTCAACACCTCACTCAGCATTTCCACTACCAGCAGTCCAAGGCCCGCCTCGAAAAAGGCTTTGAAAAAAATAGCCTCGTCGAGCTAGGCCTTGCAATGGTCTCCGTCTTCTCGGGCACCTGAAGCTGGATGCCATCGAAAATCTTCCCTTCGCAAATCCTCCGAACGGACTCCTCCATGGAGGCCGAAGCCTTCAGCTCCATTGTCTGCTCGAATTTGTCCGATGATGATCAAAGGTCCCTCGGCCCTAGGCGCCTCGCTGTAGGCTTTGCTGCCGCCGCCGCGTGGGCCTCGATGGAGCCCGAGCTCAGGCCCGAAACTAAGGCCTTCTTTGTCACTGCCTTCTTCGGCATCTCGCATGGCCTCGGCACGAAGGGCGCTAAGAGGTTGTGAAGCAGGCTACACATGAGGCTGAAGGTGGAGAGATGAGAGCGAAGGATGCTAGGGGCTGAAGCAGAATACAAATGAGAGCGTTGGCAAAAGCCGTGTTATGGTGAGCCCCTTTTATAGGCGGTAAAAAGTAACCACGCGCCCCGCACCGAAGCCTTTTTTCACCAGTTACCCCGGCCTCCGTAGTCTCTAACAAACGGGCCTAGGGTGAATTTGAAGCGAACCGTCGCGCCCCCCCCGCGTTGTAACTGCCAGATTTCTGACCGTTGCAGGGTCGCTCGGGCTCCCCTGAGGGCGTCCCGTCAATCTGAACAGGCATTTCTTGCCTGCACAGTTCGAAGCCAGCCTTTCGTCCAAGTTCTGAAGGCCTGCCTTCTCCGAAGCTTCATTTACTCTAGGTCATTTGTCCCAAAGCGCACGCATCCCTTCGCTCTGAAGGGCTACGTGCGATGGGCTACTAGTAGGCTAATTAGTTTTCCCTTAAACAGGGGCCAAATGATGTCAGCCTCCGAAGGCCTCGTGCTCGGAGCCTGTCATCTGGCGAAGCCTAAAGGCGAGCTCCAGCCTCCTCTCACAAAGTAAACTCCAAGAACAACCAAGACTTACCCCTCTGGAGCCCTCCGGAGCCAAGCCTCTGGGACCCCTCCGGTCCTCTTCGGAGCAAAGCCTTTGGGACCCTGCCAGTCCCCTTCGGAGCCAAGCCTCTAGGATCCCTTCGAGATCCCTCCGGAGCCTTTCGGAGCACACTCCAAGAGCTTCTTCGGAGCTCACTTCGGAGCCCTCTTCAGGGTCCTCTTTAGAGTGCCATTCGGAGCCCCCTCGACTGCCTTCGACTGAAGCCCTCTGGCAAGTATTCTGGACCAGGAGAAATATCCAAGCATCGCTATAGTGTATAGCCATACCGGGTCCCCCTCGCCCCTGGTATGCCGTATACCTACTCTAGAAATGATGTTTATCTACTGCGTCTGTAAATTCAAATGTACATTAATCTAGCCTTTTTCCCTTCTTGCCCCTATAAAGCCTACGGCTTGTAGAGGGCAATTGGATATTTTCCTTTGGCCTGCGTGCCTATAAAAGCAGGGCCATGCCCTTGTAATAGACAGGTTCAGTAGAGGCAAAACCATGCCAAATCTACTGTAAACTAGACGTAGGGCTATTATCCTTCCGGGGAGGCCTAAACCAGTATAAACTCTCTCTCTGTGGAACACTTCGAGGTTCATTCTATACACCATACACTAATACACAAAAACCTGCTGTAGCAGCCACAATTGCTACAACATTAACGATATCCTAATCTATTCCAAGACAAGAGAAGAGCATGAAGCACATTTGCATGTAACCTTGGAAAAGTTGAAGGAGCATCAACTATATGCAAAGCATGAGAAGTGTGAAATTTTGGTGATCTCAATTGAAAATTTTGGGACACATTATTTTTGCCGAAGGGATAGTAGTAGATCCATCAACCATTGAAGCAGTAATAGATTGGGTTCAACCTCTATCAATAACCAAGATTCGTAGTTTTTTGGATTGACTGGTTAGTACCGTCAATTCATAGAAAATTTCTCCAAGATTGCCAGGACCTTGACAAAGTTACTTCAGAAGGAAGAGAAATTCAAGTGGACACTAGAGTGTGAAGAAAGTTTTTAGGTTTTGAAGAAAAAGCTAGTGTCAACACTAGTGTTAACTTTGCTTGATATCCATAGTGATTTTCACGTTTATTGTGATGCATCTCGCAAAGGGCTAGGATGTGTTCTAATGTGTTGGACCTAAATAGGCGATCAAGGGGGGGGGTGAATGGTAGCTTTAAAATTTTACTTCTATAAATAGTGGTTTCGGAGGCACCCTTTGCAAGAGCTAGTTCGGAGGTATTGCCTACACTTTGAACCTGGCTTCGCACTGGGCAAGACTCTGAAAACTAGAATGCCCCACTCACACCTGGACACACAAAATACTCAAAGCAAGGCTTCACTAAATATCAGGCTCCTCACACTGAGGTGCTTTGAGCAGACTCTGCATAGAAGCACGTAGCAACAAAGTATATCCCCTCAGAGAACTTCATCTTGGTGCCTAGCACTAGTAGATGGTACTAGGCTTCAGCACCGAGATAGACCTCCAAACAAGGCTTCGGGAAGAACTTTAGTGACAAAGACACACCCAAGCTTCACACTAGCAAGAAACACACAAAACCCTAAGTAAGCTTTGTTGGTGAAAGCATGAGGCTAGGCCTCCAGTATACCATAGAGCGAAGGTACCCTGAGAAACACTCAACACAACCTTTGCACTCCGGAGTGCATGTACTCTCTTCGTTAACAAAAACATAGGGAAAAACTTTGGTTTGCATAGAATGAAGTGTACTGCAAAATCTCAACACATACAAAGTGAAGAACACAGATACAAGTTCATGCAGAAATGAACAAGACACATAAATGAAACTTCATTGCATGAAAATGGAACACAAAATGCATTCACAAATCTGAGTACAAAATAGAATAAATATGGCAGTTGGCTCTAGGATACAATGAGTACAGAAGGTTCTAAATCTAGGCAAAAGTGTTGGCCTAGACCTCAGCTTGCCTCTCCTTTTATAGGACAACTCAGACATGCGAAGTGACTACAGTACCCCTAGGGTTTACAAGTTTTCTGCCACAAGCAGTCATAGGGGTACATTAGGTAGTCATACTTTATTTGAAGCTTAGCTTTTTGTGTCAGCTATGTAGACTAGAATCTTCGGAGCCTCGTGGCACACGTGAAGTGCCTGAGTGACTTTGGTTGTAGCCTTAGAAACCTCAAGATTCACTACACTGAGGTCTAACTTCGATACAGTGACGGTTTTAAGCCGAAGCCGTCAAAGCTCTTGCCACCTTCACACCACCATCTCCGGAGTGGACCACCATGGCTTCTCAGCTTCCCAAAGCCCAAACACCATTCATCCGTGTATCGAAGCCATACATGGCCAAAGTACGTCAAGACATCCAGACTTCGAAGCCCCGCCTTCGAAGTACCTCCTTTTGGAGGATTTCAACCACCATCTTTCGAAGTCCCTCCTTCATCCAAGGCCTTTGTTCTACATACCTCCACTCAAGCACAACTTCGTAGTGTATTCACCTAGAGCACACTCCCAAAATGCCTTCTTCGAAGCATACCTTCGACACACCTCGACTTCTAGGAACTTCGTCAAGTGTCCTTCCAAGTTCCTCTGTCTAGAGCACACTTGTTAGCCTTGCCGCAAGCTTAAGGACTTCAGTCCGCCAACCTCAAAGTGTTTCCTTCTGGAGCACCCCTTCAAACTGCCTCGCCTCCGAGGGCTTTGCCTCGAGGTATCTTCTTACAGAGCTTCCCTCTGCTCTTCTTGCCTTCGACTAGCACACCTTCAATTCGACCCGATGACCGACCTCGACTTCACCCATCCTCCGTTATCCCCGGCAATCAAGCTCCCCACTTGACCTAGGTCACTTGTTGTTTACTGTCCTGTCGCCTCTGAGTCGCCTGCACACCATCAACAAGCAGCCAAGATTTTCCAATACCCCAAAGCCTCTCCGGGCAAATAACCCTTTGGTGCACACTCCAGTACACCATCAACATATCGAACCCTTCGATACAACCTTTGAAGTGCTCTCCACCGAACCCCTTCGGTGAACAAACTTCGTTGTACAACACAAATACTGACCCCTTTAGTAAGTGCAATACTTTGTCAATCACTAATCACAGATTAAAATAAAGGCATATCACAAATTGGTTTCTCATAATGCAAGATGGAAATGTGGTATCCTATGTATCTCGTCAGTTGCGATTTCATGAGTTAAATTAGCCTACTCATGACATGGAATTAGCAGCAGTAGTTCATGCTTTAAAGAATTGGAGGCATTAACTAGTCGGTAATAGATGTGAAGTCTTTATGGACCATAAGAGCCTAAAGTATATATTCACTCAGCCATATCTGAATATCAGACAAAGAAGATGGTTGGAATTGATCAAGGACTATGATATGGGAATCCATTACCATCCAGGTAAAGCAAATGTAGTCGTCGATGCCTTAAGTCGAAAAGGGTATTGCAATGCTCTTATGTTGGAGCCAGAAGCAGCTATGTTATGCCAAGAAATATCTAGGATTTGCAACTTTAGCTTACCTCACCACACTCGAGGCAAGGCGCTCCAAGACATGATGCTTGGGGGCTACGTCAAGACACGCGCGGGCTTCATCAAGCGCGACATCATCACCCCCGACCTCGCTCAGGTCCAGTTAACATCTATATCGCCTCGTTTATCTTATTTAGAGAGTGAGCAAAAAATAGCCGCATCAGTAGATAAAGCCGTTAGTGCTTCGCTAGCCAACCATTTAGATTCGGCAGTCAGCTCCCAAGTAGAGGCAACTCTTAGGAGGTTCGGCTTTACTGAGGCCGTACCCCCAGTTCCGATTGCTAGTGCACCTCCGACAAACCACGTATACGGTAGGACTAATGACAGCACTAGCACGATCATGTCTCCGGCCTCAGCACTTATGGCCGAGACCAATCATTACAACTACGATCAAAGTAACCTTGCATACCATCCACCACCACCTGCACCAATACCCGCGCTGCCCGCACCACACGCGCAGACTCCCGGACACGAGCACGTCATACAAATAGCACGTAGGGAAGAGGCCCATGGCTGAGACGCTGATATCCCACCGCGTGTCGCGCCCCTGCATGAGAGGCGCACACAAGAAACATACCAAGATGACATAGAGGAGCAGGTCCGCGCACTATTTAGGGAGTGTGCTGGCTTCATGCCCAAGGGACGGGTTAGGGTTTACCGTAAACCATACCCCGACCACCTTGATACAGTACCCTACCCCCGTGGCTATAGAATCCCTGAATTCACTAAATTCGATGGCGAGGGTAGCAAGACTACACTAGAGCACGTTAGTCAATTTTTGGCGCAGTGTGGAGAAGTTAGCGGGATAGATGCTCTAAAGGTTAGACTATTTTCTCTCTCACTATCTGACACCGCTTTCACTTGGTTTTCGGTGTTCCCGCCGAACTCCGTCCAAACGTGGGATGATTTGGAGCGAAAATTCCATGATTACTTTTATATAGGCGAAACAGAACTTAGGCTTTCTCATTTGACATCGGTTAAGCAGAAATCTAGTGAGAGCGCCTCTGAGTACATCAAGCATTTTTGGGATACTAGAAACCGATGTTTTAGCCTTAATATTTCAGAAAGGGACTTGGCGGAATTAGCTTTTAACGGTTTGTGTTCTGAAATTAAAGAGAGGTTAGATAACCAAAACTTTTTAGAAGTTAGCCAAGTTTTACAGCAGGCTCTGGTCCAGGAAAGCCGAGCCAAAGATAAAAAGTTTATTAAGATGTTTAGCAAGCCTAGGTCTGAAATCCACATCATGGAATGCTCTGATGAGGAGTCAGAGGAGGAGGATTCGGCCGACATGTACACGACCGAATGGGTTTGGAACACTATAAATAAACATATCACTTGCTCCGAGTTACGACCTTCCCCCACAACGAATCGACTTAGTGAGGTCAAGTACTCATTTGATATAACTAAATGTGATAAAATATTTGATTTTCTCTTAAAAAGTCAGCGTCTCAGGTTACCTAAGGATCAAGTCATTCCACCTACCGACGAGTTAAAGAAGCATCCATACTATAAGTGGCATGATTCACATTCACATAATACTAATGATTGTAATGTTTTTCGACGGCAGATACAATCGGCCATAGAAGAAGGATGATTGAAGATAGACCATGATCCGAAGATGAAGTTGGATAAAGATCCTTTTCCCGTCAACGCTGTCGACCTCGGCGAAAAGAAGGTGTTGATTCGGCCGGAATAGGCCAAGTCAGCTAAGGGAAAGGATGTAGTTATTGAAGAGCCACGCACTCGCACGCTCATACCAAAGAACCCCGAGGTAGGAGTGTGGAAACAAAACATTAACACCCCTTCGGTTAAGGCTCACAAGAGGCCGAAGGTAACAGTATGACATGCTATTGAACAAGCATCGAAGAAGGGCCGAGAAAACAGGTCCACACACTAAGGAGCTAAAACAGCCGAAGGGCCCGAGGCTTTCGGAGGGTGACTTCGGACCGAAGCAGGCACACCCTCCGCATAGTGGCTTCGAGCCTCGATGGCCGAACCCCCTTTACAGCAACTTCGGCCCCTAATGGCCGAACCCTGCACCGTGTTGGACTTCTCCGATGGGAGGCTTCGGCCCGCACTGGCCAAACGTACCTCTGGCCTGGCAGGACCCTTCGTTGGTGTGGTCCGAGACGCCATCAACTCTGCCGAACCCCCTTTCGGGTAATGGGTTCGGCTCACAGTGGGCAAGGCCACTAGAGCCGCCGATGCTTCCGCCGTATGACTGGGCGGGGACCCCGTGGGCTCCGTACGTATCTGGGCCGGGGTACCCTCCGCAAGCTAACACTATGCCTTGTTTTCCTTCAGAGTATTATGGATGGCAGGAGCAAACAGACGCAGTGGAGGGGGGCATCATCCACAGACTATCCGTAGTGCCTCCGAATCGGACCATGTAGAGCGAAGCAGAAGGGTGCAAGCACGCAGAGGCCGAAGTCAGGGAGTCCGAAACCATAACCATCAGAGTTGGGTCTCAGGAAGTCCCAATCCCGAAGACTTTGTCACCGAGGTCTGATGAAGGTAAGTCCCATGCTTCGGCCGGACTCTGCGCCGAAGCCTGGTTCGATTGGCCGAACAAGGCCAGTCCGTCGTCGGGGTCCGCAGCGAAGGCCCCTCCGAGCGCAGGGTGCACAAGGCTGAAGGGCATAGTGCCACTTCGGCCAAAATTAATGGAAGCCGAACAGTAGCACCCGACACCAAGCCTCAGCCATCTTAGGCCCCTCCAGGCATGTCCAAATCACAGAAGAGATGCCTACAAAGACTACGGGCACAGGAGATGCGCGAGAAGAAAGCTAAGGCTGAGCGCGACGCTATCTTCGAAGAAATCCGCCCTCGGCCAGCTACAAAATAGGTATGGAGGGAGAAGCCAGTTGAGATAACCAACCCGGCTGCTAGTCCAAGTGACGACGACGACATGCTCGATGATGATTACTCGCCCATCTCTGAAGGACCTGCACCCCAGGTGATGGACATCAACATCGTCACGCTGCCTGCCAAATTTGCACTACCACAAGACGAGGCCGAGGTCACCCAATTGAACCTCGGTCCATGCAACGCCATCTTCGAGAAGCCTGAGGAATCGACTCGCCATCTAAAGCCTCTCTACGTAAGAGGTCACATCGATGGAAAGCCGATTTCCCGGATGCTCATCGACGACGGCACCACTGTTAACTTAATGCCTTACTCGTTGTTGAAGAAACTTGGCAGGGACGGGGATGACCTAAAGAAGACCAACTTGATGCTCAACGGCTTCAACGGCGAGAGCTCCGAGGCCAAGGGAGTACTCTCGATGGAGTTGACGGTGGGCAAAAAGATGTTGCCAACAGCGTTTTTCGTCGTCGACGTACAAGGTAACTATAGCGTGCTACTTGGGTGCGACTAGATTCACGCGAACTGTTGCATACCTTCTACTCTACACCAGTGCCTGATACAATGGGACGATGATGAGGTAGAAGTCATCCCCGCGGATACATCGGCCCAAGTAGCATTGGCTTATGTATCAGGTGACGCCGTCCATAACAAGGTAGAGTGTCTGTCAGGTAGGGATCTTTTGGATTACGATTTTGTTAGTGTATCCAGGGGACGGTTTGTACCAGTGTCTGTAAAGCCGGCTGGAGTAGCACGACTGTTTTTGTATTAATAGTCATGTCTAGCAATAATAATCTAGATTGGCTAAAGTCTCATGTGGAGCAATATCGGTCTAGTAGAGACAATATTGCCGAGGCCATCGGGGACTTTAGCGAAGTAGAGAAATTAGGACAAGGTTTTGCGTCAGCCGATCCCTTGGAGGAAGTCGATATACGTGATGGTAGCATCCCAAGGTCGACTTTTGTAAACCAAAATTTACAGCCCGATGAAAAGGCTGAAGTAATAAAGTTACTTCGGTCGTATGTCGATTGTTTTGCATGGGAGTATAGCGAGATGCCGGGACTAAACCGTGATCTCGTGGAGCATCGGCTACCTATCAAGCCCGGATTTAGGCCTTATAAGCAGCCTCCCCGCCACTTTAATTCGACCGTCTATGACCGAGTTAAAGAAGAAGTGGAGCGACTACTCAAGGCTGAATTTATTAGGCCATGCAGGTACGCAGAATGGGTTGCTAACATTGTGTCTGTAGAGAAGAAAGGGAGCGGCAAGATACGGGTATGCATTGATTTCAGGGATCTGAATAGAGCCACTCCCAAGGACGAGTATCCAATGCCGATAGCTTACATGCTTATCAACGATGCTTCAGGACACAAGGTACTAAGTTTTCTTGATGGCAATGCTGGCTATAATCAAATCTTTATGGCCGAAGAGGACGTTACAAGACTACCTTTCGATGCCCTGGTTTTGTCGGTTTATTCGAGTGGGTCGTCATGACTTTTGGTTTGAAAAATGCCGGCGTCACATATCAGCGCGCTATGAACTTGATCTTTCATGACTTGTTAGGAGTTATGTTAGAAGTTTACATCTATGATGTCATAGTCAAATCGGACGCTATGGGAAACCATTTAGCCGATTTGAGGGTTGCTTTCGATAGGATGCGACAGTATGGGTTGAAAATGAACCCACTTAAGTGTGCTTTTGGTGTGTCGGCGGGTAAGTTCTTAGGTTTTATGATTCACGAGAGAGGCATTGATGCTTTTGCTAAGATAGAATGAATGCTTTGCATTAGTTTTTGCCCAAGGAGGAGTTCTTTTACCAGGTGACATGTTTTTGCTCTTTTCTGAGTTTTTATGGTCACTTGTGCGCTTAACATCAAACTTTCATCATGTTTCTGTTTAGGTTTGTCAATGCACTGATCAAGGGGGAGATTGTGAAACCAAGTGGGGTCGCACTATGGTTTCTGTCTATGTGATGAGTGATTGACAAGGATGAGCGATCGAGTGATTCAGTGAGTGATGGTTTGATTGCATCGAAGGGTTCGATGTGTGTTTATGAATGGTCTGTGACGAGGGTGTTTGGTGTGCATTGCGTCTCTTGTTTTGGCTTGTCTCATGTGTGTATGGTGGAGATGCTAACCAACTGTCAATGGTGGGTGATCAAGGGTCGAGCGGGGAGCTCGATGCCAGAGATCAAGAATGCCAGGTAAAGTTGGAGATGATCTTAGGAGTGCACGAGGAGATAGAGCAAGACATGGATGGACGGATGGTCGAGACAGAGTGATGGTGTGAAACCAAGGGTGGTTTCGGTCTGGATGATGAGTGATTGACAAGGATGAGCGTTTAAGTGGTTGAGGTTGGTTGAGTGCATCGAAGGGTTCGATGTGAAATGGAGGAGTGTGTGATGAGGGTTTCGGTGGTGCATCTCGTCCTTATTTTAGCTTGTCTTGAATATGCAGGGAGGAGATGCTGACCAATTGTCGACGGTGGGTGATCGAGGGTCGAGCGGGGAGCTTGATGCCAGAGGATTAGGGAGGCTGAGTGAAGTTGGAGAAGATCTCAAGAGTGCACGAAGAGACGGAGCAAGACTAGGACAGACGACTGACTGTGATAGCGTGACGACCGGATTTGCGAGAGGGAGGCCATGACAAAAATTCAGGTGGCTCGAGGGGATCAAGAGCGGAAGTGGCTTACTGGCGCTCGGAGTCGTGAAGCGGTGTCACGAGTCGAAGGATTGAGAGGCTTTGTCAGTTTTTTGCTGAAAACCGTCGCATATCTAGTTTTGTTAATTTTAATAGTCTGGAGTCTTTTTACTTTGAGTCAATGTGTAATAAAAGGTTGTGAGTCTAGGTTTAGTGTACTCCTTTAGTATATTTTTAGAATTTTCTAATTCTGAAAATATATATTACAAGGAATAGGACTTTTGAGTAATTTTCAATTCTAGAGGGTTCTTTTCAGAAAATACCGCCTATGGTTGGCCTATAAATAGGGGACCATATCCATGGGCAGGGGAGAGATTTGTTGTTGTACTTTTGGGATGAACCAAATACCAAATCCATCAAATTTTGCTGTGTTTTTGCTGTTCTTATCAAATCAGCTCGTCACTATTCATGGTCTGAAAACAGGACACTGCAGTGTTTTATCTCCGAGCGCATATGCAATTGTGGCTGAGATCGATTTTGTGCAGCGATTTCTGGTGAATCTAGTGCAGAAGTTGATGTTGATGTTTATACATCTTTTGTTGAGGATGATTTGAATGATCCATTTTCTAACGTTGCAAGTGATTTCTGAGATTTCTTCTTATTTCTTTTGCTAATCAAATAAGGCATCATAGTTCTAGAATTTAACTCTCGCTGAAATGGTTAAGTGTTTGTGTAGCCCTCTACATGTTTGATGAAATGTTTTTTTAAGTGTTCATCAACATCATGGCTGATTCTTGGGTTGTTTCTTGATTAATATCATGGTTGAAGGGATTCAAAGGTATTCCATAACCTTTTTTGTAGAAATTGAGAATTAATCCTTTCTACCATTTTGTTTTGTTCATAGAGTTCTCATACCAGATTAGTTTTCTTGTGTGATCACTTTTGAATACGATTTTTGAGTAGTTTTTGTGCAGATTTTGGATCCGAGTTCTTCATAGCTTTTGATGTTCAAGTTTCTAGAGTGCCATTTGTGAAGTTCTAAAAAGTTTTTGATCAATTCTGCATGTATTTTTCTGCCCAATAATGTACCTAAATGATTTTGAACACTTGTAATTTTTGCTGAGTAAAGTGTTCTGTTTTCAGTCTGGATTCAATCTTTGAGGAAATGTTTGATCTGTTTTGGTACTGTTTTTGGATCCAAGTTTTTCATAGAATTTGAATATCAAGTTTCCAGGATTCCATTTTGGGAATTTACAAGAGTTTTTGACCACTGATACATATATTTTTTATTCCAACAATGTGCCTAAACAGTTCTAGAAACTTGTGATTTCTGTTGATTGAGTTGTCTTCAGTCTGGATTCAATCTTTAAGGCGAGTCTTGATCTATTTTGGTATTGTTCTTGGACCTGAGTTCTATATAACTTTTGTTGTCCAGGTTTCAAGGGTTTCATGTTCGAAATTTGCAGAAGGTTTCGACCAATGCTGCATATATTTTCCTGTACAACAAAGTGCATAAAAAGTTCTGAAAACTCCTGATTTCTGCCAAGTTTTGTGTTTTGTTTTCAGTCTGGATTCAATCTTTGAGGCGATTTTTGATCAGTTTTGGTTCTGTTTTTGGACCTGAGTTCTGCATAACTCTTGTTGTCCAAGTTACAAGTGTTCCATGTTTGAAGTTTGCAAAAGGTTCTGAACAGAGCTTCATATTGTTTTTGGCTCATCTATATGCTATAAAAATTCTGGAAGGTGGTCATTTCCTGAAAATCTGGAAGGCTCAAAGTTGAATCTAGAAATATTTTTCTCCCTTATTTTTCTTTCCCAGCTTGCTGATCATGTGTTGCCGTATGCAGTGATGCTTTTCACCATGTGTGCAAATTCAGTTTTTATCTCTATCTGGCCGGGTTAATAGTAGATTAGATCAGAGATTAAGCCCCTATAAATAGAGAGGTGAGGCCAGCGTAGAGCCCCCCAACTCAAACCAAACCAAATCCCTAGATTTGATCGTATTTACTTTACCTTTATTTTTCCTGTACCTCTTCGTGGGTTTGCCTAGAAGCCCTCTGCCGGCCACTACAGAACAGTGGTAACCCTTGTTACTTCGCTTGTGAATTATCCGTTAATCTACGTAATATATTGCTATCTCCTTGTTACTTCGCCTGTGAAGTATCCGCTAATCTGCGTAACAGATTGCTACCTTCGCTACTAGTGCAAAACTTGGCAGAATTCGGTCCTCAGGCCGAATTGGTACTTCGAATTCTCTTTGTTGCAGGTTCCACGTTCGGAGCTACTTCGTCGGAGGTGTACGGAGTTGAGAGATCGGTTTCGGAGGTCACCAGGACACCCTTCAATGGGACCACAGGCTCCGACAACAGGCTTCACCAACACACTTCGTCGCAACAGGCTTCGCCACGATCATACTCCGCACTGAACGAAGTTACGCTCGAGCGTAGACCTCGCGTCATTATTCTGCAGTTTGCTGTATCATAGACCTCATGCCGACCCCGCTATTCGGAGGTGATCATCGCGTCTAGAACCGTTCGGAGTCCATCATTGGCCGGATCAGTCTGAACGCCGAAGCACCCTTCGGCGGAACACTTCGCCCCAGACGCCGAAGGTACACTTCGGTGACCCCTTCGCACCAGACTTCGAAGCAGACAGGTGAGGAGCCATACTGAAGAGCGTGGGCCTCATGGCTCCAGATGTGATGAGTCATTGTCAACGGAAGTCAAAGAGAACACAAAGAGAGGAGAAGACCTGCTGTGTCTGTGACGCATGTGACTCAGGTACACATAGGGGCTGCAGAGGATCCACTGGGCTATTGACAAGGATTGACTCAGGTACATGGGCGGCGAGCGATTGCCGGGCTGAGAGAGCTGTGGAATTGGGCCAGCCCAATCCGGGTACCTGGTGCAAAGTCGGTGGACGCTTTGTCAGTTTCGACGCAAAACTGATGACCGCTGATCTCGGATCGGACCGTTCTGGGTCAAAGCCGTAGTCGCTATTTTGTCCTTAGGCCCACAGTCAGTCGAGTTTGTAAAAATATCCTAAGGGCAGTTTGGTCTTTTCCAATTTATTTCAGCGTCTGTAAAAAACCCTAAGGGTCTGTTGGAATATTCCTAGGCTATTGGGCTGCCTATAAATATGGCCCCAATCCCTAGGGTTAGGGTTACCCTTTGTGAAATCACTTTTCTAATGCAATAGATTGGGTCATTTTTATCTCCTAGCTGCTTGATTTCCTCCGCCGTCACAATGTTCATCGAGTACGCATTCTGAAATCTCTTCCTTAGGTTTTATTCTCTGAATCTCAACCATCCAATTTCATCCTGTACGCATTTAATCGCTCCTTCGATTTGCGTGCGTACTGTGTTCTTTCTCATGAGATGGTTTAGGCTGAGTTCTGTGCACTGAGATTAATTGCGGTGATGGCTTATTTCTGTGAACCTTGATCTGTCTATGTTTTAAATGCTTTGTTAATCTGCCTATAGGCATTGTGTTGGTGTTTCCTTGTCCAGGACACCAGTCGTTTATAGGCTAGATACTTTTAGGCTTTGACGATCTATTTACGTTTTCCTGCTTAAGTCTTTTGAGGTGCGTTGGGTGTTGGGAGCAGGCCATTGATTCAAAAGAATTTTTAGGCGCCCATTCACCCCCCTCTGGTCGCTACTTTCGGTCCTACAAGTGGTATCAGAGCCTGGTTAGGGTTTTTCCATACCTTAACCGGTTCTAAACCCTAGTAGTGATCTTGACGTCTCCTGGAAAGGTCCCGTCCTTGCAAGCTTATGGCTATAATTATTGGAAGACTCCATGCGAGCCTATCTCATGAGCCAAAGCTCGGACATTTGGGACATTTGTATTCACGCTACTTTCACAGTGTTGCATGTTGCTGAGCGCACTACTCCAGATATTGTTGCCCAGCATCAGAACAATAACAAAGCGGTGAATATTTTGTTTTTTGGTTTAAGTCCCACCGAATTTGAGCGTGTGAACCATCTCACCACTGCGAGAGATATCTGGGCTACCCTTCAGGCACACCATGAGGGGATAGCCCATGTCAAGGCTCGGCTCTATCAGACCTACCGGCGTGAATATGAGAATTTCACACAAAAGCCGGGTGAATCTGTTGAAGCGTTGTTTGGTCATTTTCAGTCGATCATCAACAAGCTTCGGGCCAACAAGGCCGAGGGAGTTCAGCTGGTCTCAGATCATTAGCAGGCGCTCAAGGTTCTCCATACCTTGGACCCTAAGATTTGGGAGATCAAGGTATCCTCTATCATTGAGAGCACCTCTTAATGTACCTTGACAATTTCTGAGTCGTTTAGCAAGCTGAAGGCCACTGAGGTTGATACCCAGTTGAGATCAAATCTCACTGGCTCTGGATCAAAGAACCTGGCCCTTGCTACACCTTCTGTTGATCCCTCTTCTGTGAGCTGTGCTGGGTTCTCCTTGATGTCTATCACTGAGGACCAGCTCAAGTCGTTAGGAGATGATGACTTGTGTCTTTTTAACAACCAGGTGCGTCGTGTTTATGACAAGAGAATGTTCAAAAGACACGGCACAAAGACCAGATGCTTTGAGTGTGGTGATCAAGGTCACTTTATCGCCGACTGCCCCAAGCGCACTGGTCACAAGAAGGGCATCGATGGTGGCTTCTACGACTCCGGCAAGCACAACAGCGCTTCCTTCACAAAGGGCAAGCCGAAGACCAGATTCTTCAGAAAGGCCCTGAAGGACTACCGGCTTGAGAACAAGAAGCGCGACAAGGCCTTCTTCGCCAAGATGGAGAAAAACTACTCCAAGTGGTCCATGTCTTCTTCCTCTTCTTCGAGCTCAAGCGATGAGGAGATTGTCATCAGGAAGGGGAAGGACAAGGATGATCCGGCGGGCCTTTGCTTCATGGCCTTCGGGGACAGGCCGAAGAGCCGCTCACATAAACGTCGAAGATCCCGCAAGAGCATTTGCTCAATGGCTCTTGGGGATAAGGAAGAAAAGGGCTCCTCCGATGACTCCAACGACGACGAAAATGAAAAGGTATCATCTTACGAACGTGAAATCATTGATTTACTTGAAAGTAATCGTCCAGAGTTAAAATATCGGGAAAAACTACTTAGAAGGGCTAAGAAGAGGATAGATGAACTCGAGAGTGAGCTTGCCGTGGCCAACGACAGAATTGAGAGTCTATCTTCTTCCCCTTGCTTGGGTGATAGCAGTGAGTGCCCAAAGTGTGAGGTTCTTTTGTGTGACCTGACGACTCTGAAGTCCAGGTACACAGTAAGGGTTGATGAGAGGGACGCCTTGGCTACTGAGCTTGAAAGTGCTCAGTTGGAGCTGAAAGATTCTCATGCCACTATGGTCGTGCCCTGTGCTGATTGCCCATCTCATCTAGCCAGTCTAGCTGAGATGAAAGCCAAGGGTGATGAGCAATTGGGCGATTTGGAGAGAGTTAGAGCTGAGCTGGGGCAAACTAGGCTAGAGGTTGAGACACTGTCTGTTCCACCAACTGTCTGTGAGAACTGCTTGTCTCTTAGATTGGAGTTGATTAAGCTGAAAGCCGAGAAGTCTTTCTACGTTGATAGAGAGTGTGAGACCTACTTAACTCAAGTGGAGGTACTAGCTTCTTTGAGAGAGGAGCTAGCTGATGTCCAAAATGAGAACTTTTACCTCCGTTCAATCCCGAGTTGGGTGAGTGCCAGAGAGCTACAGCTCGACATGATGATCTAGCAGTTTAAGAGGCAGGATGGGTTTGGGGTAGGCTACACCTACACCAAGGATGACTTTGAGAGTGCCATTAGCCGAGCAGTGGAGTGGAGTAAAATGACTCCTGAACAGAGATACCCCAAGACTCACTCCACTGAGTCTTTCCAGGCTAGTCAGCCCAAGGATGGAGTGTTCCAAGAACAGCCTAAAGCTCCACCCAAGAAGCCCATCTGGGTTCCAAAGCCCAAACACCTCCGCACTTCTCTAGACTCTCTTCCTGGACCCTATCACACCAAGGAGTCTACACACAACACCACCAAACCCAAGAACCCCAAGCCTCAACCACATCCCAAGAAGCCCACCTACTACTGTGAGCATTGTTAGAGAGACGGGCATCTTGTGGAGTTTTTCTTTAGGAGGAAGCAGGTTGAGAGAGCAGAGAGAGCTTGTGGTGGCCAGGAGCAGTTCTACCAGCAGGGTGGTAGACTGAGAGTTCCTCGACGAGGGGAGAGGCTGGAGGCCAGGCCGCATCGTGTAGGTGGTGGTAGAGGAGACAGCTTTCATGCCCATGCTCCGGATGGCGGTGTTCGTTCCAGCAGAGCTCCAGGTCGTTTTGGATACGGTCCTGGACCTCCTGGCCAAGACTTTAGGCAGAACCGTGGACCACGCTTTGAGCCGCGTTTTGGTCCAGATTCATATGATGATTTCTGCTTTCCGTATTTTGAGCAGATGGCTCGACACTGGTTTAGTTCTTTTCCTAAACCTAGTGCCAGACCATTTGCTCCCTCTTACGACCACTGATTGTGTAGGATCGAGGACTGGATGACGTTTGGATCATGGACTCAGGATGCTCTCGCCACATGACGGGACATCGCAGATGGTTCTCTAGTCTCTTTCCCCCAAGCTCCAAGGAATACATCACCTTCGGGAACATTGGTCAAGGTAAGGTACACGGCATTGGCTCAATTCGCATCTTAAACCATTTCTCTTTGAAGAACGTTGCTTTGGTTGGAAATTTGAACATCAATTTGATTTCTGTTTCGCAACTTGTTGAGGATGGTTTGGAGGCTCGTTTTAAGAAGGGCAGTTCTTCTGTGATTGATTCTAGAGGGTCTTTGATTTGCCAGATCTTACCTTTCGGTAAGGTTTTTTGGATTGACTTCTCTAGTTATTTTGGCCCTTCTCGATGTTTGATTGCTGGATCCTCCTCTGAGCTTTGGAAGTGGCATAGGAGGTTGGGCCATTTGAGTTTTGATCTGCTAGTCAGGTTGAGCTCTATGGACCTCATCCGAGGATTGCCCAAGCTTAAAATGGAGAAGGATCTAGTTTGCCATCCATGTCGTCAAGGGAAAATGGTTGCCGCTTCTGACTCACCTGTGACTCAGGTGATGACTTCGTACCCGGGAGAGCTGTTACACATGGACAATGTCGGTCCAGCTCGGGAATGCTCAGTCGGTGGGAAGTGGTACGTGCTTGTGATCATTGACGATTTTTCTCGATTCTCGTGGGTTTTCTTCTTGGAGTCTAAGGATGAGACTTTTCATTTTGTTCATGACCTGATTTTGAAGCTGAAGAATGAGAACAATGGTCGGATGCGAGCAATTCAAGGATTTTTTGAGAACCCTAAGTTTCCTTGACATGTTTTAAGCCGCAGAAAGCTTTATATGGTCTGAAGCAAGCCCCTAGGGCTTGGTATGACCGGTTAAAGCATTTTTTGTTGTGGAAGGGCTTTGTGATGGGTTTTGTGGATAAAACTCTTTTCTTGCTCAAAGATGCTTCAGATTTCTTAGTCGCTCAGATTTACGTGGACGATATTATATTTGGCGGTACTACTGATGTTCTTGTGTCCAAGTTTTCTTAGCAGATGCACGGTGAGTTTGAGATGAGCCTCATAGGTGAGCTCAAGTACTTCTTAGGGATCCAGATCAAGCAGACCAAGGACGACACCTTCATCCACCAAGGTAAGTACACTCGTGACATGTTGAAGAAATTTGACTTTGGTGGTAAACTGAAGACGCAGATGACCCCAATGGGCACATCTGGGGGCCTGGACAAGGACGAGAGCGGCGTCAAGGTCAACGAGAGAGAGTTTCGAGGGATGATCGGTTTGCTTCTATACTTGGTCTTTACTATTCAGCATCACCATCTCTTGATTTATCTGGCTTTTCGGACGCTGATTTTGGTTGGTGCCTGTTGGATCGCAAGTCGACTTCAGGTACTTGCCAGTTTCTTGGCTCATCTCTTGTTTCTTGGTCTTCTCGAAAGCACTCTGGACTTGCTCTTTCGACCACTGAGGCTGAGTATGTAGCTGCTGCTAGCTGTTGCTCACAGTTGGTTTGGATGATCTCCACTTTGAGAGATTTTGGGTTGTTCTTTCCTACCAGAGTTCCTTTGTTTTGCGACAGCACCAGTGCTATTAGTGTAGGGAAAAACCCTTGTCTCCATTCAAAAACCAAACATATATTATGTGCACTTTCACTTTCTGCGAGATCAATATGAGAAAGGTGTCATTGACCTTGTTCATGTTGATACCCATCATCAGTTGGCTGATATTTTCACCAAACCCCTAGATCAGTCTACCTTTGAGCGTTTACGAGGGGATTTGGGTGTTGTATATCCTTTCTAGGATATTTTTGCGCCAGTTTTCTTTCTTCTTTACTCTTTTCTTGAGTCTTTTTGTGTGTGTTCATATCATACATATTCACATATCACACTTTTGAGCTTGCTTCTGTTATATGATTGAACTGCTTTACTTATTCTAGCTGGTACATGCTTTTGATTACTTGTCAATGATCATGCTTTGGTTCCGTTCACTTGATATGTCTGATATCTGTCATATGCATGGCTTTTATGCTTTAAACTTGAAAAATGATCACCATTGCTTCTGGTAACTAGCATACGTAGGCTGAATGTTCTTGCTATCTGTTACATGCCTTATAGCTAGTTCCTGACTTAGATGCAAATATGCAACTTGGACATCTTTATGCTTTAAACATAGAAATGTGCTATAAAAATGATGAAAAATAGAGAAAAATGAAAATTCCATGCCTTTTTATGCATAACTTGAAAAGATCCAGGTGGTTTTGCTTTGTCGCATCGCATTATTCTGGACTGCGTACCATAGCACTTTGGTATGAACTAGGACAATGTAGTGTATGCCAAGACCAATGTCTTAAGCTTCTGATGGTCCAGTTCTGGCCTAGGCTTGACTTGGTCGGTCAGCATAAGGTTTGACATGCAAATAACCCCTGGCGAAAATGAAAAAGGAAAAAGAAAAAGCCTAAAAATTGAAATAATAACAAGTTTCCTGAAGCTCTTTGTTTTGGACAATGCTTATCTTGGTAGATATCAGTTAGCTTCTACATCTCATGCTTTACCTTGCTTGTCAGCTGGAAAATGTGGTGATGCTTTTGTTTGCAAAAACTGAAAAAAAATGTGTGCAAATGACTTTCTTTAGATATCATCTGTTGCACTGATCGTGCCATGTGTCTTAGACAGTATGTCTTTTGCTATACTTGTTAGATGTTGTAATTGCAGTCAATCATATCTAAGAAGCATGCTTTCTACACTCCATCTGCACCCCAGCTACATTCATTGCATATTTTGAGGGGGAGTTGCATTTCAGAAGGAGTCTGTGTCTTTTTCGAGTGCTTGATGAGTTCACTTGTCAACAAGGGTGAGAAATTTTGGGATAAGAGTTCAAGGGGGAGTTTTGGCTTTCTCTGGGATTTGTTTCAGGGGGAGTTTTTGTCCCATTTGTCCTTACTCTTTTGATATCCTTGTTGATGGTTCTGAGATCGCACTCATTTTGAGCTTTTACATTTTGGTTAACCATAATGACCACTTCTTGCTTGTGTTTGGCTTTTGGACATTAGGGTTAAAATTTTGCTTTATTTTCTTCTTCTTTGTTTTCTTGTTCTTTGTTTTTGTGTTTCCACATGTGTTCGCAGGTACTGAAGAGTTGAAGAAGTGAAGTGTTGACAATGCACTCATCAAGGGGGAGATTGAGGAGCCATGTTGAATAGCGTTGGCCTCATGGCTCCAGATGTGATGAGTCATTGTCAATGATAGTCAAAGAGGAATGAAAAGAGAGAAGGCCTGCTGTGTCTAGGCCGCATGTGACTCAGGTACACGGGCAGCGAGCAACTGTCGGGCAAAGGGGCCGCGAAGTCGGGCTGGCCCAATCCGGGTACATGGGCTTGGAGCAGCAGAAGACCCACTGGGCTGTTGATCGGGATTGACTCAGGTACACGGGCGGTGAGTGATTGCCGGGCTGAGAGAGCTGCGGAATCGGGCTGGCCCAATCCGGGTACCTGGTGCAAAGTCGGTGGAGGCTTTGTCAGTTTCGGCGCAAAACTGACGACCGTTGATCTTGTATTGGACTGTCCAGAAGAGAAGCCGTAGTCGCTACGAAAGCTTAGCTTCCAGATAAGTCATATGTAAATAGGAGTTTTCTTTTTTTTCCCTAGGCCCACAGTCAGTCAGTTGTGTCTGTAAAAATATCCTAAGGGCAGTTTTAGTCTTTTCCTTTTATTTCAGCATCTGTAATAACCCTAAGGGGCTGGTGGAATATTCCTAGCTATTGGGCAGCCTATAAATTGGGCCCCAATCCCTAGGGTTAGGTCACCCTTTCAAGAAATCACTTTTTAATCAAGGTTTGGGTCATTTTGTGTTTCCTGCGTTTTTCTCTCTCCCTGCGTGCGCTGCCAGGCAGTGCTCCTGTTCTTCCTGAGATTCAATCAGTTCTTCACTGTCTGGAATCTTTTATTCCTACCGGTTTTCGTGTGCAACACTTCGTGCGAAGCTCTGTGGTTTCGTTTTGCGTGCAACTATTTTATTCCTGAGCAAATCATTCTTCTCTGGATGCTTCTGTTCTTCACGTGAGTGGTACTAGTTCTTGCTTGTAGCAAGTAGTACCTACTCCCTGTAGCAACAGTACACTAGTACTCTAGCTTTGTTTTTTCCTGCATAGCCTTTTTGATCGAGTAGACAAAGCCTATTCTTTTTCTGGCTACTTCTGTCGAAGCCCCCTTGTCTGCTCGAAGTCATTTCAGCTCTGTGAAGCAGGCTTCGACCTGACATCTTCGAAGGCTTCGCTAGAACTTTCAACTCCGAACTCGAACTATGAATCTAGCTTTGAAGTATGCTCTGTGCTTAGTTTCTATTCATTGACATACTTCGGCACTTTTTCAAAGCATACTTCGACAGGCTTCGAAGTTAGCTTCGAAGCATGTCTCTCTGGTAGACTTCGCACGGAATGTGTTTTTCTGAGAAGTTTCTCTGCTGTTGTCTTTTCTGTGGATCTTAGTTTGTGAGTTCGAAGCTTGTCTCTCGAAGTTTGTATCAAGGCTTCGACTTCTTTTGAGAGGATCAGTAGACTTCGATTCGAGGTTGGTCTATGGTTTGAAGGTTACCACTACGGTAGTCATACCTCGATCAAGCTAACATCGAAGGTAGATTGTAGGCTTTGATTTGATCTTGCTGCTGTTTGTTTAGCTTCGCTTCTCTGTGAAGGTTGCTATTCTGTGAACTTTGTTCGAAGCTTTCTGATCGAAGTATAGGCTTCGAAGTACATTGTTCGAAGCAGGCTTAGATACTTTCATACTTCGCTTGGAAGCATACTTCGCATTTTGCCACGAACTAGGCTAGTTTCCGCAAACCTTTGACACTTCAACGACAACCTTCGCTAGACTTCGACAAGGGACTCCGAAGCAGGCTTCAAAATAGCGAAGCACGCTTCACCAAGTTTCGAACAGGAGAGAAATTTGAACAGTAACTTTCATCTCTTTTCATGTACACTTAGATCATCTGCTGAGAAGTTTGATCTGCCAGGTTTTGAATATTTTGTTTATCTGCCTGTTAGCACTGTATTGGTGTTTCTCTGTCTGGGACACCAGTCTTTTCTAGGCTATATACTTTTAGACTTAGGCAATCTGTTCACGCTTTGCTGCTTAGTCTTTTGAGGTGTGTTGGGTGTTCGGAGCAGGCCATAGATTCGAAAGAATTTTTAGGCGCCCATTCACCCCCCTCTGGTCGCTACTTTCGGTCCTACAACCTTCGGCTCTCCATGAAGTTTGGAAGGCTTGCCAAGCTGCGGCCACATCTTCGGAAGGGTTTAGCAGTTTGTTGTCGTCGAAGGTAATGGGAGCCGCCCCCGAATCTGGTGCTACAGATAGCCCTAGATCTTCGTAGTAGCGAAGTACTCCGAGAGCAGCTATTTGGCCGGAGATTTCTCCATACCGAATACCCGTTGTCTTCATCATCTTCGCTGCTCCTTGGATCATCTTTAGCCATCGCAGTAAGGGGACGTTGTCACTCGAAGGTAGTGTCCAAAGAACACCGAAGTACTCTAGAACACCTAAAAGATTATTCATGACCTCCGCTGCTAACTTCTCCGACTTTGTTTTATCTTCAATTAAAGCATCCCTTGATGAAGTTAGCTCATCTACTACAACGGATAATCTAGCTGCCTCGTAGCTAAAGTGCTCTTCTGGCTAAGCAGGTTACCGACTTCCTCCATGGCCTTAGCCTTCTCCTCTTGAAGCTTAATCAGCTCAGCCCCCACCGTGGCATGCTCTGCCCACATTTTCTCTATTTCAGCCCGAAGCACGATTTGTTCGGCTTCGAGCTTCTTATTTGCAGCTTCCAGACCAACTCTTGCCCTCCTTTCCACTGCAACCATCTCGTCTAAACTGGAGATTCGAACTTCGGAGCCTTCAAGACTCCTCTAGAGAGCAGTAATCCTCTCCTGAAGATGAAGTTTTCCTCGCTCATTCGAGACGGCTGTAGCCTGAGCCAAGACTATTTGCTGCGAAGAGAAATATCAAGGTAAGGAATTGTTCATAAGTTGAAATTAATCTTGTTTTGTAGATACTTCATACCTAGTATGCTTCCCGTTCTAAGGCTGCGTTCAGCTCCGAGCCCTCAGCTTCGCTATGTATGGCTACTAAGTCTGTTTCCCCAACTTCGCGGTTAGCTCGATCCAAAGGCTCGAGCAGGGCCCGAAGTCCGATCCTTTGCTCCAGAAAAGGAGCTAGGAGAGGGAGCATGGACAAAGCCCTTTGATCGTCTTCGTTTGGCGAAGGGTCAGAGCGCTGCGCAGCATCTTCAGAGACCTCGGTGGACTGGCCCCCTCCATAGATTGACCTCTGTCTGTTGATTCAGACGGAGTTAATCCAGAGTTCGGAGCAGGAAAGGGGTCCATTTTTCCTTACCTTTTCCAGGTCCCATTTGCGCAGCTTTTGGAACCGACCCTAGAGATGTCGAGGTCCCTGGAGCAGTATTCAGGGAAGGAGTCACCTCCATGGGAGCAGACCCTGCTAAAACAAAGGTATTATATATTTCATAATTTTGCAGGATGAAGAAAAAGGCGGTTCAAGTGAAGTTTACCTCCGAAGTCCTGTCGACGAATAAGTATGGGCTACTCGGAGGGTCGAAGACCACTTCGAAGTCATCATCGGACTCGAAGTTTAGAACCGAAGGGTTGACTGTTAGAGCTTCCCTTGGAGCCACAACTACCACTTCGTCCGGAATCGAAGCTTGTTCGGCTGTAACTTCGACTCCGCCTTCAGTAACAGAGGCTTCTTGATGCGACAAGTTAGGCTGGATGCTTGCGGCCACAGCCTGGCCAGAGTTACTTGGAGCATCTGGCATGCTTGCTACGTCGCTAGTGTCTACATCTGCCTGGGCCTCATCTTCGGTAATTAGGTCCACGAGAGCCCTTTGCATTTCTCTAACTCCATCATCTTCAAATGAATCGAAGGGCGAAGCCACAAGGTCTTGAAGGAGCCACATTCTTCGGCTTTCGGGCGAGTTTTTTCACTAGGGTCTTAGCCGGAGCCGAAGTCTCAGCATCCGCTTTCCTCTTCTTCAGCCCTTGCTCAGAAGGCACCCAGTCCGGAAGAGGGGGGGCTACAACTCCTAGTACGCCCCAGTACTCAGTTGAGTCGCTCCCAACTACCCACTAGCTTTTTTCTCCACTCTTTTTCGACCAGAGTTGGAGCTCCCAGAATCTTCTCCGAAGCTCGAACAACTTGCTCCGAAGTCATAGGGCTTGAGAAGCTGAAAGATAAGTTTGTATTAGACATTTCATCAAACAATCGTATATAAAACATGTTGTTTCTCAAAGCTACCTGTAGGGCTCGAGTTCGAAGAAATTTTTCGGAGTCCACCCTCCAGATCTTCTTCGAAGGTGATAGGCCAGTTGGCCATCAGAGGAGGAATATGGAGCCCGATGAACTCCTCTGCTAAGTCCCGCATACTCATGCGGTGACTAATCCTTTGGAGCAGGCTAAGGCGAGCTTCGAGCTGGCCGGGGTCTGGGTGAACTTAGGCTTCTCTTCGGAAGTATATGTCTTGCAGGGATCCGACCAGTGGGCTTCCTGCTCCAACTTCGCATAGAACGACTAGAGAATCCAATCTGTGTACCATCTGGCGTTGATGGCCTTCGCTGGAAATCGCAGTTGGAATTCATCCCGGAGTCTGAAGTTGATACTGCCGGAGGCTACTACGATTTTTTCCCCTCCGGAGCCTTGGTAAGTTTTTGGTTGGCAAGATGCCCTATGCAGTGCTGCAAAGATTTCTGCTCTTCCTTCGCAGCCTTCAGCTTGCAGCGCCCATTCGAAGATGGCCAAGCGCGCTATTGCATTCGGAGATAGTTGAGGAAGGGTAACATGAAATAGATCCAATACCGCCGACAAGAAGTCCATTGCTGGGAGATCTAACCCCGCTTCGAAGAAGGCTTCAAAGACTACAACTTCTCCAGGCCTCGTTGAAGGGATGGCCTCCTTTCTAGGTTTCCGGATGATGACCTCCGAGCCAATCTTCCCCTCTATTGCCGCTGCGATCGTCTCCGTCTTACAAATGATGCCCCCAGTTTATAAGACTGGTCTGGATACTTCGAAGAAGCCGGGAGGAGATCATGAGTGCCAATCTGTTGAGGATTCCTCACCGGAGCCGTCACCGCCGAAGCCGCCACCAGTCGAAGCCAGTCGCTGATGTTGGTGCCGTTGCTGTTGTTGCCGCTGCTGTAGCCGCAGCTTGCTGCCGTGCTAGGGTCGAATTTGCCCCGGGAGCCTTGAAGCTAGTTTTCACCATGAATTCGCCCCGAATGCTAAAGATAGAGTCTCGAAGCTAAAGATTGGTTGCGCAAAGACGGTGAGAAAGGTATTTGAGAAGTGTCTAGGTCTTCTATTTATAGCCCAGGCCCACAATTCTTTACCGTTCACATTTGACGTTTTGCATTCTTGACCGTTACCATTCACGAAGTTAATGCACCGCATAACTTCTGCTGAAGGGAAAAGGCCAACGGCTATTTCTTCTAAGTCTAAAAGTCTTTCTAACTTCTTAAGTTAATTCTGGGATTGTTCGAATGTAACTTCCTTAGGAATCAATTCGAAGTTTTGAATCTTCATGTAATTCGGAGGATGATTAAATCTGTTAGCCCTTACGCATGATTATTTTTCTTGCGTATACTGCTCTCCTAATGTTACAGATCTAGCGGAGAAGCGTATTCGATGGGCTACTATTGGGGAAAATACTTCATCCTCAGGGTTACTATGACAACAAGAAGAAGACAGTCTATTTAGCTGAAGTTTTGTAATGTCCAACTCTGGTTGCCCTAGGTCTAGTTCGAAGAGTAGAGGCGAACTCTACTTAGGAGTATGTCTTCGAATGTAGATTCTTCAGAGAACCTCCTTGCCAGCTAAGATGGAAGGCTTATCTTCTTTCTCATTAGATTAGTCTTTTACCGTTTTAACCCTATTAAGGGTACCGAATAGTTTCCACTATGTCGGTTGTAATACAAGGGTAAAAAGGTAGTTTCCTTAAGGTTTTGGCCTATAAATACCCCCCGTTTTACCCTGTAATGGGGATCGAATACTGAGTTATTCAATGCACATCTTCGAACTGTTTTGAGCTATTATCCACTTCGGAGGCTTGAAATAGTTTACTTCACAAACACTTCGTTTGTTAGTTTCTAATTTCTATAAACCTGTTAGTGCAATCTTTTACGCCAACATGGGGTAATCCATCAAAGTGTTTTTGAGAAGATCAAGGAGTGCTTGTCATCACCGCCTGTGGTGAGAGCACCCAAAGCCGGGATTCCGTTTCGTCTATACATCGCTGCTGAAGATAGCATGATTGGGGCCATGCTAACCCAGGAGGTAGAGGGGAAGGAGTACATCATCACATTCTTGAGCAGCCGCCTACTAGACGCCGAAACTATGTACGCGTTTGTGGAACGATTGTGTTTATCACTTTACTACGCATGCACCAAATTGCGCCATTATCTTCTCCCCACTACATGTGTTTTCGTTTGCCAAATAGATGTTATAAAGCACATGTTACAGAAGCCGATTCTAAGTGGAAGAATCGGAAAATGGGCTTACGCGTTGATTGAGTACGATTTGGCCTACGAACCCCTAAGAGGGATGAAAGGCCAAATTGTTGCCAACTTTATAGTTGATCACCACGTAGATGTCAGCTGGAGTAATACCATCGCTCTAGTTGAAGTAGTGTCATGGAAACTCTATTTTTATGGTTCGGCCTGCAAGAGTAGCCAAGGCATTGGGGTGGTTCTCATATCACCTAATGGAATGCACTTTGAAACTTCGGCCCATATAGAATTTTCTTCCACTAACAACCAAGCCGAATACGAAGCTTTGTTGCTAGGTCTTGAGTTACTAGAGTCTGTAGGTGCTAGGCATGTCCAAGCATACGGTGATTCTCTGTTGCTGAATAGTTACATGGATAAATGTCTAGACATAGTCGCTACTTTTGATGACATCAAAATCTCTCACATATCAAGAGAGGCCAATTTAGTTACCAATGATTTGGCTCAGCAAGCATCTGGCTACCAAGTCAGGAGAGGAAAATTTTCCGTATTGGAGAAGCCGGTGTTTGGTCTCACTGCCGAAGCCAGTAACGGTGGGCAGGCACACCCTCCGGATTGAACCCCTCTAGTCGCAGAAGGTCACTGCGCGCCGAGGATCCTGGATCGGAGTACACTGCCGACCAAAGGATCTATCACCTAGAAGTCTGTAGGCTGAAGCCTCTTGCACGGAGAAGGCTCCCCGGAGTCCGAACCCTCCGAAGGGCTTCGGCCCAGCACACTCCGAACGGCCGCCCCGGCCAGGCTTCAGCAGGAGCTGGAATGGCTCGGGGGGCACCACGAAGTCAGTAATTTAGAAGTTTGTTGAGAAGGTGGACCAGCGAGACCCTCTGAAACCTATAAGGGCAATTGGAGAGTCCCAATCGTCCAGTATTTGAGAGACCTTAGACAAAGGGTTGATCGGAAGGTTCAGCGACAAGCGTTCAAATTCGTGTTGATAGACGACACATTGTATCGCTGAACCATTGACAGAGTACTATTGAAGTGTTTAGGCCATGAGCAATCCCAGGTGGCTACAGGAGAGGTCCATGAAGGGCTTTGCGGTGCTCATCAGTCGGCCCAAAAAATGAGTTGGATGCTCAAAAGAGCGGGTTTTTATTGGCCGACTATGACTGAAGATTGTTTCAAGTACTATAGTGGGTGTGAAGCATGTCAGAAGTTTGACAATATCCAGTTGGCTCCTGCCTCATTGCTCAATCCTATTGTCAAGCCATGGTCGTTTCGAGGTTGGGGTTTAGACTTCATCGGCCAGATTCACCCTCCTTCCTCAAAAGGGCATCGGTTCGTGTTGATGGCAACGGATTACTTCACTAAGCGGACCGAGGTCGTACCTCTCAAGAACATGACCCACAATGAGGTACATGATTTTATTTTGAAGCACATCATACATAGATTCAGCATTCCTCAAACTCTTACTACAGATCAAGGTAGTTCATTTGTTTCTGGAGAAGTAAGGGATTTAGCCGAATATTATGGTATTAAGTTGATAAAATCTTCACCTTACTATGCTCAGGCTAATGGTCAGGCCGAGTCTAGTAATAAAACCGTGATTAAGCTCATTAAGAAGAAAATTGAAGAGTTTCCTAAAAGGTGGCATGAAGTGCTTTCCGAGGCGCTATTGGCTTGTAGAATTGCAAAACACGGTGCTACTAAGGTCAGTCAGTATGAGTTGGTATATGGACAAGATGCCGTTCTACCTGTAGAGGTGGATCTTGGCTCGTTAAGAGTGTTAAAACAAGATGGCTTATCGGTGGACGAGTATGAAACTCTTCTAAAGGATAATCTAGAGGAAGTGACCGATAAGAGACTATGGGATTTAGAAGCCATATAAATAGACAAGAAAAGAGTAGATAAATCCTACAATAAAAAGGTTAAACCAAAATCGTTTCAAATAGGAGATTTGGTGTGGAAAACGATTTTACCCTTAGGCGCGAAGAGTCCTAAGTTTTGTAAATGGTCACCTAGTTGGGAAGGTCCTTTTAAGATAGCCGAGATCGCTCCCGGCAACGGATACGTGTTGGAATCCCTACAGGGAGAGCGGTTTCGAAGAGATTTGAATGGTAGGTACTTGAAAAGATATTTCCCAAGTGTGTGGCAAACATCATAAAAGTGTCGAAAGCCGATATGGATGGTATCGTCTTCAGCCCGTTGTGCTTTTAGTTCCCTCAGTTCACTAAAAGGAAGGGGGGCATGTGTTGATGGCAAAAAGTGGCATTAATGGCTGGATTGTCAAAATATCAATTTTGGTGATTTGGGCCGAAAACACACATGTCTAGGGTCCGTCTGAATCCCTACAGGGCCGAAGTCCATTGAGCTATGGGCTCCGAAAGCCTCTAGCCAGCTCATGGGCTTCGGTCGGGAAGCCTTCAGAGACCCGCGCCACCGAAGCTTCGGCTCAAGGAGCAGGCCTCGATAGGCCTGGCCGAAGCCCACTTCGGCAGAAATAGAGTTGTATGTTTTTCCGGTTTAGTTTCTATCTCTATCTGGCCGGGTTAATAGCAGATTAGATCAGATATTAAGCACCTATAAATAGAGAGGTGAGGCTAGTGTAGAGCCCCCCAACTCAAACCAAACCAAAGCCCTAGCTTTGATCGTATTTACTTTACCTTTATTTTTCCTGAACCTCTTCGTGGGTTTGCCTGGAAGCCCTCCGCCGGCCACTACGGCATAGTGGTAACCCTTGTTACTTCGCTTGTGAAGTATCCGTTAATTTACGTAATAGATTGCTATCGCCTTGTTACTTCGCCTGTGATGTATCCGCTAATCTGCATAATAGATTGCTACCTTCGCTACTAGTGCAACACTTGGCAGAATTCGGTCCTCAGGCCGAATTGGTACTTCGAATTCTCTTTGTTGCAGGATCCACGTTTGGAGCTACTTCGTCGGAGGTGTCTAGAGCTGAGAGATCGCTTTCGGAGGTCATCAGGACACCCTTCGGCGGGACTGCAGGCTCCGGCAATAGGCTTCACCAACACACTTCGTCGCAACAGGCTTCGCCACGATCATACTCCACATTGAACGAAGTTACACTCGAGCGTAGTCCTCACGTCATTATTCTACAGTTTGTTGTATCAGAGACCTCACGCCGAACCCCGCTGTTCAGAGGTGATCATCACGTCCAGATCCATTCGGAGTCCATCTTTGGCCGGATCAGTCCGAACGCCAAAGCACCCTTCGGCGGAACACTTCGCACCAGACGCCGAAGGTACACTTCGGTGACCCCTTCGCACCAGACTTCGAAGTAGACAGGCTCCGACCGGTTTGCTGATTTTATTCTGTTTAATACATTTCTTTCGGCTAATTGGGTTATTTTGTGTGATATGATTGCCTGGCGACTCCACCCCCCTTATCACGACTAAGGGTAGTCAGAACGCGATGTCGCTGTTGCGTCACGCTTAGGCTTGTCCCTAAGTATCCGCACACTTTTGGATCGTCGAACTGACCCAAGTGCGGGGGCACGTTTCCGTGTCAACAAGAGTCTGATAAATCAAAGTATGAGTGCAACAACAAAGCGAGAAACATACTTTTTGTCAACGTGAGTCGCAAAGAGTTTGACGGGGTCCAGCACCTATGAAATGCGCGTGAAACTTGGACCACTTTGAGAACTTTTCATGAGGGCACTACCCAGATTAAGGCTAGGAGGCAAAGCACATATAATCAAGAGTATCAAATGTTTGTGCAAGGCCCTAGCGAATCTGTAGATGCCATGTTTGTGCGTTTTGATGGAATTGTGAGTAATTTGCGTGCCACTGGGACTTTGGCTTACTCTGACCACGATAGGGTGATCAAACTTCTCTATGCTCTTCATCGTAACATATGCGAGGTGAAGATCTCCAGTATTGAAGAGTCGGTAAGCTTTGACACTCTGACTTGCGATGAACTCTTTAGTAAGCTTAAGTCCACCGAGATTGCCAAGGCATCTCGGCCAGGAGCTAGAAACTCTTTGCTGCCTTTGATTGCTTTGGTTTCCAGTCCTGGCAGTGGCACCTCATCTGAGGTAGTGTGACTGGAGTTTGCGCTTTATGTGGGGGTTTTGCCTTGTCTTCATTGGTCTCTATCACAAAAGAACAAGTGGACACATTGGACGATGAAGAGCTTGCTCTAATAGTCAAAAAGTTCACTAGGTTCTACAATGATAGAAGAGATCAAAGAAGAGGAGGCTTTCAAGGGTGTTTTGAGTGCGGTGATCTCAATCATATTAAAGCAAATTGCCCAAAACTGAACTCAAAGAATGAACATGAACTTAGACACCAGAAAAGAGACAAAAAATCCTTCTTCATAGGCAAAAGAGAAAAAGTGGAAAAAAGGATGGCTAGATCTTTTGTGGCTGCACTCAGTGACATCGACAACACCTCGAGTGAAGAGCCAAGCTCTGATGAAGAAGAATTTTACAAGAGTGAAGAAAAGAAGGAAAAGACGAAGGACTTCAATAGGCTTTACTTCATGACCAATGACAAGTACAACAGTGATGAGCCTGACTCATCTGAGGTTAGTCTATCACATGACCAATTACTTGTTCAAAATGATGAATTACATGATGCAATTATTTCACAAGATAAACTGCTTAATCTTGCTGCTAAATAACGAAAGGAACTAAAGCTTAAAATTGAATCACTTTCTACTAAACTTGCTTTGTTGAAGTCTGAGTCTGAAATTGCTGAATGTGAGTCTTGTCTTATTGTTATGGATGAACTTTCTCAGCTGCGTTTGATACATGCTCAAAACATTGAAAAACTTGAAAATGTTCAAAAGCAACTTTTGGTGGTGGAGTCTAGTCCTTGTGTTATCGACGAATGTTTGAACTGCACTTTATTGATTGAAAGCGTTAGTCTGAGAGTTAAGCATATCGATGAGCTTAAGGCTAGATTGGAGAGTGCTGAGTGTTCTAAGGATGTGTAGCCAGTGTGTCCCACCTGCATCACCCTTAAGGACCAACTCAGCTTTGCTAGAGAGCAAGTAGAAAAACTTAAGTGTGAGAATGATTATCTGATTTCCATGGTAGACAAATGCACTGAAGGGAAAGGGAAAATGTATTTGCTTTTCAATAAAACTAAAATGTGCGCTGATAGGGCAGGGTTATCTCTTGGGTTAGGTTATGAGAGAACTTCATCTAATACCCCAAGCCAAACTGTGTTCACTCTACCTACTACACTTGAGAAAGAGAGAGCCCAGTTAGACACACCATGTTGGTGTAAAAGATTACGCTAACAGGTTTCTGTAGAATAGAAACTAACAAACAAAGTGTTTGCGAAGAGAACTGTTCTAAGCCTCCGAAAGGATAACAACTTAGAATAGCTCGGATGTGTGTATTGAATAACTTGTATTCGGTCCCTATTACAGGGTGAAGCGGGGGGTATTTATAGGCCCAAACATTAAGGAAAAGGCCTATTTACCCCTCTATTACAACCGACGTAGTGGAAACTATTCGGTACCCTTAATAGGGCTAAAATGGTAAAAGACTAATTTAATGAGAAAGAAGATAAGTCTTCCATCTTAGCTGGCAGAAAAGATCTCAGAAAAGTCCATGTTCGAAGATATACTCCGAACCAAGGTCCATCTTCATGCTTCGAGCTTGACTCAGGGCATCTCCGAAGATGCATGTTGAAAACCTTAGAATCCATTATCTGCCTTTGTGCTGTTACTGCAATAACCCTGAGGATGGAATATTTTCCCCCAACAGTAGCCCCTCGAATACGCTTCTCCGTTAAACCTGTAATGTTAGGAGAGCAGTATACGGAAGAAAAATAACCAGGCGTAGGGGTTATTAGATTTTAATTTATCTCTGAAATGTATGGAGATATAAAACTTCGAATCAGTTTTAAGACAATTACTTTCGAACTATCATAGAACTGACTCAGGAAGCCCGAAAGCCTTTTAGACTTAGAAGAAATAGCCGTTGGCTTCTTTCTTCTAACGTAAGTTACGGAGTGCGTTAATTTCGGAGAAAAGTAACGGGCAAGAATGCGAAACGGCATGGACTAACGGTAAAAAATGTAAAGTCTAGGCTATAAATAGAGGGCCTAGAACTTTCCTGAGTACCTTTCCACCGCTTTATTGCAAACAAAATGCTCCTTGAGCTCTAGCCTCCATTCTTCTTCCAAAGCAACTCAGTAGCTTCAATGGCGAAAACCAAAGGTTCTAGAGCACCTTCAGCCTTGGCTCGACAGCAGACGGTTGCGGCAGCAACGGCCGTGGCATTGGCGACGGCAGTTCCAACACCCGCAGCGGCAACCATGGCGACGGGAGGGGGAAATCCCCAAAATGTTGGTGTTCAAGGTCTCTGCCCGGCATCAACAAAATACCTGGATCAATCCTTCCAACTAGGGCCTTCGACCTGCAAAAGAGAATCACTGGCGGTCGCAGTAGAGGGGAAAATTAGTGCGGGAGTTATGATCCGCAAACCTGGAAAGGAACTTATCCCGTCACCAAGACCTGGAGAAGTGGTCGTCTTCGAAGCCTTCTTTGAAGCTGGCTTAGGTCTTCCGGCAGTGGATTTCTTGGCCGAGGTACTGGATCTGTTCCACATTACTCTCCCCCAACTTTCTCCGAACGCAGTAGCTCGTTTAGCTATCTTTGAATGGGCGTTGAGTGCCGAAGGTTGTGAGGGGAGGGCAGAGATCTTCGCTGCGCTGCACAGAGCTTCGTGCTAGCCAAAAACCTTCGTAGGCCCCGGAGGTGAAAAAGTGGTAGTAGCCTTCAGAAGTATTAACTTAGGCTTCGGGATGAATACACCCTTCAGTTTCCTGCTAAGGCCATCAATGCAAGATGGTATACCGACTGGATCATGAGATGGTTTTATGCCGAAGTTGGGGTGAGCAACCGTCTAGCCGGACCTCTAAAAGACATCAACTTCCGAAAAGAAGCCCTTGTGCATCCAGACCAGTGTCAGCTCGAAGCTCGCCTTAGCTTACTTCAGAAGATCAGTCGAAGGTTAAGCATGCGAGACTTAGCCGAAGAGTTTCTCGGGCTCCAAATCTCTCCGTTGATG
The DNA here is from genome assembly GCA_019279435.1 of Zizania palustris. Classification (NCBI taxonomy): domain Eukaryota; kingdom Viridiplantae; phylum Streptophyta; class Magnoliopsida; order Poales; family Poaceae; genus Zizania; species Zizania palustris. The sequence goes on along the minus strand of JAAALK010000084.1, from coordinate 7,260,750 downwards.
GCCAACTGGCCTATCATCTTCGAAGAGGATTCGGAAGGCGGTCTCCGAAAAATTACTTCGACTTCGAGCCCTGCAGGTAACTTCGAAAACAACATATATTATGCATATTCATTCGAAGAAGTAACTAACTTAACTTATTTTTTAGCTTCTTCAGCCCCTATAACTTCGGAGCAAATCATACGGGCTTCGAAGAAGATTTTGGGCGCTCCAACTCCGACCGAAAAGGAATGGAGAATCAAGTTGGTCGGGAGTTGGGAAAGATTTAACAGAGTGTGGGGAATGCTGGAAATCATTCCACCCCCTTTGATGGATTGGGTGCCTTCGAAGAAAGGACCTAAGAAGAGGAAAGCCGAAGCTGGGACTTCGAGCTCCGCCAAGACTCCGGTCAAGAAGGTGGCTCGGAAGCCAAAGAACCCTGTACCTTCGAGCCCAAGGGCTTCAGTCTCTGACTCCCAAGAGGACGAAGGCAGGTTGCTTGTGCAGCTGATTGACGAAGATGCATCCCAAAGGACTGCACAAGTTGAAGTACCTGCGAACGTGCCAGAGTCTTCAAGAGAACCTTGAGCAAACAACGACTTCGGCAGTTCAAGAGGATTTACCTCAGGATGAAGTTCCTGTGGATGAGAGCGGAGTCGAAGTCACTATGGCTTCGATTCCTGACGAAGCAACAAGGACTGTTCAGGAAAGTGCTCCTACAGTCGAGGATTTGACGGCTGACTCGGACGAAGATCTCGCCTTCGATCTGCCAAGCAGTCCAATGATTACCCGTCGCCAGAATGTCGAAGGTATACTTCGAATAATTCTTTTATGTTTATTTTGCGTATTTATACGATGTATAATACCTTAGTTTTACAGAGTCCACTTCTGTGGAAGAGGTTCGTCCAGAAGATACAATCCCTGGACCTTCGACAACTTCGGAGCCAATCCAAAGAGCCACCCAGATGGGGCCTGGAAGAGGCAAAAGAAAGATGGACTCCCTCCCTGCTGCAAGCTCCGGATCAACTCCGTCTGAATCAACAGATGAGAGCCAATCTACCGAGGGAGGCCAGTCTCCAGGGACTCTGAAGATCCACCACTCAACACTCCGGGCCTTCGCCTAACGAAGATGACCAACAAGCTATAAGTATGCTCCCCCTTCTAGATCCTTTCTTAGAGCGAAGAACTGGTCTTCGGACTTTGCTCGAGCCTTTGGATCGAGCTAGTCGCGATATTGGGGAGACGAACTTGGTGGCCATTCTGAGCGAGGCGAAGAGCTCAGAGCTTAATGCTGCTATGGAACGCGTAGCCTACCAAGTACGAAGCATCTGTGAAATAACATCAAATTCACATACAAATAATTTCTTACCTTGGTTTTTTCTTTTCGCAGCAAACAGTCTTGGCCCGAGCTGCGAATATATCAAATGAACAAGAAATTGCTCGCCTTCGAGAGGAAAATGACACCCTTCAACAGAATCTCACTATCTCCGAAGGCCGAGTGGTTCAAATGGACAGTATAGTGTCAACAGAGCGCAGGGCCCGACAAGGCTTGGAGGCTGCGAACAAGGAGCTCGAAGCAGAAAGAATTGTGCTTCGAGCAGAAGTTGAAAGAATGCGGGCAGAGCACGCTACTGCGGGGACCGAGCTTGTTAGGCTCCGAGAGGAAGCTAGCCAGCTTTGGAATCAAAAGAATTCCTTAACTACAGAGGCTGCTAGACTTTCCGGAGTTCTGGAAGAGGTAACTTCGGCGAAGGACGCGCTGATCGAAGATAAGCTGAAGTCCGAGAAGGTAGCTGCGGAGGTTATGGATCAACTGCTAGGCGTTCTGGAGTACTTCGGTACTACCGGGACGCTTCCTTCTGATGACAACATTTCCCTTCTGCGCCGGTTGAAAAGGATTCAAGGAGTGGTGAAGCAGATGAAGACAGCAGGCATTCGCTACGGAGAACTCTCCGGACAAGTGGCTGCTGTTGGCCTACTTCGTTACTACGAGGATCTGGGCTGATCGATAACTCCGAGCGCAGGAGAGGGCCCAATTACCTTCGACGATGAGCAGCTTCTAACTCCTTCCGAAGGTGTGGCCGCTGCCTGGCAAGCCTTCCAAACTTCATGGAGAGCCGAAGGTCGCTCTGCGATCAAGGCCTGGATCGACGAAGGACAATGCCAGAAGCAAGCTCGGAATCAAGCTTCGAGCAGTCAGCCTCCTCCGAACCCACAGGTATAGATAAGTCTTAGGATTTTTGACTATGTAAAGCTTTGTGCTTATGTACATTTATCAATGAAAATTTGTTTATCATGTTTTTAGGCTTTGCCTCATATGGAAGATATCGAAGTGTTAGACATTAACGACGAACTTCGCTCATTATGGGCTACCTTCGATCTTTTAAAAGTTTACAAACGTCCTCGATTTTTAGTTCCTCGAGATAGCTCCGGTGTAATTACGCCCGATGTAAGCAAAGATATACTATCTTATATTAAAGAGGAAGAAAAAGAGGTTAACTTGGAAACTTCGTCTTCTGAAGACGTTATATGGTCCGAAGACGAAGGTGAGGCTCGAAATAAAAAACCTGAAGAACTTGGAAGCTGGGAAAGGAGCCCCGAGCGGCTTCGAACTTGGGCCGAGCTTCAACAAGAACATAAGGATTTTAGAGCTTCGAAGGGAGGCAAGAGAGTTAAACGCAAAGTTGTTAGAACTCCCGGTACTGGAACTAGTCGTTCCAACCCTAGCTCTAGAGATCGAAGAGGTCTTCGATTCCTTCTTGGTATAGATACCAATTTTTCATGATGTAATCTGTAATCATATTCATTCAAATAATAAATATCGATTTAAAATTGTCTCCCTATTTACTAGCCCCTCTTTGGGTATAAGCAACTTCGAACTGTATTCAAAGATGGTTATGCGCAAAGAAAAACTTCGGAGTACAATTTTTTGGGGTTCGGAGCCCCTCTGCAATTTAAAGATCTTTTAAAATCTTATAAAATGTCTTCGACTATTTGTAGTCTGAAGAATGGAAACTTAGTACCCTTTGTCTTTTGAAATAAATCACTTGAGATAACTCGGTCCACAATCCTTTTGCTAATCCTACTATCCTTCGATTTAGCCCTGACAAAATATTTCCATTGGCTCTTTCTACAGCTCCATTAGACTGAGGATGCCTCACTGCAGCAAAACATAACTGGATGCCTAGATCTTCGCAAAACTTTCTGAAGGGTTCTGCATCGAACTGTGTTCCATTATCAACTGTAAGTTGTCTAGGCACTCCGAACCGGCAAATTATATTTTTCCAAAAGAATTTCTGTACATTGTTCGAAGTGATAGCTGTTAAGGGCTCTGCTTCTACCCACATAGAAAAATATTCAATAGCTACCACTGCAAACTTTAGATTTCCCTTAGCTACTGGAAAGGAACCAATTAAATCCATACCCCATCTGGCCATAGGCCATACCGGAGAAATAACTTGAAGAGCTGTTGGTGGGCGATGACTCCGTCGACCCATCCACTGACATCCTTGACAAGCACGGACCAAGCTCTCCGCATCAGCTGTTATTGTAGGCCAATAAAGCCCCTGGCGAAGTGTTTTCCCTGCCAAAGCTCGAGGGGCTAAATGGCTACCGCAAAGTCCTTCATTGATTTCTCGAAGAATTTCTTGACCTTCGGCTTGAGATATACATCGGAGTAGAGGGGACCATACTCCGGCCTTGTATAAAATACCGTTGATTATTTGATAATTTCTAGCCCTGAGTTTCAATCTTGAAAGCTGTGGCTCTTTAGGCAAATTTGTTCCTCCTTGTAAAAGTTCCATGATTGAATTTTTCCAATCTGCACTTGGAATGCAAAGAATCTCTGCAGAGGGAATTTGTAGCACCGAAGGTGTACTGAGCTCCTCATAGAAAGCTTCTTCTGGTACATCCATAGCTCCGGCTACAGCTTTTGCTAAGATGTCCGCTTGCACATTTTCTGCTCATGGTATACTCCGAATGGAAATACCCTTGAAGTGTGCTTCGATCTTACGATTTCTTCTAAGTACTTTGCAAGCTGTGGATGTCGAACTTGAAAAGTTTTATCCACGTGCCCTGCTACTATTTGAGAATCTATCTTTATAACAACTCTTGTAGCCCCTAGAGCACGTGCTTTTCGGAGTCCCAGTAAAATCCCTTCATACTCCGCTATATTATTGGTAGACATAAATTTGAGTCTTGCGGAGTACATTGCTCTTTGTCCTGAAGGCGAAATCAACACTGCTCCAATGCCTGCTCCAGATGCTTGGAAAGCCCCATCGGAATAAACAGTCCAGACTCCGTCACTTGACTTCTCCGGAACCAAAGTTGCAGGTGCAGTCCATTCTGCTACAAAATCTGCTAAGACTTGTGATTTGATTGCTGTCCTTGCCAGAAAATATATGCCGAAGGGTGCTAGCTCAACTGCCCATTTCCCAATCCTCCCAGTGGAATCCTTACTTCGGAGCATATCTCCCAAAGGATACGAAGTTGGTACAATTACATTGTGAGCCAAAAAATAATGTCTTAATTTCCTCGAAGCCATTATCAGAGCATAAACGAACTTTTCGAGTTCGAAATACATTGTCTTCGCTCCTGATAATGCTTCGGACACAAAATAAACAGGATTTTGCACTAACTTCCCATTGAAATCCATTTCTCTGACAAGGACTGCACTGACAACAGAACCTGTAGCTTCAATGTAAAGGAGTAGAGTTTCGTCCGCAGTAGGCACCGTGAGTGTAGCAAGATTACTGAGATACTCTTTAATATCTTCGAAGCTTTTCTGACACTCCGGTGTCCATGCAAAATCTTCGGACCCTTTCAATGCTTTAAATATAGGCAAGCTTCTCTCCGCAGACCTTGCTAAAAACCTGCTAAGTGCTGCCAGACGTCCAGTCAGCTTTTGCACTTGCTTTAAATTTTCCGGAGGAGCCATCTTTTGCAGCGCAGTTATTTGAGTAGGGCTAGCTTCAATCCCCCTGCTTGAAACTAAATACCCCAACAACTTTTCAGCCTTAGCGCCGAAGATACATTTTTCGGGGTTAAGACGGATCCCACATGCCCGAAGGCTATTAAATGTTTCTGCTAGGTCTAGGCTATGTTGGTGCTTTAAAGCACTCTTTATTACAATATCATCCATATAGGCCTCCACATTGCGACCTAATTGATGACCTAGAGCCTTAGCAACTAACCTCGAAAAAGTAGCCCTAGCATTTCTTAAGCCAAAAGGCATTCTTACATAACAAAAGACTCCCGAGGGAGTTACGAAGGTTGTCTTGATCTCATCTTCGCGCTTCAACCATATTTGATGATAACCAGAATACGCGTCAAGGAAGCTTAATAACTCCGAACCTGTAGTGGAGTCGACCAATTGATCAATTCGAGGCATGGGGTAGGGGTCACGAGGGCATGCTTTATTCAAGGATGTGAAATCAATGCACATGCGCCACTTTCCGGAAGATTTCTTTTTGACGAAGACTGGGTTGGCTAACCATTCTGTGTGAGCCACTTCTCTGATAATCCCAGCCTTCAACAGTTTTTCAACTTCGTCCTTCGCTAGAACAGCTCTTTCTGCAGACATTTTTCGGAGTCCTTGCCGAACAGGTCGGGCCTTCGGGTTTACAAGCAAACTATGTTCAATGATATCCCGATCGACTCCGGTGATATCTTCGTCAGACCAAGCGAAGACATCTAAATTCTCTTCCACCACCTTTTCCAAGGAGGTTGCAACTTCTGGAGGTAAATCTTTACCAAATTGAAATGTATATTCTTTACCATCTTTAACAATAACCTTCGCTGCAATCTCTCCTTCAAGACTTGGTCATGGGAAGGATTTCTTCGAAGACTCAGAAGGAGCTGAAAAATTTTCTTGATCGTCTTGCACGCTATTTACTTGTCTTGGATCAAGAGGGGGGCTATGACCATATTCCGCTCTTCGAGCAGTAGCTTGATCTCCGAAGATAGTAAGGACTCCTGCTTGCGTGGGCATCTTCATACACAAATAATTGTGATGTGCCACAGCTCCGAACTGGTTTAGCATGCCTCTTTCGAAGATGATGTTGTAGGCATATGGGGCATCTACAACATCGAAGATTACTTCCTCTGTCCTGGCTAACAGTCCTTCTCCGAAGGTAACTTCTAGGCCTATTTGGCCGAGTGCATCAAGCGGAGGTCCTGCGAAGCCTTGCAAAGGACGAGCCGCTAGGAAGAAGGTGCTTTCTGGAGATGCACAATTGATCGAAGGCTTGAACAAAAATAATGTATGCCGAACTGCCTCCGTCAATCAACACTCTTCGAACCTCAGTGCCCGCAATATCAGCAGTAATAACAAGTGGGTCTGCATGTGGAAATTTAATGCCAGCTGCATCCTCCACAGAAAAAGATATTGGTACATGAGACCATTCCGGCATAGCAGCTGCAGATGACGAAGTCTCAATGTGGCCCACTTCTCTGACATACTCTCTTCTCTGCCTTTTTGACATGCTTCTGAGGGTACCTCCTCCGGAGATGGGGAGGACTACTCTTTTTCCTCGGTCTTGCCCTTCTTCTTGCTTCGGAGGTGGCATAACATTGGCCACTGGAGGGCGTCTTGCAAATTCGAAGTTTTCTATCCGCGCCACAAGCCTGGACAAGCTCCGGGCGCGCTTCAGCTGGAACTCGGTCAGTAGTACCTCGACCCGAAGTTCTTTCTGGATATTCTCCTCTCAGAGTGAGTATAGCCTTGCAAGTATCAGTTGCGTGGCTTCGGTTTTCACCATGAATACAACAGAAAAGGGTGTGGCCTTTGCCAGCCGTTTTCCCTAGCGGCCTCCAACCGCTGACCTTGTTCCCCGAAGGTTGTGGAGCTCTCTGTGTGAACTTTTGCGGGGGTGCAATATTCAGGACTTCAGAACGGGGATGCTTTTGCCCCCTTCTCCTATCATGCTGAACTTCGAAGACTGGTTCTTGCGGCTATGCCGAAGTTTTTACTTCCACTTTTACTTCCTGCAGTATGGACGGAGTAGCTGCAGTTCTTCGAAGCCAACCTTCTTCCGACCTCGCATACTCTTCAAAGTATGACATCAACTGAGAAACAGAAGATATGCTTTTCCGGTAAAGCTTATCCAGGAGGCCTTGATGAGTGACACTGATATGACCACGCCGACCACTCCAACCTCTACACCGACCACTTCGACCACAGCGACTCCAATACATGTTTTTGATGGACCAATTACACGCAGTCGAGCTAAGAAGCTTCAACAAGAGGTGCACGCGCTACTTTGTGCAATTCATTTTACTATTAATGAGAGTTATATACTACCTAAGTCGTGTACATTGCTAATGCTCAGGTTTACCAAGAAGGATGACAAGAACTCACAAGGAAATGGACACATAGAAGAATCATGCTCGAACCAAGCCAGTCCTGCAGGATCGTTTCAAAGAAATAATCATAACTTTAGATTTCTAAAAGCTATGAAGGAAAATGAGCACTTTTTGGAAAACTCTTGAAGTCTAGTTTCCAATGAATCTAACCCCGACCAGTTTGAAGTTTGCATGAAGGCGTCCGACCAGTTTTAGTGCTTGCTTGTCCGAAGGTCAACAGTCTGCATGAAGTCAATGTTCTCATATTAAAACTGCATCATTCTACCGAGTTCCATGGTGCATATTATACATGCTGTGAAACCTTATCAAGTCACCTTTCCAAGGAATCCAACCGTTCATGAATTGAAGCTTCCAAGGAGGAGTTATTGCTGAAATACCGAAGACCGCTTAGAAGACCAACAGCCACGCGGAAACTCTCCAGAAGCTGATTCGTTTTCACATAGTTCGCCTAGTCTTTTCTTTTCATGTTCGCACCTATCTTCAAGGTCTACTCCTTGTATAAATACCCCCTAGCACCATTGTAATAGGCACCTTTGATTATTCAATACTGAACCCCTTGTTTAGCTGCGTGCTAACAAACTCAGAGAGAGATCTCTACCTTCCTTTGCTCTTGTGATTTCCTTCGTGGGATTACAGAAGCGGCGGCTTCATCCGCTCCCAATTGGTGCTCCTACTCCCTTCAAGGTCCTCCTTGATTGATTGTAGGCTGTGTTGGTTGGTTCTTTGAGAGTGTGGTTGGGCGAATCCTCGATTCAGGTTGCCGGTTAAAGACGGTGGTTGGCTTCGAGTTTTATTTGCCAGGTTGCACTAGTTATCGCTGCTTGCAGCAAGTTATCCGGCTATTCTATAGCTAGTTATCTGAAGATCGATCCTACGTCGTGAAGATCGGGACCCCGTGACGCATCATCTGGTATCAGAGCTGATCGGTTTCCACGGTAGGATTCTTTACCCTTAGCTACATATTTTTTGTTTCGTCCTATCCACCAAAAGCAAAAAAAATATACATATATATTGTTTAGCCCTTTGTTTCAATCTGTTATTTTAGTGAGTTCAGTTAATTTTCAGTCCATTAGAGTCTTTGTTTTAGTTGCTGATCATTTTCCGTCATGTGTCCTTTGAACCTCTTATATATCTGGTCATTGTGTTCAGTTCTATAAAAAAAGGTAAAAGAAAGAAAAGTTCAAAAAAAAGGAAAGTTGAGAAAAAAAATTGTGAAAGAAAAGTTTAAAGATCAGTTCGTTTGAGAGCACAGTTGCTGAAAGTTTGTGTTTCAAGTTGTGCAACCAGATCGCTATCTTTTGTTGGTACAAAATTTTGGTTGGGTTTGATTGCAACACTTGCATCCCAATCATACTCCTTGTTTACATCAATCTGAGATTTTCTTTGCACGTGTGTGTGATCCATTTACATCTTTAGCATTTTGAGATCAGCACTAAGCAGGGAACCTCTAGTTTGGATTGTTACTTAACTTTACAACAACTAGAATTCAGATTGCATTCCTTGTTTATAATCCCCACCAAGCTCCACATAAAAGCCATCGTAATCGGTACTCTCTGGTCTTGTATTCGCTTAACCATCGCTCTCGGTACCACCACACATTTTGTTTCTCTGTAACCCGCAGGAACTTCAGTGAGCCTCGGTTGGTAAGAGAAGTGAGATTGAGAGATCCCACATATATTTTTATTCCACATATACTCTTGTTCCTTTGTTGTCACTAATTTTACAGAAAGATGGGTGACGGCGTTGAGATCAATGATTGTGTCACCATGGCACAATTTAATGAATTCCAACAAAGTCTAGAAGAGAGACAAGATCGGTTGGCCCAAGATTTTCAAACCATACTAAATGAAATTAGGGGACACCGTCCACCTAATGATGGAGCAAGCACCCATGATGAAGAAGGTGATGATAGTGATGGAAGAGGAGGAAGAAGAGGACGGAGGAACCGAAGTGCTGCACATGGAAGAGGGAGGGGCTGGAATCGAAGAAATCAAGACACTGAAGAATCCGAATCTGAAAATGATGATAATCATTCCCATCATGATCGCCAACATCATAGAGGAGGCCATCGTGAAGAGAGGCTTGGTAAACTGAAATTTACCATGCCAAAATTTGATGGAGGATCTGATCCTGAAGCTTATTTCACTTGGGAGTTGAAGGTCGACAAGATCTTTCGCTTGCATAATTATACAGAAGAGAAGAAGTTGGCTATGGCATCTCTAGAGTTTGAAGGATATGCTCTGATTTGGTGGGAGCAACTTCTCCAAGATCGTGAAGAAGATGGAGAACATCCTATTGCCACATGGGCAGAGATGAAACGTGAAATGAGAAGACGTTTCGTGCCGAAGCATTATCGGCGTGATCTTTTTGATAAACTACAGAATTTGAAACAAGGAAGTTATTCTATTGAAGAGTATTATAAAGAGATGGAGAAGGCAATGATTAGAGCCAACATATATGAAGATGAAGAACAAACTATGGCACGATTCATGGATGGGTTGCATCAAAATATTCAACGCATTGTTGAGTTTCAGTCGTACCGTCGTCTTATTGATTTGGTACATCAAGCCACCAAAGCTGAACGCCAACTGCAGCAAGATACCAAGAGCAGTAAGTCTTTGCCTTTTGTTACGAGGACTATGTCTGGAGGAAGCAAGTTAAATTCTAAGTTTACTACTGCACCGTCAGCTGCGAAAGGTTCATTTGGAGGCTCACGTTCTAATGCTCAAAGTAATTTTAGTGGGAAGAACTCTGCTGCCCCGACCACGAGTTCCAAACCAGCAGCTTCCACCTCCACTTCAGTGGGTTCTACATCCAAGAGCAGTGGGATTCAGTGTTTCAAGTGTGGAGGTCGTGGACATGTTGCTAGAGAGTGTCCAAATAATAGAGTGATCATTGTAACTGATAATGGAGAGTACGAATCAGCCAGTGAAGAGGAAGATATGGAAGAAGAAGCCCATGAAGAAGAGGAACATACCGGCTGTGATTTTGAGCAAGGTGCTGCTCTTGTGGTGGCCCCAATATTGAGTGTTCAGATGAAGGAAGCTGAGAACGGCCAGCGGCATAATTTATTTCAGACAAGAGCCAAAGTGCAAGATAAGGTAGTAAAGATGATCATTGATGGAGGAAGCTGCCATAATCTTGCTAGTTGTGAGATGGTTGACAAGCTTGATCTGAAACTTCTGCGACATCCTCATCCATATCATGTCCAATGGCTTAATGATTCCGGTGACATCAAGATTGGATACAAAGTAAAAGTTCCCTTCAAGATTGGTGAATATGTTGACACGGTAGAGTGTGAAGTGGCACCCATGTCCGTATGTCACATACTACTCGGGAGGCCATGGCAATATGATCGATATACTCAGCATTGCGGGAGAACAAATCAGTACACTCTAGATTTGAATGGGAGGAAGTTTGTACTCAAACCTATGACACCACAGCAAATTCTTGCTGAGCATTTGCAAAAGAGCTCTAGTATGAGAGATGAGAATGGAAAGGAAGAGAAAAAGAATTCGAGTGCCTTCCACAAATCAGAGAGTGAGAGCCACCAGCCCAATATGAGAAAAAAAATTGAGAGATCAAAAGAAAGAAGAAGAAAAAAATTTAGTCATGTTAGCCACAAAATCTGAGATGAGAGAAGTAAGGAACAACCCAGATCAAGTACTCTTTGTACTTGTGTGCAAAGACATTTTAGTGTCAGCTAACGATAACACCTCTTTTCCTAGTATGGAGTCTCATCTTTTGCAGGAATATGAGGACGTTTTTCCAAAGGAAACCCCGAATGGATTACCTCCTGTACGTGGGATTGAACATCAGATCGATCTTATTCTGGGGGCTGCTCTTCCAAATCGACCACCATACCGCACCAATCCTGAAGAAACAAAGGAGATACAAAGGCAAGTACAAGAACTTCTAGATAAAGGTTATGTTCGTGAAAGCTTAAGTCCTTGTGCTGTTCCTGTTATTTTAGTACCAAAAAAAGATGGTTCTTGGAGGATGTGCGTTGATTGTAGAGCCATAAATAACATCACTATTTGCTATCGCCATCCTATTCCTCGATTAGAAGACATGCTTGATGAATTAAGTGGTTCCATAATATTCACTAAAATTGATTTGAAAAGTGGGTACCATCAAATAAGAATGAAAGCTGGAGATGAATGGAAAACTGCTTTTAAAACAAAATTTGGGCTGTACGAATGGCTAGTTATGCCTTTTGGTTTGACTAATGCTCCAAGTACTTTTATGAGATTGATGAACCATGTTTTGAGAGCCTTCATTGGAAAATTTGTGGTTGTTTATTTTGATGATATCTTAATTTACAGCAAGTCTTTTGAAACGCACATGAATCATATTCGACAAGTCCTAGATGAGCTCCGAAAGGAGAAATTATTTGCTAACCTTGAGAAGTGCAGTTTTTGCACAGACCATGTTGTGTTCCTTGGCTTTGTTGTTTCAGGAAAAGGAATCGAAGTGGATGAAACCAAGGTGAAAGCCATCAAGGATTGGCCAACTCCAACGAATGTAAGTCAAATAAGAAGCTTTCATGGTCTAGCTGGATTTTATAGGAGATTTGTTAAAGATTTTAGTACCATTGCTACTCCCTTAAATGAATTAACAAAGAAAGGTGTTGAATTTAAATGGGGAATTTCACAAGAAAATGCTTTTCAAGAATTAAAGAAACGCTTAACTGAAGCACCATTGCTTGTTCTTCCTGATTTCAATAAAACTTTTGAAGTAGAATGTGATGCCAGTGGAATTGGCATAGGAGGGGTTTTAATGCAGCAAGGCAAACCTGTAGCATATTTTAGTGAAAAGTTGGGAGGTGCTCAATTGAATTATTCTGTATATGATAAAGAATTGTATGCTTTGGTGCGTGTACTTGAAACATGGCAGCATTATTTATGGCCAAAAGAGTTTGTTATCCATTCCGATCATGAAGCTTTAAAGTATTTGAAAGGCCAAGCAAAACTAAACCGACGCCATGCTAAATGGGTTGAGTTCATCGAGACATTTCCATATATTGTGAAGTATAAGAAAGGTAAGGACAATGTGGTTGCTGATGCTTTGTCTAGAAAAATCGTGTTGCTAAACCAACTTGAGGTGAAGGTTATAGGTCTTGAAAGTTTGAAAGACATGTATAATGATGACCCTGAATTTTCAGAACCATACACTCATTGTAAAGATGGAAAAGGTTGGGAAAAGTATCATATACATGATGGATTTTTGTTTAGGGCTAACAAGCTTTGTGTTCCAAATTCTTCGGTTAGATTGCTTTTATTGCAGGAGTCCCATGGAGGAGGATTGACAGGTCATTTTGGACAAAAGAAAACCTATGAGCTGCTAGGTGATCACTTCTATTGGCCCAAGATGAGGAGAGACGTCATCCGGTTCGTGGAGCGCTGCATCACTTGTCACAAAGCTAAGTCTAAACTGAACCCTCATGGTTTATACACTCCTCTACCTGCTCCTAAAATTCCTTGGGAAGACATAAGTATGGATTTTGTTCTGGGACTGCCTAGAACTCAAAGAGGAAAAGATTCTGTTTTTGTTGTGGTTGATAGATTTTCAAAGATGGCTCATTTTATCCCTTGTAACAAGAGCGACGATGCTTCACATGTTGCTAATTTATTTTTCAAGGGAAATTGTGAGGTTACATGGGGTGCCTAAGACCATTGTATTTGATCGTGATGTCAAGTTTGTGAGCTACTTCTGGAAAACATTGTGGTCCAAGCTGGGGACCAAGCTTCTATTCTCGACCACTTGTCATCCTCAAAACGACGGACAAACTGAAGTGGTGAATCGAACCCTATCGATGTTGCTGCGAACCATGGTGAAAAAGAACCTGAAAGATTGGGAGGACTGCTTGCCTCATGTGGAGTTTGCTTATAACAGGGCAGTACATTCTACCACTAACTTGTGTCCTTTTGAAATTGTTTATGGGTTCAAACCCATTGCTCCGATAGATTTGTTGCCTTTGCCATTACAGGAGAGAACCAATATGGAAGCCTCCAAGCGTGCTGCATATGTCAAGAAGATACATGAGAAAACAAAAGAAGCAATCGAGCTAAAGGCGACATGTAAGGCTGCAAGTATGAACAAGCATAGAAAGAAGGTGTCGTTTGAACCAGGCGATTTGGTGTGGATTCACTTGCGTAAAGATCGCTTTCCTGATAAGCGCAAGTCCAAGCTGATGCCACGAGGGGATGGTCCATTTCGTGTTCTTGCCAAGATCAACGATAATGCATACAAGATTGACCTTCCACCAAGCTATGGCGTAAGCAACTCCTTCAATGTTGCTGACCTATCAGCATTCACAAGTGAAGACATTTTAGAGTCGAGGACGACTCCTTTTCAAGAGGGGGAGGATGATATGACCACGCCGACCACTCCAACCTCTACACCGACCACTTCGACCACAACGACTCCAATACATGTTTTTGATGGACCAATTACACGCAGTCGAGCTAAGAAGCTTCAACAAGAGGTGCACGCGCTACTTTGTGCAATTCATTTTACTATTAATGAGAGTTATATACTACCTAAGTCATGTACATTGCTAATGCTCAGGTTTACCAAGAAGGATGACAAGAACTCACAAGGAAATGGACACATAGAAGAATCATGCTCGAACCAAGCCAGTCCTGCAGGATCGTCTCAAAGAAATAATCATAACTTTAGATTTCCAAAAGCTATGAAGTCAAATGAGCACTTTTTGGAAAACTCTTGAAGTCTAGTTTCCAATGAATCTAACCCCGACCAGTTTGAAGTTTGCATTAAGGCGTTCGACCAGTTTTAGTGCTTGCTGGTTCGAAGGTCAACAGTCTGCATGAAGTCAATGTTCTCGTATTAAAACTGCATCATTCAACCGAGTTCCATGGTGCATATTATACATGGTGTGAAACCTTATCAAGTCACCTTTCCAAGGAATCCAACCGTTCGTGAATTGAAGCTTCCAAAGAGGAGTTATTGCTGAAATACTGAAGACCGCTCAGAAGACCAACAGCCACGCGGAAACTCTCCAGAAGCTGATTCGTTTTCACATAGTTCGCCTAGTCTTTTCTTTTCATGTTCGCACCTATCTTCAAGGTCTACTCCTTGTATAAATACCCCCTAGCACCATTGTAATAGGCACCTTTGATGATTCAATACAGAACCCCTTTTTTAGCTGCGTGCTAACAAACTCAGAGAGAGATCTCTACCTTCCTTTGCTCTTGTGATTTCCTTCGTGGGATTACAGAAGCGGCGGCTTCATCCGCTCCCAATTGGTGCTCCTACTCCCTTCAAGGTCCTCCTTGATTGATTGTAGGCTGTGTTGGTTGGTTCTTTGAGAGTGTGGTTGGGCGAATCCTCGATTCAGGTTGCCGGTTAAAGACGGTGGTTGGCTTCGAGTTTTATTTGCCAGGTTGCACTAGTTATCGCTGCTTGCAGCAAGTTATCCGGCTATTCTATAGCTAGTTATCTGAAGATCGATCCTACGTCGTGAAGATCGGGACCCCGTGACGCATCAGACACCTTCCCGAGCTGCATCAACTACTGAAGATGTAGACAACCCTCGGATCTGCGACTTCGTAATAGCGAAGCGCTTAAAATATTGCCTCAATGTCTCTCTAGGGAGTTGCTTCACCTAGAAAAGACTTCCCGTCGACATTGGAGGCACGAAGGTGCCTTGAAAATTGCTTATGAACTTCTTCTTCAGCTGCCTCCATGAATTAATTGATCCTGGCTTCAACGACCAGAACCACCTTAATGCCACTCCCTGAAGAGCTAAGGGGAAGCATTTTGCCATGGTATCTCGAACTCCTCCACTAGCTTCAATTGCTAGAGCATAAGAACGAACAAATTCTCCTGGATCTTCATCTCCGGCATACTTGCAAAGTTTCGAAGTCTTGAACTTCGGGTCGAAGCGAACCTTTTGCAGCTCAGGATGCAGCGGAGATTCAGTATCGAAGGAGGCATTTTCCAGGGCTTCGGGATAGATGGGTTCGTCGTCTTCAGACACTTCAGGAATAGCTGGTATGGCTTGAGAGCGAAGCCTATTCGTAGCTTCTTGCTGCCATCTCGCTACTTCGGCTTGGAGACTGGCCATTTGAGCGGCCATATCACCAAGACTGTCTTCATCTCCTCCGGAAGGATCTTCTGGGTCTTGAGAACTGACAGGATCAGTTCGGAGTGGAACTTGAGGTGGAAGAGGAACTCCGGGTGGTCGAAGTATAGACGGAGTTGGCGGAGGGACTCCGTATGCTCGAGGGATGGGAACTCCTTCCGGAGTTTGAGGTGGATGAAACGTCGAAGGTCCTCCGACCTCAACAGTGTCGGAAGGTACCTCTCCGGAGGTCCGAGGGGACCTCCGAACAGGGTTACGAGGTGCGCTCCACTTAGGAGGCATGATGTAAGAGGTTGGTAGAGAACGAAGTTTCTTGGACTAGGTTCCCCACGGATGGCGCCAACTGTTGGCGTAAAAGATTACGCTAATAGGTTTCTGAAGATTGGAAACTAACAAACGAAGTGTTTGCAAAGTGAACTGTTCTAAGCCTCCGAAAGGATAACAACTTAGAATAGTTCGAAAGTGTGTATTGAATAACTTGTATTCGGTCCCTATTACAGGGTGAAGCGGGGGGTATTTATAGGCCCAAACATTAAGGAAAAGGCCTATTTACCCCTCTATTACAACCGACATAGTGGAAACTATTCGGTACCCTTAATAGGGCTAAAATGGTAAAAGACTAATTTAATGAGAAAGAAGATAAGTCTTCCATCTTAGCTGGCAGAAAAGATCTCAGAAAAGTCCATGTTCGAAGATATACTCCGAACCAAGGTCCATCTTCATGCTTCGAGCTTGACTCAGGGCATCTCCGAAGATGCATGTTGAAAACCTTAGAATCCATTATCTGCCTTTGTGCTGTTACTGTAATAACCCTGAGGATGGAATATTTTCCCCCAACAGTGATGGAGCTTCCGTGATTGCGATTCCCGCCATGTTCTTCTTTCTTGAGTTTGACTCACCACCGGAGTCGGAGCTTGAAGAAGAATCGGAGCTATCTTCATTTGAATCCCATTCTACCACAAATGCTTCATTTCTACCCTTTTTCTTTTCAACTTCTTGAAGAGCTTTTTCTTCCTAGTCTTTTCTTTGTTCTTCTTTTGAGATTTATCATCTTCACTTTCTTGTTTGTTCGGGCATCTTGAGCCAAAATGACCTTTCTCATTGCACTCATAACATCTTACATTCTTTAGGTTCCTTTTGGTTGACTTCTTGTCACCATTGTTCTTGAATGAGCTTGAAGAGCTTCCTCTCTTTTTCATGAACCGGTTGAACTTTCTCACAAAAAGAGACATCTCTTCATCCTCGGTATCACCATCACAAGAGGTGTCTTCTTCTTCTTCACATTTCTTCTCAACCTTGGCCTTCAAGGCAATGTTCTTCTTCTTGGATGAGGAATAATCTTCGGAGCTTCCTTCAATTCTCTTGTTCTTGTAAATCTCATTCGTGTTAATAGTTCCCAAAAGTGTTGTGGGAGTCAAACTTGACATGTCCGAGTTGATAAGGAAAGTCACCAAAGTGTCATACTTCTCAGGCAATGCTCTCAACATTTTTTGAGCAACTTCCAACTCCGTGTACTTCACTCCAACACTTTGAGATCATTGACAATCACATTTAGTCTTGCATACATCTCATTGACACTTTCAATTGGCAACATGGTGAATGTTTCATAGTTGATCTTGAGGTAGTGCGACTTGGCATTCTTCACACTCGTTGTTCCATCATGTATATCTTGAAGTGTAGTCCAAATATCATGTGCCGTTGAAATATTGCTTATCCTATTGAATTCTTCGGCACACAAACAATTGAACAAGGCATTTGTAGCTTGAGCATCAAGTTGCATATCTTTCTTGTTTTGATAGGTTAGATTCATCTTGTCTTCAACTTCAAAACCTAACTCAACAATACGCCAAATTTCAAAGCTCATGGCTTTGAGGTGAGCAGCCATACGAACTTTCCAAATGGAATAATTAGAGCCATCAAAGTAAGGACCTTTGCCTACATTGTGAATCACCTCGTCGGACATCTTCTCTCTAGGCGGTAAAGCCTAACTTGAGAGACCAAGCTCTGATACCACTTGTAGGATCGATGTACCGACTAGAGGGGGGGTGAATAGGCGGTTTTTAAAACTAATTCAATTTTAGCTAAACAATAAGCGAGGACCTAAGGCAATGGTGGCAAACAGCTAGAACAAATAGTGCAACCTAAGATGGCAAGTAGATTACTTTAGAAAAGTAAGCTTGCACAATTTAACTTGCTCAAAATAAAAAGGGGACAAGAGACAACCGAATTTATCCCGAGGTTCGGAAATTTTCCAATTTCCTACGTCCTCGTTGAGGCGATTTTCACTTGACCACTCTCTTCACCAAGACTCGGATTTCTCAAAGAGAAATTAGCTTGAAGATGAGTCGGCACCGGAAGTGCAACTCTCGGGCCTCGATCACTAGTGGTAGCTCTTCTCCACTCCGGATAGGCGAGCTCCAACCTTCACAACCTCCTGAGTCTCCTCCACAACCTTCTAGGAGAGATCACCGGTTTCTTCTCCAAGCCGTCTAGGAGATGACAATCTCCAAGAGTAACAAGCTGCAATCAAAGCTAGGAGAAGAGGATCAAGTGCCAAAATGCCAATGCAATACAATCAACTCAATCACTTGATCACCCTTTTTCTTCCTAACCTCACTAGTGCTCAATTTAGTTCTCAAAGGTGGGAGAGACTCTCTTGTGCTCAAGTATGCTCAAATGAATGCCAAAAATCTAGCAAAGGAGCTGTAGCAAGGGTTTATATAGCCACACACCCAAAAACTAGCCGTTACACGAGTTAGGTGGCTCTCTGCGCACTGTCGGTCTGACCGCCCATCTTGGGCCGGTCTGACCGACCTCAACTGCAACGGCTAGAAAACTAGTCGTTTACTGATGTGACAGGACACCTCGGTCTGACCGGCCATGCTGGCCCGGTCGGACCGATCCCACCTGATCTGACCGGCCATCGGCTCGGTCAGACCGATAGTGCTCCCGTTGGCTCTGTAAACCAGCAGTTTTCCAGTATTGCGCAACCCGGTCAGACCGATCCCCTGGTTGGTCGGACCGCCCAACTCCAGCCGGTCTGACCGGACCCATATGGTCGGTCAGACCGCCAGGGTCAGACAACTCCAACAAAAGCTGCATTTTGTTTTTCAAGGAAATTTGCCAAATAGTAACTTTTGCAGCAATCACACATGATCAAAAGATACTATATGCAATGCAATTTGGCACTTGAAAATCAACTCATAACAAAGATGCAACCCCTCTTTATAGTACGGCAAAAACAAAGTTTAAACCTAGCCTAATTGATCTCTCCAAACACCTCGATCAATTTCTAGATTCCTTCAAACCTTTTGCCATAGCCTTTAAACGTCCAGATCTTCGGGTTTTCCATCTTGTGCTCCATTTGCGCGGGACCTACTCATTTCCTTCACACTTAAGAAAAATATTAGTCCACAAAACGCATGTTTATCATTAATTACCAAAACTCACATGGGGCCTAGATCTTCATCAGTGCTTCTCGGCCGCCGAATTCCCCCAGTCGCCGCCTTGGCCGCCATCGACGTCGTAGCACGACGGGTGGTCGGCGACGAGGAGGAGGCCGACGGCGGGGATGAGGCTGTTGTCCCAGTCGAAGACCTGCATGTTGCGGAAGTAGGCGACGTGGCCGTAGCCCTCGCCGGGGAAGCGACCCATCTGCATCGGCTTGTGCAACCCCAACGACCGCGTGTTGACCACCTCGCCGCCTCCCGCCACCTCGCCCGCCGGATCTCTGCTCCTCCCCGTCGCCGGCTGCCGCGTGCCACCCCGTTTGCTCGGCCCGTGCCCCAGACCGTACCGCGCGGGTAGGAAGGAGGTGGTATAGAGACCTTGGGGCCGCCGCATGGGCGCGCGCGCACCCCCATCGCCATGGTCGTCCATGCCGCAGTCCGGTCTCCAGCTCCTTCCTCCAGGCGTCCCGCATCGCCTTCGCTTGTACCCTCTGCTTGCTTGATTACTGCCTGGAGTGGCGCTTCGTGTGCTGACCGTGTGGTCCATGGGATAAACCAAATTACCGTGCGCTTCATGTGCTGATCTTGCTTGATTCATGTTGAGAGAGATTTGATTATATATGTATAATACTGATGTATCATGCGTTTGTATATTGTTGAGCAACATTTGTGAATACTTGTAATATGAATTTGAGTACATGTTTGTGATGTTGTATACTGAGGATGAGGATGCATACTGAATGTTCCGAAAAAAGCAAAAAGAAAAAAGTTCAGTGCTTAGTTTTGTGCATTGCTGGAATGTACAGAAAAAAGCAAAAAAAAGAAGAAAAAAACAACTTCCGTCGGCTAATATTTGGCCGACGGAAGTTATCGATTTCCTGTGTTAATTTTCGGCGGCTGACGGAAGTTAGCCAACTTTCGTCTACCCGCTTCCGTTGGCCAAATGCCGATGGAAGTTAGCCTTTTGCCGACGGAAGTTAGTTTCCTGAATTGTTGTAGTGTGTGTCTAGAGTTAGTGTACTCCTTTGGTATATTTTTCATAATTTTCTAATTCTAAAAATATATATTAAAAGGAACAGGACTTTTGAGTAATTTTTAATTATAGTGGGTTCTTTTTAGAAAATACCCCCCATGGTTGGCCTATAAATAGGGGACCATATCCATGGACAGGGGAGAGATTTTTTGTTGTACTTTCGGGCTGAACAAAATACCAAATCCATCAAATTTTGCTATGTTTTTGCTGTTCTTATCAAATCAGCTCGTCACTATTCATGGTTTGAAAACAGGAACAGTGCAGTGTTTTATCTCCCAGCCCAGTGGCTGTGATCAATTTTGTGCAGCGATTTCTGGTGAATCTAGTGCAGAAGTTGATGTTTATACATCTTTTCTTGAGGATGATTTGAATGATCCATTTTCAAAAGTTGCAAGTGGTTTCTGAGATTTCTTCTTATTTCTTTTGCTGATCAAACAAGGCATCACAGTTCTGGAATTTAACTCTCGCTGAAATGGTTGTGTTTGTGTAGCCCTCTACATGTTTGATGAAATGTTTCTTTAAGTGTTCATCAACATCATGGCTGATTCTTGGGTTATTTCTTGAGTAATATCATGGTTGAAGTGATTCAAAGGTATTCCATAACCCTTTTTGCAGAAATTGAGAATTAATCCTTTCTACTGTTTTGTTTTGTTCCTCTAGAGAGTTCTGATACCATATTAGTTTTCTTGTGTGATCACTTTTGAATACGATTTTTGAGTAGTTTTTGTGCTGATTTTGGATCCGAGTTCTTCATATCTTTTGATGTTCAAGTTTCTAGGGTTCCATTTGTGAAGTTCACAAAAGTTTTTGATCACTTCTGCATGTATTTTTCTGCACAACAAAGTACCTAAATGATTCTGAACACTTATAATTTCTGCTGAGTACAGTGTTCTGTTTTCAGTCTGGATTCAATCTTTGAGAAAATGTTTGATCTGTTTTGGTACTGTTTTTGGATCTATGTTCTTCATAGCCTTTGAAGATCAAGTTTCCATGGTTCCATTTTGGGAATTTACAAGAGTTTTTTACCATTTCTACATATATTTTTCTGTCCAACAATTTGCCTAAATAGTTCTAGAAACTTGTGATTTCTGCTGATTGAGTTGTCTTCAGTCTGGATTCAATCTTTAAGGCGAGTGTTGTTCTATTTTGGTGCTGTTCTTGGACCTGAGTTCTACATAACTTTTGTTGTCCAAGTTTCAAGGGTTTCATGTTAGAAATTTGTAGAAGATTTCGACCACTGCTGCATATATTTTCATGCCCAACAAAGTGCATAAAAAGTTCTGAAAACTGCTGATTTCTACCAAGTTTTGTGTTCTGTTTTCAGTTTGGATTCAATCTTTGAGGCTATTTTTTATCAGTTTTCGTTCTGTTTTTGCACCTGAGTTCTACATAACTCTTGTTTTCCATGTTACAAGGGTTCCATGTTTGATGTTTGCAAAAGGTTCTGAATAGAGATTCATATTGTTTTTGGCTCATCTATATGCTATAAAAATTCTGGAAGGTGGCCATTTCATGAAAATCTTGAAGGATCAAAGTTGAATCTAGAAATATTTTTTCCCTTATTTTTCTTTCCCAGCTTGCCGATCTTGTGTTGCCGTATGCAGTGATGCTTTTCACCATGTGTGCAAATTCAGTGCTGGTGATCCCTCAATATATCATTTGACATGATATCAGATAGGAGGTGATAGCATCTATTTTTATCGGAGTCTTTACTACATCTGCTTCCGCTTGTTCATTGAGAGGTGTGTTGAGTGATTTGAAAAGGCCATCATATTCTCAAGAATTTGTCCTGGTGCCTATTCACCCCCCTCTAATCGCCATTCCGATCTCATGGATGGCCATGTCAGCGAAAGGAAGGCCACTGCAAGTGATTAGGCGGCTCAAGGGGATCGAGAGTGGGAGATATTTGTTGGTGGTCGAGTTCGCAGATTGGCGTCACATGTCGGCGATCGAGGTGGCTTTGTCGGTTTTTGCTGAAAACCGTCGCATCTCTAAAATGTCTTTTAAATTTCAATAATTAGGAGTTTATTTTCATTTAGTATTTTAGAGTAA
This sequence comes from Zizania palustris, assembly GCA_019279435.1. Taxonomy (NCBI): domain Eukaryota; kingdom Viridiplantae; phylum Streptophyta; class Magnoliopsida; order Poales; family Poaceae; genus Zizania; species Zizania palustris. Next base: position 7,238,771 of record JAAALK010000084.1, on the reverse strand, counting down.
GTGTAAACTTTTAGTATTTTTTAGAACTTCCAAAATTCTGAAAATATATTAAAAGGGTAGAGTCAAGTTGTAATAAAATAGAGTCAAGTCAAATGTGGGTATTTTTCAGAATATGTAATTCTGAAAATATCTCTTGGTCCTTTATTTAAATTGAGTTTTCTCAAGGGTCCTCTTGTAAAATGTCTCTCTAGGGTCTGCCTATTTAAAGGCCTACATACCCTAGGGTTTGGCCTGCCACTTTTTATAACTTTTGGCTGAATATTTGGGTGAGCAATTATTTTTCCTATTCCTCTTTTCACCCCTGTTAGAACATTACCGTTATAATGCTTAGCGTCGCTAGCCTTTTGCAGTGAGCCGCCGAGGAGAAAGCGCCACCAGAGCAGATACATGTTCTCTTGTTTGGTTCTCCTTTCAAGAACTGTTTCTGATTTTTCTAAGAAGACACTATTCCGGTTTTTTTCCTCAATTGTTTCACCACTGCTTTGTATGGTTGGCTTGGCGTTGAAGCACTGGTGCATATCATATTTCAGACGAAATTGTATTGCTTGTTCTTGAATTGTTTTGAGTTATACTCCTTTGATTTCTTCTATGAGTTTTCATCTCTGATTCGACCCAGGATCTGTGTTTCTTTCATTGAAAATTTGATTTGCATTTGTTTAGTTTGACTCATTTTGGATAGTCCTCCTGGATTGCTCAGTAGATATTCACATCATGTGTGATAGCAGTGTTTGCAACCATTTGTGAGGATCTTTTAAATTTCTTTAGTATTTTCAGTTCTTGAGCATGTCTGTTTCAACTATTCAGTATTAGCTACTTTGTTAGGCGATTCGATTCCTATGTTACTTGATATCACTATCGAACGTCAATTTTTGTAGCAAATCTGATCTCGATCCGTTTGATTCTGCTGTGAACCCTTGATGAAGTTTTGTTTGTTGTTTCTATTTTTAATTTGGCGTGCAATATTCATGGTCAGATGCATAGTATGATTTGCCATGTTAAACACAGTGCATTACTGAATGCTGCTGTCAGCAACAAGGCAAAGTTTCATGCATAAACTCACAGCGCCACCATTTTTTTGGTTTCGCAAGTCTTGCTACAGCAGTACAACAGTTCATGGTTATTTTCTTTGTGAAAAGTTTTTGTTGATTTGACTGAATACTCAGTCACAAGATTGCTGTGCACAACATCATGCAGAAAGGTTTCACGCTGGTTTGAATTATATGCAGTACACAAAATTGTTCTAGTATTCAGTTCAGATCTTGTGATAGTCCCTGAGTTGTGTTAACCTTTATCTATATCTGAACAATTTTTGTTTGGTGTTGATTCAATTTCTATTTGTGGCTGGATGTTGTGTTCAGAACAGATGCATGTGTGATGTTATGATTTAAATCAGTACTAGAGTACTTACTGTTCATCATCATCACAGTGCACAGCTACTAAAATATTTCTGGTTGTTGTTGCTAATGTTCATCTTCAACTTGTTGCCGAACTTGATATAGTAACACTGATTTTCTCAGTTTCCATGCTGTGCAAAAACATTTCTAATGCTACAGATTCTGCATAGCACTGACGATCATCATGAAGCATTCTTTTGTGTTGAGTTTCGCTTTATGACCAAAGAATAGTTTTTTGCTGATGAAATTCTTGTTTATCTTTTCCGTACCAATTTTGCTGTGAACTACCTATGCTCTTTGTTGTTACACCAGAGTTTCAGTTCTATGCCAGATATCTACAGAGTGGCAAAGCTACCGCACTAGAGCAAGTCACCACCCACTGCTTTGAATCACTGGGATTTGTTGGCAGAACAACGGGCACAACATCCAGAATATTTTTAGTTCATAGTTGATGTGCTTGCTGTTGTTTGCTATGGACTACTGCTATTCTTCGCTGCTACATTAGAGCTAAGTGACGTGCCAGATCGACTATAGAAGTCATCACGCAGGAGAAGTGCCAAGTTGCCAGGAAGCGCCGTGAAGAACTGCGATGACCACTGCAAGCATCATGCGCCAGAACACCATATCGAAGTCAGGAACAAAAATATCTGCACCGTCTGGAAGTTGTACCACTGCCGACAAAGTCAGGTGATTTTCTTCAGTGTATTTTCAAAGACTTCCAACAGATTGTTTCTGTATTTGATTATTTGTCTGCTTTGTTTCTGTTGATAGAACTGACTAAGAACTGTATAGTATTCTCAATCCTGATGTACATGAATTAATTCTAGATGATTACCTTGTGATAGATTAAATTGCTTCATGCACTTTACCTATGGACCTTTTGATAATATACCTATGAATGTGTGATGTTCAGTATAATTCATCTGTGAGCCTTACTAATCTAGCTTTATCATTGTGCTATGATTAAATATTTGTGAAATCCGTATACTTTCCATGAACAAGATAAAATGCCTAAGAATTGTTGAAATGCTTGGTGATTTGTCTATTTGATATAAGAGTAGTGCTTGTGATCTCTCAAACTGTTATATCACATCATATCTGACAAGAGATCGATAGCACTTGCTTTATTCGGGATTGTGTTGTGAAATATTAGTTACTTCCGTTTTTTTTCTTTTAGAGGTGCATTGGGTTATTTGAAAAGGCCATCATATTGGCGAGAATTTGTTGAGGCGTCTATTCACCCCCTCTAGTCACCATTCCAATCGCACATAGTCAAGTGCACACCTCATGCCTTGAACATATTGATCCCATGTTTTCAATGTAGTTATCGCTATAACACATAGGAATTAATTGCATTAGTCCAATTAAAACCTAAAGTTATATTTATTTAGATCCCTTGACATTGTTGTGCAAACCCAAGCCATGCTTTTGATCCATTTTCCCTTGTCGTCATAATACTACAATATTAGTTAGTGCCCAAGTATTGGCACACTTGCGTGATATTGCTACAAATGAGTCGTAGACTAGATTGACTACTTTATTCTTTTATATGTCCCTAGTTATGTCTCTTCTCATGGTTCTAAAAGTTGGAAGCAATGTTTGGAAAATGGCTAAGTTAATGGTAAAGGTGGGTTTCCGGGTGCAAGTGAGTATACTGGTTGGTAGCACCCGCGCACTATAAGGACCGGTCTACGAGATCTATTGCAAACCATTTCCATACAAGCCACAAGTCTAGTGGGTACAGCCTAACCTGGCATATAGGCCGCTTCAGTAGGATGCACCGAGCAACAGCTCAAGATAGTAAAGAAGAAAGGATGCCTTGTTTTCTTTTTATTGACTAGACGCGAGGCACAAAAGGGGGCTATACATAATCCAAGTGTTGGAGCGTCAGCGAAACTTAGTGTGGTTTTCCTTCTGCTGAGACGATCTATGTCAAAGGGTTTTGGCAGGAATTTGGTAAAGATCTGCTGAATTCTTGCATTGTGGGTTAATTTGTACACCTCTGATCAGAGTACAATCCAAGTGATGTTTTCCATAGTTAGCATAATTAACATGAATGTGAATGATAACTAGTTTTCTAAGGACTGTTGTACGAGGGAGTACTGTTGTGGTACTCAAGGTAGTGAATGGTTTATCACATTGTTCATTAAACCTGTTCACTATAACTGCTTAACTACTAAAAATGTACTTTTATACAAAACAAGCCATATGCCTATCCTTTGATACTACCTTTGCATTTATGTTGCATTGGGTGTCTTGTTGAGTATATTTTCTAATCATCCTTGTTGAATAACCCTTTTTAGATGGTGAGTTTACCCAAGAAGAGAAGGTATGGAGTAATCTGTCCCAGTCAAGGTACGATTCTAGGAGCAAGATGTTCATCACTTTGGAATCTTTTATTTTATAGATTATTTTCAGTGTAAAAAATAGCCTCTGCAGCTATATTTTGTTTTCCATAAGACGTTGTCGCTCGATGAACATTTTGTTAATTGATTTTATTAAGGAAATTTAATAGACTCGAAATTGTGAAATTTTAGGGCGTTAGAAGATGGTTTCAGAGCCGACTTGACTGTAGGAAGCCAAACATACCTTATCTTTAGGATTTATCTCAATAAAATCTTTATTTGTGAAAACCCTTATTCTCTTTGCTTTTTTATTTCCTCGACTCCTCTTATCTTATTTAATCAAGACTTCTCTAAAAATTTTATAGAATGCCAACCACTCTACATAGCTTCTGCCGAGATCTTGGCGGTTTTGTCGAGATCTTCGCCTGGTGACAAATTCCTTGGATTTAAGATGGAAACTGAATTTCAAGGAGAGTTTGCCAAGGAAGGAGATAACATTTGTGAAGTCTTGATTTGCCTATATGGAAATGAAGTTGAGTTCTGCCCGAGGATTCAAGACTGCTTGCCAAGAAGCAGCACTCTAGATGCTTGAGGAGTTGAAGTTCATCTACGAGGATTATCTTCTCGTATCAATGTTTCTTCCTTTGCCTTCCAGGGATAGAGACTATACGAGCAACACTTACAATGGTTGTGAAGGCTCTAGTGTCTCGTTGCATGCCAAGGTTGTCCGTCTTCTCAAGGAAATGGATACCTTGCATTCAAAGGCAAGAGATGATGCTGTTAAGAAAGGAGAACCAGTGGATTGTCTTCAGCTTCAGAATGAAATACTCAAATGCCAAATCCAGGAAATGGAAGAAGAGAAAGCTCGTATTCCAAGTCAGGGACCGCCTATCCGGAAGACTGCCAGGAAGTCTACTTGTCGTCCGCTTAACTAAAGGATTCCAACCCCATTGCCTTCCCCAACACTGCTAGAAGGTGAAGGTCACTTTAGAATTCAGTGGGTTGTTATCTCTGTGAAGTAAGATGACCTTGAAGAGCTCGAGCCCATATATGAATAGAAGATTGGTTTTTAATTGTTTGTGCCATTAGGAGATCATTAGCTTTGCGTTAGTCTTTTACGGTTGCTTGTTTTTATTGTTTGTGCCATATCTCTTGATGGTCTGTATCAAGGATATGTAGAATATTTTGTTTAAGGATATAATATTATTAATAAAGAAGATAATTTCTTTTGAAAAAGAGAAAATTTCATTCTAAATATTTCCTACTCTATTTTGGGGTGTTCATTCCTTTAGTTCAAGATGACTTCTGGTACTCACTGCATCACTCTTAGTTCCACCATGCCAACTGAAGCTAACTCAATGGCCAGGAATCCTAGTGAGAGAGTGCCAAACTAGGGAACAATAGGTCCCCAAGGAGAACGACTGCCGCAAGCTGCAAATCTTCCTACTCTAACTGAGGCGATGACTACTCAGAACCAGTTGATCACTACACCTCTCTCTCAGATGCAACAACCACAAACACATATTAATCAACAGCAAGCGCAACTATAGCAATTCCAAACACAAGCACAAGTGGGCAATAATCAGAGAAACCAGCCGGCACCAGCGCCCGCTTCTCAACTATCATAATTTCTCTGAGTTAGACCGCCATCATTCTCTAGCACCACCAATCTAATGGAACTAGGAGATTGGCTTTGTAACATCACTAAGAAGCTAGACCTTCTGCCTTGCACTGACTATGATTGTGTGTCTTTCAAGGCTCATCAACTACTTGGACCAGCCGCAGAATGGTGGGATAGTATCAAGGAAGCTCAACCAGTGAACCATGTGGATACTTTTAGAGCATCCCATGGCCCACGGGTATTGTAGCCTTGAAGAAGCAGGAGTTTAGAGAGCTAAAATATAGGAGTATAAATGTAACTAAGTATTTGCATGAGTTTAATCATCTTGTTTATTACGCACCAGAAGATGTCCGCACTGATGTAGAAAAACAAGAAAAGTTTTTGAGGGGAATTAAAGATGAGTTGTCCATTCAACTCATTGTTGTAGACTATGCCGATTTTTAGAAGTTGGTGAACAAGGCTATACTTTAGGAGTCCGAACAATATAAGATTGAGCATAAGAAAAGGAATATGATAGCCTTTCATTTTCAGAAATAGCAAGGGAATAATCAGAGGCCCCGTTTTATGCCTGCACTACAAGCTCAAAATTTCTAAGATCGTCCAATGTTCAAGCCTCCAACAACTGTCACGCCCAATACAGGAGTTCCTCATCCAGCTCCCCAACCAAATTAGGTGCCAGCTCAGAAAACTGAAGTGTTGAAAGATAAGAATGGCAAATAAGTGGTTTGTTACAATTGTTAGAAGGAGGGACACTACTCCAGAAAATGTCCTTATCCCAAGCGTGTACAAGGACCAACTCCAAACCAGGTGATCCATGCCATTGTGAACCAAGTCACCGCCGAGGAAGCACAAGGAGTACCGGAAGTTGTTTTGGGTATGTTTCCTTTTAACTCATTACCTGCAGTTGTTTTATTTGATTCAGGAGCAACACATTCTTTTATATCTGCAACATTTATGAAAGACATTACTTCAAACCTCTTGAAAGAGAAAAACCTATGTTAATAGTCACTCCGAGCAAGCAAATCTTAGCTAACCTATATAGCCCAATAGTGCAAATAGAAATCCATGTGGTTATATTCTAGGTTGATCCTATACTCATAGAATGTAAGGGATTAGATGTCATCCTAGGGATAAATTGGTTGGTAAAATATAAATGAATGATAGATTGTGCCAACAAGATGGTTACTTTGATGAGTGAAGATGGAGCATCAATAAATTTCAAGATGGCCACTAGAGGAATTGAGAATGATATTGTTAATAAGATAACATTGGAAGATGTGCCTATCATCTAAGAATATCCAGATTTTTTTCTAGAGGATTTGCGAGGCATGCTGCCTAAGATAGACATTGAGTTCAGAATTGATTTAGCGTTTGGAACAACTCCCATCTATAAGCATCCTTAAAGAATGACCACTAATGAGTTAGGAGAAGTAAAGCGTCAGATAGAAGATCTTGAGCAAAAAGGGTACATTCAGCCCAGTACATTGCCTTGGGGTGCACCCGTCATTTTCGCAGAAAAGAAGGACAAGAGCAAGAGGATGTGTGTTGACTATCGAGCCTTAAACACAGTCACTATCAAGAATAAGTATCCTTTACTAAGGATTGATGGTTTTTTGACCAGCTTAAAGGAGCATCCATGTTCTCTAAGATTGATCTCTAGTCATGTTATCACCAACATAGGATAAGATAAGACGATATACCGAAGACTGCTTTCACATCTAGGTATGGTCTATATGAGTATACCGTCATGACGTTTGGTCTCACCAATGCTCCAGCGTTTTTCATGAACATGATGAATGAGGTTTTTATGGAATTCTTGGACAAGTTAATCATGGTGTTCATCGACTGTTGAGTGAATTAGTATTCCCTTAAACAGGGGCCAAATGACGTCAACCTCCGAAGGCCTCGAGCTAGTGCCTGTCATCTGACGAAGCCTAAAGGCGAGCTCCAGCCTCCTTTGACAAAGTCAACTCCAAGAACAACAAAGACTTACCCCTCCAGAGCCCTCCAGAGCCCTCCAGAGCCAAGCCTCCAGGACCCCTCCGGTCCCCCTCAGAGCCAATCTTCTAGGACCCCACCTGTCCCCTTCGGAGCAAAACCTCTGAGATCCCTTCGGGATCCCTCCGAAACCTTACGGAGGACACTCCGAGAGCTGCTTCGGAGCTCACTTTGGAGCCCTCTTCGCGGTGCTCTTCGGAGTGCCATTCGGATCCCCCCTCGGCTGCCTTCGACTGAAGCCCTCCGGCAAGTACTCTGGACCAGGAGAAATATCCAAGCATCGCTACAGTGTAAAGCCATACCGGGGACCCCTCGCCATTAGTATGCCATATACCTACTCCAGAAGTGATGTTTATCTACTCGTCTGTAAGTCAAATGTACAGTAATCTAGCCTTTTCCCCTTCTTGCCCCTATGAAGCCTATGGCTTGTTGAGGGCAATTTGATCTTTTCCTTTGGCGTGCGTGCATATAAAAGTAGGGTCATGCCCTTGTAATAGATAGGTTCAGTAGAGGCAAAACTATGCCAAATCTACTGTAAACTGGACATAGGGCTATTATCCTTCTGGGGAGGCCTGAACTAGTATAAACTCTCTCTCTCCCTCTATGAGAACCCTTCGAGGTTCATTCTATACACCATACACTAATACACAAAAACCTACTGTAGCAGCCACAATTGCTACAACAGTTGGCGCCGTCCGTGGGGAGCTTATTGTACAAAACACTAAGTTCTCTGCCACTACTTGTATTTCGAAGTACTCTTGCGGAGGGTTCTTCGGAATCCTAGGATTCCGCACACCCTTCGGCAAGAGACTTCAAGTACAGATCAAAGGCCTCTCTCACCTTCCACCACCCCTCGCGCCTTGGAGTGCACCCTTCAGCAAGGGGCTCCGGGTGTGCGCCGACGGCCACAGAAGCCCTAGGGGCTACGAGGCGAGCTCTCTTCAACCACGTGAAGTTGCTCGGTATCTGGATCAGTCAAGCTTCTGAAGGTATGTACATGGCTCAAAGCTCCGCTTCATTCTACAAAGAAGCAGAAATTTCCATTAAACCTTCGAAGCCTTGCTTCACATTATTTAAAACCGAAGCCTTGCTTCGCCTTACTAAAAACCGAAGTATTGCTTCGCCTTAAAATCGAAGCCTCACTTCATCTTAAAATCGAAGTCTTGCTTCACATTATTTAAAACCGAAGCCTTACTTCGCCTTATTGAAAACCCAAGTCTTGCTTCGCCTTAAAATTAAAGCCTCACTTCGCTTTATTCAAAATCGAAGCATTGCTTCGCTATATTTAAAACCGAATCCTCGCTTTGCTTTATAAAAACTGGAGCACTCCTCCGAAGGCTACACAGCACCTCTAGGCCCATAGAAGTGGGCTGCAGGACTCCCTCGAGCGACGGCTCGAGGCATCTAGGACTTTCGGGCGATGACCTAGGCTTGTCCGGGATTTCAGGCTCCGGCCTGATACATCCTAGGGTCGTAGGTGGCCTAGAGTCGAAGGTGGCTAAACCTATCGTAGGTTCGGTGAATCCACACCACTCATTCCTTTCATTCATTATAGGATCAAGCTTAGAAGCCTTGCTTCGCTATGTGAACATGCTTTGAAGCCTTGCTTTACGTGTCAAAATCGAATCTAAGATTTAAGCATATCGAGGCCATGCTTCGCGTAATATCTAAATGCGCTTCGTAGCCCTGCTCGTGCATATTCACTATCTAAAACCAAGCATGTTGAAGCCATGCTTTGCTTAATTTGAGTACGCTGAAGCCTTGCATCGCTTCAAATTAAAGTGTTCGAAGCCCAAAATAGGCCTCCGATTGATGTGATATAAAGCGTCCGAAGCTGCCAAAAGGTGCACCCCTTCACATTTTATAATTGCGCACACCAGCAACGACTAAGTCCCTAACTGCCACACACAAGGTGGGACCAAGGTATGTATGCAAAGTGTGCGAATGAAATGCGCAGTATGTGCATGAAAAGCTAAATGTTCGGAACACACAAATTATGCGAAGCATGCAAACGAAGTATGCAAATATAACAAATCCCATTCATTGAATGCTAAGAGCGAAGTATGTTACAAATACACTTGAAGAACTAAAAACTACGAGTAATATGTATCTTAGCCTAGGAAAAAGTGAGCTCGAGTCCCCGACATGTTTGACGCTCACTTGCTCTTTTTCCGGGCAGGGCCCCTCGGCTGGACGAAGCCCCGTTAGAGCCTGACCTCCCGCGGTCAGACCATCCATGCTTCGAAGCCCGCAGATATTGTCTTTCGCCTTCTAGGTTGGTCCAAGTCTAATACAAAGGTGGTGTCACATCGAAGGCAGAAAAGTCTAGGGCTTCGTCACCTTGTAAGGCTGTACCCGAAGACTGCACCCCCTCACCACTTAAGCCTACTTCAAAATAGCTTAAGTCTGGCAAAGATGAAGAACTCCGAAGGGGCTCCATCTTCACGGTAGCCAGCAGCTCCTGGGCTACTTTGGGAATAGCTTCGTGTCACGACCAGATTTAATAAATCCGGACCTTTATTGAAATTCCATAGAAAATCAATAAAACAAGACGTTCATCACACGACCGCGTAAAATACGACAAGTATTCATGATTCGTAGACCATATTAGTACAAAAGTGATAAAGTGAAGAGAAACTAATAAAATAAGGGTCCTAGATGAACGCCTCCTTCCAGTCTCACCTTGAATGGGTCGCTACTCCAGACCTTCATCCTCCTCGTAGTAGACAGGCTCTGGTGTGTAAGTCAATGGGGGTGAGTACAATCGTACTCAGCAAGCCACCGGATGCAAATATAATGCAGAGTAATAACAAGGAAGGTATTGGCTAATTTTGTGGAAAAGCATAATTGTAAAGCAATGCCCTAGCTTGCACCCGGAACCCACCATACTTATAACATAGCCAACTCCAACAGAATCAAGAGACGAGAATAATGGGGAAATTCATATAGCAGAATCCAACTATCTACGACTCGTTCCATTATCCTATAGCAGTTGTGTCGATACATTGGACACTAGCTATTATAATATTGTAGAGTGACAAGGAGTGTAGGCTCAATAAGCATGGCTTGGGTTTACACACAAGGACGGGGATCTAATAAATATAATGTAGGGCTTGATATTAGACTAATGCATTTATGTCCTATGAGTTATAGCGATATTTAAATAAAACATGGGCTCAATTATGATCAAAATGGGGGTTGTGACTTGCCTTTCTCAGCAAATGGTGACGGTGGAACCTTGGTGTAATACTCCGGATCCTCGATGGTCTCGTAGTCTTCTCAATACGGAAAAATAAATACAACATACAATAAACAATCAAAATCTCACAAAATATAAATATTCAAGTTTATAATTTTAAAATAATGGTAATTAAGCCTTTTTATTCTGAAGTTATGCTGAAAAATATTAAGGATTGAGTTTTAGGGATTTTCCTAATTTATTTATTGAGTTATGAATTTATTCCTAAAGGGATTTTATTCATTTATTTAATAAGAATATTTTGTTCCAAAGTAACATATTGTTTTTATGGTATAAATCTGTAGAGAATAAAAAGATAGATTTAACAAAATTTGAATGGTGAAAATTTGTAGTTAAAATGAGCAAGTAATGAATTTTCAAAGTTTAAACCATTTTTTGAATTTTTATTTAACAGAAATCAGGTTCTGGTCCACGGTGAGCCAGGCTGACCACGGACCAGCGCACTGTGCACGTGGACTGGACCAACCAGAGCCATCCGATCTGGATCTGATGGCCAAGCGTGAGCCGGGAGGGCTCAAGTGGTCACAGACGGCCCAGATGGTCATGTACCGCTTTGACCAGATCAAGGGCCACGATCGTGTGGCCCTGAATGCCGTCCGGCAAGGCACGTGTCGGAGAGGGTAAAATTACTTGTCTTCTCCAGCGACGTCGGGCTCGGGCGCGGCGGCGACGACGATGGCGAGGGGGCTAAGCCCTGGTTCTCGGCAAAAATGGAAAGAGGAGAGGAAGGGGGTCCCGACCGTACTTGCGACAGCGGCGATGGGCATCTGACGGTGACCGACGGTGGGGGTAGACGGCGGAGGGTTTCGGGTTGAAGATGGCGGTGGCGGTCCGGTGGTCCTCACGGCCAACCAAGGGGTGGCCGGTGACGGGCGGTCGATGGGGATCCCGACGGTGGCGATAGCGAGGGCAGCGGTGGCTCGAGGCGTCGGCGAGTGGTGGCCGGAGGTGGAGCAGGGGAGAAGACTGAAAAGGAGGCGGTGGCACTCGTGAACGTAAGGCTAGGGCAATTGTGGGGTAGTGGAGTGCGGCAGAGGCCAAGGGCTTAAATAAGGGGGTCGCCGACGTCGTTTTGGTAAGAAAACCGAAGGAAAGCCAAAGCTTTACCTTCCAAACTCCGGCGAGCTTGCCAAACACGCGAGAGCTTTCCATAGAGATGAAACCGTGACGGATTCTGGGGGAAAGAGGTCACCGGCGGATGGTAAGTGTGATTCGGGCACCAATTTTGGCAGGGGGGCGGCAGCGACGAATTTGGAAGGGGTCTCGCTGGCGGATGGAAAGGGGAATCCCTTTCCATCAAGGAAGATGACCCTGACAGGTGGCCCCCTCCTGTCAGCGGCCGAGCGTGAAAGCAAACGCACCGACAGGCGGGCCACGGTGGGCAGCGACTGTGGGGCGGTGAGTGCGGCTGACGGGTGGGTCCGGTCGGGTGCGGGATGGAGAGAGAGGAGGGAGGCAGTGCTGACAAGGGGGTCCCACCAGTCAGTGGCTAGGCTTCGGACTGGGCTGGGCCGAGGGAGATTGGGGTTTACGACCAAAAAGGATATTTAATGTATTTTCTAATTAAAATAATACCAGTAAATTATTTATTTGATTAGAGGTTGAACCACTATTGATAAAATATTTCTTGGCCTCTAGATTCCACCATAAATTTTTCAAGTTAAAATTTGAAGTATTCCCCCTTGTTTGGCTTTAATAGTGTTCTTTTAGTCTTTTCTTCAATTAAATAAATCTTTTAAATTCCTGAAAATTCATTTTCCTTATTTTATTTATTTTTAATTCTTGGGATGTTACACTTCGCCGCTAGGACCCCTCGAAAGTTTAAACCGAGGAGGGCCTTCTGACCTAGCTACTTAGAGCACCAACCAAAGTTTGCGAAGCTCTTCTGAATCCTCAAGAATTTCAAAGTAAACATACGAAGGCTGAGCCTTGGAAGGTAGAAAGTACCCCCGCATTTCTATTAATAAACTAATAAGTCATTTACAGGCCTATGGCTACAAATTACAAAAAGCCTAAAGAGGTCTACACCTTCGGTGGTGGAGGGTTCGATGTCGAAGGCTGAGCTGGCGAGGCCTGTGCCCTGGCTTAGTAAAGGTGGGAGACCCGTTGAAGATCGAGGACCGCTTTGCACCCTTCGGCCTTCTAGGGTTCTTGAAGCCGGCGCCACGCTCCGTGGACCGCTGAAGGTGGCGAAACCAAGTGAGGGCCCCCGAAGGCCACCAGTGTGGCCAAGGTCGCTGCCTCGAGGTGGTTGCACCCCGCGTTGTGAAGCATTTGCAACACCACTTGGCCAGCCACTCGCCCTGCCATCAGCGTGAAGCCCTTCATCGACACCTTCACCATCGCCGCAGCCATTTAAAGGGAACTCGAGGTGATCCCTGACTGGATCTTGAGGATTGAAGTTCGGGGCCGGGCACTCCGGTCCCTAGGTGCTCGAGTACTTCGGTCAAGCTCGAGGTAGCCTTGTCGACCCCTTGGACCACAAAGTCTTCTAGAGATCGACTGGCTACGCGAAGATCAGAGCACTCTGCCACCAGCTTCGCCCCGGTCTCCTCCGAAGCCCGAAGTGCTTCTCGAAGCTTTTCTGTCTCCGATGCCAAGACTTCTCTTTGCTTGACTGCCTCGGACCTCGCCTCCTCTGCCGCTTCTTCGGCTTTCCTTCGCCTCTCGGCCTCCTCCGAATCCTTGCACCAAAGGGTGTCCCTCTCCTCCACTAAAAGGGTCACTCGATGGTCCGCGGAGGCTGCTGCTGTAGCGTTCAATGTGAAGGCCTAGCAAGATTCAAGAAAATCTTCAGTATTGATTGAAAAAGCTAAGTACCACTCGGTGCTCATGTGAAGCTTCGCTCACCTAGACGAGGGCTTCGTGGGCATTTGCAAAGAGATCGAGGTGGCTAGTACGGCTAAGCTGTGTCACTAAGTCCCCTTGCCCCACAGCAACACAGCCCTCGTAGAAGGAGCTGACGGCCGCCTCCATCATAGGTCCCCTCGGAAGCAGAGGCCCGACCATCTACGTCATAGGCTCCACCAGAGCCAAGCTCCGGTCTACTATCTCAACCACCTTTTCATCTTGCTCCTGAGGGGCTCCTCTGCCACGGTTGTCCCCCTCGTCCTCTCGGACGAAGAGCTCTCAAACTCCGAGCTGCTGTTGCTGCTCCCGCTACTGTCGGAGGTCCCCTCAGGCTCCACCACGACAAGCCTCGTGTTGCCACCGGTGCCTGAAGAAAAATACAAGTCAATATGTATGAATATAAATAGAAGGGTGATCAAGTGTCTACCGTCGTGAGCATCCTCCTCGCTAGAAAAGATGTCCTTCAAGGATGTGGGAGCGATGTGCGCTCCCCAGTCCATTCACTGGGCGGGTTGGGCCCTAGCCCCCGCACTCGAAGGGGTCAGCATCGCAGCCTCCGGCACCACCACTTCGGTCGCCGCTGCAGCCTCTGGTGCCACCACTTCAGTTGTCACCACTGGAGCATCCGTGGGCTCCACTTCAACTGTCAAGGTTCGTGGCCGCATGCTCCGCCTCGCTAGGGGCTTCGTCCGCCGAAGGCTCCGAGTGAACCCTTGAGGACTCTGCGGACTTTGAGGTCTCAGGTTCCTCGTCGTCAACTCTCTTTGTTTTGGAGCCGCTAAACAAAGGTGCCAAGCTGGTGAAGTCTAGGAGCGCTTGGACCCCCTCGACGCCAAGTTAGGTCCACACTCAGTTCCAGCACTCCCAAGACCCCACTAGAGCAAGCCTTCGGGTCTTCTCATCTGGTGTCGGAGCCCCGACGAAGCGGTCGGCGGCCACGATTGCCTCCTCTAGAGGTCGCATGTCGCGCACAACTTCATCAAGATTTCAAGTCAGCACAAGTTAATTTTGCGAAGTATGAAGGCGAAGAAGTTCGAAGTCTTACCAAGGCGCTCCACGGAGACTTCGCTTGGTCCCTCCGAGCCTGAATCCTGGAACAAATTTTCTGGCCAGGAGAGTGCGAGGGGGCTAAGCCGGAGGGTGATGAACTCTTTGGCTAAGTCCCTCATGCTCATCTTCGAAGCCACCCTTCGTAGGAGCAGGATCGTCGATTGAAGTGCTTCGGGGCTCGACTTCACCACGTCCCTCGCGTCGGTAAGAAATGAGCGCATTGGTACTCCGAAAGGGGGAGTCTGTTCCCACCGAAGCATAGAACCACTCTTGGTCCCATTTCGAGTACCACTTGTTGTTCACAGCCCTCACTAGGAATTCGTCTTGGAACTCTCTACAGAGCTAGAAATTGGCGCTCCCAAAAGCTAAGGCCCTCTCCACGCGATCTGCCCCCTCCCTTCGCTTCAGTTGGCAGCTTGCGTCGTGAAGGGCGACGAAGACGTCTGCACGCCCCTCGCAGCCTTCGGCCCTCATCGCCCACATGAAGATTGCTAGCCTCACCATGATGTTTGGGGACAAGTGAGGGAGCCCAAAGTTGTACGCCTTCAGCAACTCGCTTAGCATTTCCACTACCAGCAGTCTGAGGCCCGTCTCGAAAAAGGCTTTGAAAAAAATAGCCTCATCGAGCTAGGGCCTCGGAATGGTCTCCGTCTTCTCGGGCACCCGAAGCTGGATGCCCTCAGAAATTTTCCCTTCGCAAATCCTCCGAATGGACTCCTCCGTGGAGGCCAAAGCCTTCAGCTCGAGTGTATGCTCGAATTTGTCCAACGGCGACCAAAGGTTCCTTGGCCCTAAGCGCCTCGCTACAGGCTTTGCTGCCACTGCCACCGCTTGGGACTGGACGGAGCCCGAGCTCGTGTCCAGAACCAAGGCCTTCTTCATCGTAGCCTTCTTTGGCATCTCGCAGGGCTTCGGCACGAAGGGCGCTAAGAGGCTGTGAAGCAGGCTGCGCGTGAGGCTGAAGGTGGAGAGATGAGAGAGAATGATGCTAGGGGCTGAAGCAGAAGACAAATGAGAGCGTGGGTAGAAGCCATGGTACGGTGAGCCTCTTTTATAGGCGGTAAAAAGTAACCATGCACCCCACACTGAAGCCTTTTTTTCACCAGTTACCCCAGCCTCCGTAGTCTCTGACAGATGGGCCCAAGGTGAATTTGAAGCAAACCGTCGCCCCACCCCCCGCACTATAACGGCTAGATTTCTAACTGTTGCAGGGTCGCTCGGGCTCCCCGAGGGCGTCCCGTCAATATGAACAGGCATTTCTTGCCTGCACAGTTCGAAGCTAGCCTTTAGTCTAAGTTCGGAAGGCCTGCCTTCTCTGAAGCTTCATTTACTCCAGGTCATTTGTCCCGAAGCGCACACACACCTTTACTCCGAAGGGCTACGTGCAAGGGGCTACTGTTGGGGGAATTAGTTTTCCCTTATACAGGGGCCAAATGACCTCAGCCTCCAAAGGCCTTGGGCTCGGACCCTATCATCTGGTGAAGCCTAATGGCGAGCTCCAGCCTTCTCTGACCAAGTCAACTCCAAGAACAACCAAGAGTTACCCCTCCGGAGCCCTCCAGAGCCAAACCTCCGGGACCCCGTCCGGTCCCCTTTAGATCCAAGCCTCCGGGACCCCACCAGTCCTCTTCGGAACCAAGCCTCCGGGATCCCTCCAGAGCATTTTGGAGCACACTCCGAGAGCTACTTAGGAGCTCACTTCGGAGCCCTCTTCGGGGTCCTCTTCAGAGTGCCATTCAGAGCCCCCCATCGGCTGCCTTTGACTAAAACCCTCCGGCAAGTACTCCAGACCAGGAGAAATATCCAAGAATCGCTACAGTGTAAAGCCATACCGAGGCCCCCTCACCCTTGGTATGTTGTATATCTACTCCAGAAGTGATGTTTATCTACTACGTCTGTAAAGTCAACTGTACAGTAATCTAGCCTTTTCCTTTGGCCTATGTGCCTATAAAAGCAGGGCCTTGCCCTTGTAATAGACACGTTCAGCAGAGGCAAAACCATGCCAAATCTACTATAAACTGGACGTAGGGCTATTATCCTTCTGGGGAGGCCTGAACCAGTATAAACTCTCTCTCTCCCTCTGTAAGAACCCTTCGAGGTTAATTCTATACACCATACACTAATACACAAAAACCTGCTGTAGCATCCACAATTGCTACAACATTGATGATATCCTAATCTATTCCAAGATAAGAGAAGAGCATGAAGCAGATTTGCGTGTAACCTTGGAAAAGTTGAAAGAGCATGAACTATAAGCAAAGCATGAGAAGTGTGGATTTTGGTGATCTCAATTGAAAATTTTGGGACAGATTATTTTTGCCAAAGGGATAGCGGTAGATCCATCAACCATTGAAGCAGTAATAGATTAGGTTCAACCTCTATCAGTAACCGAGATTCGTAGTTTTTTTGGATTGACTGGTTAGTATCGTCAATTCATAGAAAATTTCTCCAAGATTGCCAAGACCTTGACAAAGTTACTTCAGAAGGAAGATAAATTCAAGTGGACACCAGAGTGTGAAGAAAGTTTTCAGGTTTTGAAGAAAAAGCGAGTGTCAGCACTAGTGTTAACTTTGCTTGATATCCATAGTGATTTTCACGTTTATTGTGACGCATCTCGCAAAGGGCTAGGATGTGTTCTAATGTGTTGGACCGAAATAGGAGATCAAAGGGGGGGGGGGTAAATGGTAGCTTTAAATTTTTACTTCTGTAAATAGTGGTTTCGGAGGCACCCTTCGCAAGAGCTAGTTCGGAGGTATTGCCTACACATTGAACCTAGCTTCGTACTGGGCAAGACTCTTAAAACTAGAATGCCCTGCTCACACCTGGACACCCAAAATACTCGAAGCAAGGCTTCGCTGAAGATCAGGCTCCTCACACTGAGGTGCTTTGAGCAGACTCTGCACAGAAGCAGATAGCAACAAAGTATATCCCCTCAGAGAACTTTGTCTTGGTGCCTTGCACTAGTAGATGGTACTAGGCTTCGCACCGAGATAGACCTCCAAACAAGGCTTTGGGAAGAACTTTAGTGACAAAGACACACCCAAGCTTCACACTAGCAAGAAACACACAAAACCCGAAGTAAGCTTCATTGGTGAAAGCATGAGGCTAGGCCTCCAGTATACCATAGAGCGAAGGTACCATGAGAAACACTCAACACAACCTTCGCACCCTGGAGTGCATGTACTCTCTTCGTTAACAAAAACACAGGGAAAAACTCTGGTTTGCATTGAACGATGTGTACTGCAAAATCTTAACACATACAAAGTGAAGAACACAGATACAAGTTCATGCAAAAATGCATAAGACATAGAAATGAAACTTCATTTCATGAAAAAGGAACACAAAATGCATTCACAAATCCGAGTACAAATAGAATAAATATGGCAGTTGTGTAACACCCCAAATTTTTAGAGAAATAAAATACCATTTATTATATTTTTCTGGAATTATTTAATTTGAAATACCTTTAATGCCCTTCTTAGCTTGTTTGAACTAGAACCTGGGAGAAATGACCAAACCAGACGCTAGAAAATTTGGTATATGACCCCAAGGCCAAGATATATTTTTGAGAATTTTTACAAATTTTTATCACCCTAGTAAGTAGCCCTAATATTTTAAATCAATTTAAGCAATTAAATTTATTCGGAAAACATTTTAAACAGTAACGGGCCCTTTCCCCCTCTCCCCCCTCCACCGGCCGGCCCAGCCCACCCACTCCATGTGCCCGTACTGACAAACATACCCCACCCGTCAGCGACCCCCTCTCTCTTCGCGCGCGCGCGGCCGACCAACCGACCCTACCCGTCAGCCTAGCCTGTTACCGCGCTCGCGCCCACTGGCCTGTGGCCCCTGCATGTCAGGACCGTCGTCCATCTCGCGCCACGCCCCGCTAACTCCGCCGGCCGAAGACCTCGCCACGAATCCGCTCGTCGGCCCCCTCCCATCAATTGATCGCCGGTTTAATGCACCCCGAGGCCCGCCGGCCGTTTAATCGCGTTAAGGGACGCGTTTAAGCCCCGGGATCGCAGCGCCTATGCATGGCGAGACCTCGCCGGCGAGTTAAAGCCCTCCCCTCGGCTTTCCTTGCATGCGTCCCTCTCTTAACCCCACCGATGCCTCTATTTAAGCCCTTGGCCTCCACCGCGTCTAGCCCGCCCGCCCGATCACGTTGAGAACGAACCAGAGCGCCTCACTTTGGTTTTTAGCACCACACCGCCACCTTTCGCTCCAGCCGCCGTTCGCCGTCACCGGAGTCCCCCTCCGTCCTCGACGACCGCACCATCGTGACCGTAGGTGCCTCCCCAACCTCAGCCACCCCTCCGTCGACGACGAACCCCGCCGGAACGCCATCACCGACAAGGAACCCGAACCCCTCCGCCATGTACCCTCGTCGCCGGCCAAGCTCCGACGACCTCTCGCCTCGCCTAAGGTACCCTCGTGATCCCCGTAGTCCCCTCCAGTCCATTTTAGCCCCTAGATCCAGCCGCCACCGCTCACCGTGGCCCCTGGCCCGCTCGCCGTCACCGGAGAAGACGACCAGCGCGGGTAAAATACCCATGCCGTGTCAGATTCGTCCCCGGCCGCGCGATCGTAATCCGACGGCCGAGATTAAATCGATCCTTCGGTTTAATCCACGCCATCAGATCTGAGCAAATCGGTACGATGCGATCTCGTGCGTCTGTTAGTTTTTAAAACCCTCGATGAATCTGGGCCGTCCATCACGTACCGTTTCGGCGTTTTAATCCTGGCCGTCCGCGATGACTTAGCGCCCCCGCCTCGCCTGTGGCCGCCCGATCACGATCCAACAGCGGATCTTGATCCGGCGCACGCACACAGTGCATGGGTTCATAGTGAACCCAGTTCACTGTGGACCGACGCCTGTTTTTGATTTAAATTAAATTCCAGAAATGGTTTCAAACTTATAAAATTCCTATCTTGCGCATTTTAACTCCAAAAATTATCATTTCAATTCCAGAAAATTTATAATTTTATTCTCTACATGTTAACGTGATAAAAACATTATGTTTACTTTGAATATTTCATGCTTATTTAATAAAGTATTCAAATGCACTTTAGGGTAAACTATAAATTTGTCCATTTCAACTTTAGGAAAAATCTATCTTTTACTCTTTTCATACTAGTATAAATGAAACACTAGGTTCCTCCTGAACTTTCTATTTTAGAAATTTAAAATACATTAGTTTACATCATTATCCCTTTTAGAAAGGCCATTATTTCATTAAAGTTCATTTTAAAATATTCATAAAGTGAATTTCAGAAACTTAACAACTTTATTTTCCTTGGTTCAAACAAATCAAAACCTATATGCTTATTGTGTGATTTTGGAGTGTTTACTGAATGTTATGTTTATTATTTTTGTCGAAAAGACTACGACGCCGCTGAGGAGCCGGAGTACTTTCCCGAAGTTCCTCCCTCCCCTTTTTCTGAACAAGGCAAGTCACCAAACCAATCTTTTGAGCATATTGAACCCAGGTTTTATTAAACTATCGCTAAAATACATAGGATATACATGCATTAGCCAAATGAAACCGTTACAATATATTTATTAGGATCCCCGACCTTGATGTGCAACCCAAGCCATGCTATCTAGCTTAAACTCCTTGTCACCCTATGATTAGTAATATTAGCTAGTGTCCAATGTATTGACACGATTGTTATAGGATTAAAAATGAGTAGTAGCAACTTGGTTCTACTATATGATCCCCCGATATCCTTATCTTTGGAATTCTGTTGGTGATAGAGTTTTGGTTGTGAGTGTATGCATGGTGGGTTCCGGGTGCAAGCTAGGGCATTGGTCGGTAGTACCCGGGGCACTATAAGGACCGGTCTGCGAGATCAGTTGCAATACACATCCGTACTAACCACAAGTCTAATGGGTAAGTCCTAACTAAGGTATGGAGTGTTCCAAACTGAGGCCACCATTTGGAGATAGGTCAAGCTGCACCTGCGGGTGGCTTGTACCGACGTGGCGCAAAAGGGGGTGCGACGTTAGCAGGGATGTGGCCCAGCGTGCCGGCGAAACCTAGAGCGGGTGGTTATCGCTTGGAGCATTTCATGCTGAGGTTTTGGCACGAGTTCCCGTGTTATGGGTCATCTCGTTACACTTTGATCTTTGGGATGAGTGTGTGCCTTGTGGGTACAGTAGTACACCTCTGATCAGAGTCATAAATCTTTTCGAAAAGCCGAGCCCACGGTCAAGGGCGGGTTGCGTGATATCCCACAATTAGTTTACTTATAATAAGCATGCATGATGATTTGACATGTAAGGACTGTTGAGCGAGGTGGGGCTGATTGTACCCCTCGAGTTAGAAGATGATGCATATACATGTTTACGTTTCTATATTAATAACTGGATCACATTAACTGCTTTACAAAGGTTCTTTCCCGCAAAGTTAGCCATTATCCTTCCTTTGTTATTACCTTGCATTACTATTGCATTTGCGGTGGCTTGTTGAGTACTTTTTGTACTCATACCCGTTGGACACACCATTCAGAGGATGCCTACTACGAGGATGGTCTGGAGTAGCGACCCAGTCCAGAAGAAGATCCTGAAGAGGGCGTTCGTCATGCTTTTATTTACTTATTTTTAATTTTACTCTTTTGTAATAATGTGGTCTGCGTACCACGGATGATTACTCGTATGTACGTGTCGCATGATGAACCTCTTGTATTATTGTTTTACTTTGGAAATTCAATAATGTTCCGGTTCGATAAATCGGGGCGTCACAAGATGGTATCAGAGCCAACTTGACTGTAGGAAGCCAAACGGACCAGCCTAGTACTTAGTTGGAAAAAAACTATTTCATGAAAACCTACTTTATAACTTTGTTCCTCCCCTTACTTTCCTTCAACTGTTGTTTTTGTGGATGCCGGTCTACCAAGTGCACAACTTCTGTCATCACTTCGAGGGCTTCGTCAGGGAGCTCCGAATGATTGCCACCTTCCTTGGGTTCCTCTTCGAGCCCGAGTTCCATGTGGTGTACATGGAAGAGTTCGTAGGACCCTGCGACGTCTCCCTCACCATCCATGGATCCTGCGAGCACCTGCCGTTTTTCACGGCAGCACTTGGGGCCCCAACCTTCAACGTCGCATGCCAACGTGTCTCCCTCCAAGCCCTCATGGAGCTGAGGATGATCTATGATGATTGTCTTCTGAACTCGTCCTTCTAGCCCGTGCCAAAGCACACTCCCGGTGCCCACCGTAGCATCTACATCGGAGTTCACTCCGATCGCGATCCGGTCATGGCCTGGCAGACGCGCCTTCTTAAAGCCATGGACGATCTCCATACAAGGCCGTGATGGACGCCGAGGAGCACCATGAGGCGGTCGAGTTCCTTCCTCAGGAGACGAAGAGCTTGATCCAATAGAATGGCGAGCTGCAGCGCAAGATTATTCAACTAGAGAAGGACATAGCGGAGATGGTCCCCCTTGTCCCGAGGAGGAAGAAGCACATCCACGAGCCCGCCCCTCGCCCCAAGAGGATCCCGCCACACCCCACGACCGCCGGACCATCGAGCTCTAGCGCCCCTGCCCCGTGCCCCACCCTCGTCTCCGACCCCATCATCGAGAATTTTCTCGAGCCCACCGTCCCTCAGGACCCTCGTGGTTCCGAGAGCATGGATACCGCCTCCGATGGTGAGTAGACGATAGCCATCGTTGATTGATGTAAGAATAAATTTCGTGAGTGTGGCGCTACCTGTAACAACTTGTGTTGTGGGTAGACTAAAATAAAAACTTTGATGTAATAAACATTTTGTGCCACTTATATATATGTGTAAGCCCTTCTGGGCTATTGTTGGTTAAAAATTTGTTTTGAGACTTTTATCTTTTGGCTAAAACTCTTATATGTTCAGAAGATGGCCGACAACCAGAACACAGGGTCCAACAATGGAGAAGGGGCAAGCAACGGTTTGCCCGGAAGTGTTGTGCCCAACTGCGGTGCAACGGGCCAGCGTCAAACTGGGACACCGTCCACCAACCACCCCACCTAAGCGGAAATGATGGCGAACCAGAACCAGCTGATCACCGCTCTCCTCACCCAAATGCAGCACCAACAAGCACAGTTGGACCGGCTGCATAATGTGGAGCCCACCCCTCGTGCACCAGCCCCCGCACCCACGCAACTCTCGGAGTTCTTGCGCGTGCGTCCCCCGATCTTCTCTAGCACCACGAACCCCATGGAGGCCGGAGATTGGCTCCACACCATAGGGAATAAGTTGGACCTCCTTCCCTGCAGCGATCGGAGAGAGTGGCGTTCGCCACTCATCAGCTCCAGGGTCCCGTTGCAGAATGGTGGGACAACTACCGTGAGTCCCAACCGGAGGACCACGTGGTGACTTGGGCGGAGTTCACCATTGCCTTTGGCGCCGCCCATGTCCCTGCCGGAGTCATCGCGGTGAAACAGCAGGAGTTCCGCGATCTGCAGCAAGGCAGCCAGACTGTCATGGAGTACCTCCATGAGTTCAACTGCCTGGCACGCTACGCGCCAGAAGAGGTGCGAACTGACGCCCCCACCAGGCCAAGTTTCTCTGGGGACTCAAGGATGAGCTGTCCATCCAGCTCGTCGCCACCGACTACGCCGACTTTCAACGGTTGGTGAACAAGGCGCTCATCCAAGAGACTGAGCAGAACAAGTTGGACCTCAAGAAGAGGAAGATGATCATGTTCAAGCATCATCAGGCGAACTCTCAGAGGCCCCGCTTCGTCCCTCCACCACCGGCGCCCGCCTATCATCCTCGGCCCGCCTACAGGCCACCTCACGCCGCTGGTGGATCCACCGCCGGGCATCCCCACCCAGCTCCACCAGCTCCCGCCGCTCAGCCGATGCCCGCTGCCAAGGCCCCGATCATGAGGGACCGCCAAGGGAAGCCGATCATCTGCTTCAACTGCCGGAAGGAAGGGCACTACGCACATCAGTGTCCACACCCCAAGCAGCCCCAAGGCGCGACACCCAACCAGGCGGTTCAAGCCCGCGTCAACCACATCAGCGAGGAGGAAGCTCAGGAAGCTCCTGAAGTCGTACTCGGTACGTTTACCGTCAATTCCATACCAGCTATAATACTATTTGACTCTGGGGCAACACACTCCTTTGTCTCGGAGGATTTTTTGAAAACCAACGACTTGGAAGTGCTTCCTCTACCAACCCCCTTGCTGATTGCCACCCCTGGAAATAAAACCTTAGCCCACTTGCTCAGCCCTAAGGTAAAAATAGAGATTCAAGGGATATTATTCCGGGCCGAGCCAGTCCTCATCAAGTGTACCGGACTCGACCTCATCCTAGGGATGGATTGGCTAATGAAACACACGGGAGTGATCGATTGTGCCAGCAAGTCCGTAACGGTGACCAACCCCGTAGGCAAAACAACCACTTTTCGGATGACCAACCGCAAGCCTCGTGAGGTGTCCCTCCACTCACTAGCCCTTGAGGAAGTGCCCGTAGTCAAGGAGTTCATGGACGTCTTCCCAGAGGACCTACCAGGAATGCCTCCCAAGCGAGACATCGAATTCAGGATCGAACTTGTCCCCGGGACCACTCCAATCTCCAAGCGCCCTACCGGATGGCCGCCAATGAACTAGCCGAAGTCAAGAGCAACATCGAAGACTTGGAACAGAAAGGGTACATCCGACCGAGTACCTCACCCTGGGGTGCACCGGTCATCTTCGCCATGAAGAAGGATAAGACTAAAAGGATGTGCGTGGATTATAGGGCCCTGAATGACGTAACCATCAAGAACAAGTACCCTTTGCCTCGGATCGACGACCTGTTCGATCAGCTGAAAGGATCCTCAGTGTTTTCCAAGATTGACCTCAGATCAGGTTATCACCAATTGAGGATTAGGGAAGAAGACATACCGAAGACTGCCTTCACCTCTCGCTATGGACTCTACGAGTATACTGTGATGTCGTTCGGACTCACGAATGCCCCGGCCTTTTTCATGAACACGATGAACAATGTATTCATGGAGTTCTTGGATAAGTTCATCGTGGTATTCATCAATGACATCCTCGTCTACTCCAAGACCAAGGAAGAACATGAAACCTACCTCCGTCTGACCCTCGGAAAGGTAAGGGAACAGCAACTGTACGCCAAATACAGCAAGTGCGAGTTTTGGTCATCAGAGGTGAAGTTCCTCGGTCATGTCATATCTGCCGGAGGAATAGCTGTAGACCCAACCACCGTGGAAGCAGTGACCAACTGGCTACAACCCAAGAACGTGACCGAGATCCGGAGTTTTCTCGGATTGGCCGGATACTACCTCCGGTTCATCGAGAACTTTTCAAAGATAGCCAAGCCTATGACCAGGCTGTTGCAGAAGGAAGTAAAGTTTGAATGGACCCTAGATTGTGAAGAATGCTTTCAAACCCTTAAGAAGAAGCTCGTGTCCGCCCCAATTCTAACCCTGCCAGACATCCGTAAGGACTTCCACGTCTACTGTGATGCCTCTCGCCAAGGGTTGGGATGTGTCTTAATGCAAGATGGGAAGGTGATATCTTACGACTCTCGACAGCTGAGACCACATGAGCTGAACTACCCGACCCACGACCTAGAATTTGCAGCCGTGGTTCATGCCCTAAAGATATGGAGACATTACCTTGTGGGAAATCAATGCGAGGTGTTCACCGACCATAAGAGCCTCAAGTATATATTCACCCAACCGGACCTGAACCTCAGGCAGAGAAGATGGTTGGAATTGATCAAGGATTATGACTTGGGCATCCATTATCATCCAGCCAAGGCCAATGTGGTGGCAGACGCCCTTAGTAGAAAAGGGTACTGCAATGCCATCATGATACAGGACCAGGCCCCCTTGCTATATAAGGAAATGGAAAGACTGAACATAGGAATCACCAATAGAGCATATCTCGCTTCTTTGGAGTCTAGGCCTGTCTTGATAGATCATATCCGGGAAACACAGAAGGAAGACCCAAACATCTTGGAGATCCAGCAGAACATGCGGAAGGGTAAAGCCCCCGGATTCTCCGAGGACGAGCACAGTACCATCTGGTTCGGAAACCGGATATGCGTACCCGACAAGCCTGAGTTGAAGACTCTCATCCTTCAAGAAGCCCACGATACTCTGTACTCCATACATCCCGGGAGTACAAAGATGTATCAAGACCTAAAGGAGAAATATTGGTGGGTCAGCATGAAGAGGGAAATAGCTGAGTATGTGGCCAAGTGCGACAAATGCCGGCGAGTCAAGGCAGAGCACAAGAGACCTGATGGACTGTTGCAACCCCTCAAGGTCCCCGAATGGAAGTGGGAAGAGATAGGAATGGACTTCATCATGGGACTGCCCAGGACCCAAGCCGGTCATGATTCTATCCGGGTGATCATCGACCGACTCACCAAGGTGGCTCACTTCATCCCCGTCAAGACAACCTACACCATCGCCAAGTTGACCGAGTTGTATATGACCCGGATTCTGTGCCTGCACGGAGTTCCAAAGAAGATTGTATCTAACCGTGGGATTCAGTTTACCTCTAAGTTATGGAAAAACCTTCAAGTGGAACTCGGCACCCAGCTAAACTTTAGCACCGCCTATCATCCACAGACCGATGGTCAAAACAAAGGGTCAACCAGGTGTTGGAGCATATGCTTAGAGCTTGCGCTCTAGACTTTGGCGGAATGTGGGACAAGAACTTGCCCTATGTGGAGTTCTCCTACAACAACAGCTATCAAGTTAGCCTGCATATGTCCCCGTTCGAAGCACTTTATGGGCGTAAGTGCAGAACGCCGTTACTTTGGGATCAGACCGGAGAGTCACAGCTGTTTGGGATAGATATATTGAGAGAAGCCAAAGAGAAGGTCAAGATCATCAGGGACACATTGAAAATAGCCCAGTCCTGACAAAAGAGCTACACCGATAACCACCGAAGATACCTGACCTTTGAGGAAGGCGATTATGTCTATCTCCGAGTCACTCCCCTCCGTGGCACTCAAAGGTTCAACATGAGAGGCAAGCTAGCACCCCGTTATATCGGACCTTTTCAGATCTTCCAACGGCAAGGAGAAGTGGCATATTAGCTCGAACTTCCTCCATCTTTGGCAGGAGTCCATGATGTGTTCCACGTCTCTCAGCTGAAGAAGTGTCTTCGTGTGCCCGCCGAATAGGCCGATCTCTAACAACTCAACATCCAAGAGGATTTGACCTACATCGAGAAACCCATCAAGATCCTAGAAACTAAGGAAAGAGTAACCAGGAGCCGTGTGGTACGCTTCTGCAAGGTTCAGTGGGACAACCACCCCGTTGAGGAGGCCACATGGGAAAAAGAAGACGAGTTGAAAGCCCAATACCCCGAGTTATTCGAGTAACATTCCAATCTCGAGGACGAGATTCTTTGTAGGGGATAGGTTTGTAACACCCCAAATTTTCAAAGAAATAAAAATACCATTTATTATATTTTTATGGAATTATTTAATTTGAAATACCTTTAGTGCCCCACTTAGCTTGTTTGAACTAGAACCTGGGTGAAATGACCAAACCAGAGGATAGAAAATTTGGTATATGACCCCAAGGCCAAGATATATTTTTGAGAAGTTTTACAAATTTTTATCACCCTTGGAAGTAGCCCTAATATTTTATATCAATTTCAGCAATTAAATTTATTCGCAAAACATTTTAAACAGTAACGGGCCCTTTCCCCCTCTTCCCCCTCCACCGGCCGGCCCATCCCACCCACTCCACGCGCCCGTACTGACAAACAGACCCCACCCATCAGCGACCCCCTCTCTCTTCGCGTGCACGCGCCCGACCGCCCGACCCCACCCGTTAGCCTCGCCCGTTACCACGCTCGCGCCCGCTGGCCTGTGGCCCCTGCCTGTCAGGACCGTCGTCCACCTCGCACCACGCCCCCCTAACTCGACTGGCCGAAGACCTCGCCTCGAATCCTCCCGCCGGCCTCCCTCCCATCAATTCGTCGCTGGTTTAATGCACCCTGAGGCCCGCTGGCCATTTAATCGCGTTAAGGGACGCGTTTAAGCCACGGGATTGCAGCGCCCGTGCATGGCGAGACCTCGTCGGCGAGTTAAAGCCCTCCCCTCAGTTTTCCTTGCATGCATCCCTCTCTGAACCCCACTGATGCATCTATTTAAGCCCTTGGCCTCCACCGCGTCCAGCCCTTACGTCCGATCGCGTTGAGAATGAACCAGAGCGCCTCACTTCGGTTTTTAGCGCCACACCGACACCTTCGCTCCAGCCATCATTCGCCGTCGCCGGAATCCCCCTCCGTCCTCGACGACTGCACCGTCGTGACCGTAGGCACCTCCCCGACCTCGGCCACCCCTCCGTCGAGGATGAACCCCGCCGGAACGCCATCGCCGACAAGGAACCCAAACCCCTCCGCCGTCTACCCTCGTCGCCGACCACGCTCCAACGACCTCTCGCCTCGCCTAAGGTACCCTCGTGATCCCCGTAGTCCCCTCCATCCATTTTACCCCTAGATCTGGCCACCACTGCTCGCCGTGGCCCCTGGCCCGCTCGCCGTCGCTAGAGAGGATGACCAGCGCGGGTAAAATACCTGTGCCGTGTCGGATTCATCCCCGACCGCGCGATCGTAATCCGACGGCCGAGATTAAATCGATCCTTTGGTTTAATCCACACCGTCAGATCTGAGCGAATCGGTACGATGCGATCTCGTGCGTCCGTTAGTTTTTAAAACCCTCGATGAATCTGGGTCGTCCATTGCGTACCGATTCGGCGTTTTAATCCTGGCCGTACGCGATGACTTAGCGCCCCTGCCTCGCCCGTGGCCGCCAGATCGCGATCCAACGGTGGATCTCGATCCGGCGCACGCGCACAGTGCGTGGGTTCACAGTGAACCCGGTTCACAGTGGACCGACGCCTGTTTTTGATTTAAATTAAATTCCAGAAATGGTTTCAAACTTATAAAATTCATATCTTGCGCATTTTAACTCCAAAATTATCATTTCAATTCCAGAAAATTTATAATTTTATTGTCTACATGTTAACGCGATAAAATCATTATGTTTACTTTGAATATTTCATGCTTATTTAATAAAGTATTCAAATGCACTTTAGGGTAAACTACAAATTTGTCCATTTCAACTTTAGGAAAAATCTATCTTTTACTCTTTTCATACTAGTATAAATGAAACACTAGGTTCCTCCTAAACTTTCTATTTTAGAAATTTAAAATACATTAGTTTACATCATTATCCTTTTTAGAAAGGCCATTATTTCATTAAAGTTCATTTTAAAATATTCATAAAGTGAATTTCAGAAACTTAACAACTTTATTTTCCTTGGTTCAAACAAATCAAAACCTATATGCTTATTGTGTGATCTTGGAGTGTTTACTGAATGTTATGTTTATTATTTTTGTCGAAAAGACTACGACGCCGCCGAGGAGCCGGAGTACTTTCCCGAAGTTCCTCCCTCCCCTTTTTCTGAACAAGGCAAGTCACCAAACCAATCTTTTGAGCATATTGAACCTAGGTTTTATTAAACTATCGCTAAAACACATAGGATATACATGCATTAGCCAAATGAAACCCTTACAATATATTTATTAGGATCCCCGACCTTGATGTGCAACCCAAGCCATGCTATCTAGCCTAAACTCCTTGTCACCCTATGATTAGTATTATTAGCTAGTGTCCAATGTATTGACACAATTGCTATAGGATTAAAAATGAGTCGTAGCAACTTTGTTCTACTATATGATCCCCCGATATCCTTATCTATGGAATTCTGTTGGTGATAGAGTTTTGGTTGTGAGTGTATGCATGGTGGGTTCTGGGTGCAAGCTAGGGCATTGGTCGGTAGTACCAGGGGCACTGTAAGGACCGGTATGCGGGATCCATTGCAATACACTTCCGTACTAACCAAATGTCTAATGGGTAAGTCCTAACTAAGGTATGGAGTGTTCCAAATCGAGGCCACCATTTGGAGATGGGTCAAGCTGCACCTGCGGGTGGCTTGTACCGACGTGGCGCAAAAGGGGGTGTGACGTTAGCCGTGATGCAGCCCGGCATGCCGGCTAAACCTAGAGCGGGTGGTTATTGCTTGGAGCATTTCATGCTGAGGTTTTGGCACGAGTTCCCATGGTATGGGTCATCTCGTTACACTTTGGTGTTTGGGATGAGTGCGTGCCTTGTGGGTACAGTAGCACACCTCTAATAAGAGTCATAAATCTTTTCAAAAAGCCGAGCCCACGGTCAAGGGCGGGTTGCGTGACATCCCTCAGTTAGTTTACTTATAATAAGCATGCATGATGATTTGACATGTAAGGACTATTGAGCGAGGTGGGGCTGACTGTACCCCTCGAGTTAAAGATGATGCATATACATGTTTACGTTTCTGTATTAATAATTTGATCACCTTAACTGCTTTACAAAGGTGCTTTCCCGCAAAGTTATCCATTATCCTTCCTTTGTTATTACCTTGCATTACTATTGCATTTGCGGTGGCTTGTTGAGTACTTTTTGTACTCATACCCGTTGGACACACCATTCAGAGGATGCCTACTACGAGGATGGTCTGGAGTAGTGACCCAGTCAAGAAGAAGATCCTAAAGAGGGCGTTCGTCATGCTTTTATTTACTTATTTTTAATTTTACTCTTTTGTAATAATGTGGTCTGCGTACCACGGATGATTACTCGTATGTACGTGTCGCATGATGAACCTCTTGTATTATTGTTTTTCTTTGGAAATTCAATAATGTTCCGATTCGGTAAATCGGGGCGTCACAAGTTGGCTCTAGGATACAATGAGTACAGAAGGTTCAAAATCTATGCAAAAGTGTTTCCCTAGACCTTTGCTTGCCTCTCCTTTTATAGGACAACTCAGACATGCGAAGAGACTACATTACCCCTAGGGTTTACAATTTTTCTACCACATGCAGTCACAGGGGTACATCAGGTAGTCCTACTTTATTTGAAGCATAGCTTTTGTGTCAGCTCTGTAGACTGGAATCTTCAGAGCCTCATCGCACACGTGAAGTGTCGGAGTGATTTCGGCTGTAGCCTTCAAAACCTCATACTTCGCCACACTGAAGTCTAACTTCGATACAATGATGGTTTTAAGCCGAAGCCATTAATACTCTTGCCGCCTTCGCACTACTATCTCCTAGAGTGGACCAGTATGACATCACAACTTCCCAAAGCGCGAACACCATTTGTCCATGTACTGAAGCCATGCATGAACGAAGTACATCAAGACATCCAGACTTCGAAGCCCCGCCTTCGAAGTACCTCACTTTGGAGGATTTCAACCACCATCTTATGAAGTCCCTCCTTCGTCCAAGGCCTCCATTCGATATACCTCCACTCAAGCACACCTTTCGTAGTGTCTCCACCTACATCACACTCCTGAAATGCCTTCTTTGGGGCATACCTTCGACACACCTCGACTTCTGGGAACTTCTCCAGGTGTCCTTCTAAGTGCCTCCGTGCAGAGCACACTTGTCAGCCTTGCCTCAAGCATGAGGACTTCATGTGATGCCCCGATTTATCAAATCGGAACATTATTGAATTTCCATAGAAAAAAAAAATAATAACAAGAGGTTCATCATGCGACAATGTACATAGGGGCAATCATTCGTGGTTCGCAGACCACATTATTACACAAGTGTAAAAGTAAAAGGCATAATGAAAATAAACAGCATGACGAACGTCTTGTTCAGGATCTTCTTCTTGACTGGGTCGCTACTCCAGACCATATTCCTCATAGTAGGAAGCCTTTGAAGTGTTTGTCCAACGAGTGTGAGTACAAAAAGTACTCAACAAGACACCGCCAATGCAATAATAATGCAAGATAATAACAAATAAATGATAATAGCTAAAAGTGCAGAAAAGTACATTTTTCAGTTATAGCATTTAGTGTAGTCAAATTTAATCATGCGGAATATTAAACATGAACAACATAATACCATCTAACTCGAGGAATACATTTTCCCTCCTCGCTCCATAGTCCTTACATGCCAAGTCATCATGCACATTCATTAAATTAAAGTAACTGCGAGTAGTCATGCAACCCGCCCTTAACCGTGGGCTCGACTTTTCGAAAAGATTTAAACTCTGATCAGAGGTGTACCACTGTACCCACAAGGCACGCACTCATCCCATACACCAAAGTGTAACGAGATGACCCATACCATGGGAACTCGTGCCAAAACCTCAGCATGAAATGCTCCAAGCGATAATCACCCGCTCTAGGTTTCGCCGGCGCGACGGGCCGCATCCCGGCTAACGTCGCACCCCCTTTTGTGCCATATCGGTACAAGCCACCCACAGGTGCAGCTTGACCCATCTCCAAGTGGTGCCTCAGATTGGAACACTCCATACCTTAGTTAGGACTTACCCACTAGACTTGTGGTTAGTACGGAACTGTATTGCAACAGATCCCGCAGACCAGTCCTTATAGTGCCCCGGGTGCTACCGACCAATGTCCTAGCTTGCACCCGGAACCCACCATGCATACACACATCACCATAACTCTATCACCAACAGAATTCCAGAGATACGAATAACGGGGATCATATAGTAGAATCCAATTTGCTAGGACTCATCTTTAACCTATAGCGATTGTGCCAATACATTGGACACTAGCTAATAGTACTAATAATATGGTGACAAGGAGTTTAGGCTAGATAGCATGGCTTGGGTTTCCACTTCAAGGTTGGGGATCTAAATAAATATAATGTAGGGCTTTCATTTGACTAATGCATGTATAACCTATGTGTTTTAGCGATAGTTTAACAAAATCGGGTTCAATATGCTCAAAAGATTGGTTTGGTGACTTTCCTTGTTCAGCGAAGGGTGGGGGAGGAACTTCCGGGAAGTATTCTGGCTCCTCGACGGTGTCGTAGTCTTCCCGATACGCATAATAAACATTACATTCAATTAAACATTCCAAAATCACATAATAAACATAAAGGTTTAATTGGATTAAAATACTTGAATTGAAGTCATTCATTGTTCTGGTGATCTGCGATCTACGATCCGGTGCACGTGCACAGTGTAGGACCGAAAGTAGCGACCAGAGGGGGGTGAATGGGCGCCTAAAAAGTTCTTTCGAAACAATGGCCTGCTCCCAACACCCAACGCACCTCAAAAGACTTGGCAGCAAGACGTAAACAGATCGCCAAAACCTAAGAGTATCTAGCCTAGAAACGACTGGTGTTCTAAACAAAGAGACACCCACATAGTGCTAATAGGCAAAATAATCA
This sequence comes from Zizania palustris, assembly GCA_019279435.1. NCBI lineage: Eukaryota > Viridiplantae > Streptophyta > Magnoliopsida > Poales > Poaceae > Zizania > Zizania palustris. The sequence goes on along the minus strand of JAAALK010000084.1, from coordinate 7,206,042 downwards.
ATGCATTCAAATCATGGCAGATCAAAACTTCACAGAAAATAATCACAGCAATCGTTTGAGAGATTACTGTTCAAAGTTGTCTCCAGTAAGTTACTTGGCGAAGCCTGCAGTGTTGAAGTCTGTAGAGTCGAAGCCTGCTTCAAAGTCTGCGGATTTAGAGCCTGCGGATTCAAAGCCTGCGGATTCGAAGTCTGCTGATTCGAAGCCTGCAGATTCGAAGCCTGTAGATTCGAAGTCTGCAGATTCGAAGTCTGTAGATTCAAAGCCTGCAGATTCGAAGCATGCAGATTTGAAGTCTGCTGATTCGAAGTCTGCAGATTCGAAGCCTGCAGATTCGAAGCCTAGAGATACAGACGACTTATCCGGAAGCTAAGCTTTCGTAGCGACTACGGCTTCTCTTCTGGACAGTCCGATACAAGATCAACGGTTGTTAGTTTTGCGCCGAAACTGACAAAGCCTCCACCGACTTTGCACCAGGTACCCAGATTGGGCCGGCCCGATTCCGCAGCTCTCTCAGCCCGGCAATCACTCACCGCCCGTGTACCTGAGTCAATCCTGGTCAACAACCCAGTGGGTCTTCTGCTGCTCCTAGCCCATGTACCCGGATTGGGCCAGCCCGACTTCGCGGCCCCTCTGCCCGACAGTCGCTCACTGCCCGTGTACCTGAGTCACACGCGACCCATGAAACAGCAGATCTCCTCTCTTCTTTTGTCCTGTTTGACTATCGTTGATAATGACTCATCACATCTGGAGCCATGAGGCCCATGTATTCAGCATGGCTCCTCAATCTCCCCCTTGATGAGTGCATTGTAAACACTTCACTTCTAGCTCTTCAGAACCTGCGAACAACTGTGGAAACACGAAAACAAAACACAAGAAAACAAAGAAGAAGAAAAATAAAGTAAAAGTTTAACCCTAATGACCAAAAGCCGAACAAAAAGCAAGAAGCGGTCATTATGGTTAACCAAAATGTAAAATCTCAAAAATAAGTGCGATCTCAGAAACAACAACAAGGATATCAAAAGAGTAAGGACAATCGAGACAAAAACTCCCCCTTGAACTCTTATCCCAAAATTTCTACCCCCTTGTTGACAAGTGAACTCATCAAGCACTCAAAAGTGACACAGACTCCCCCTGAAATGCAACTCCCCTTCAAAATATGCAATGAATGCAACTGGGGTGCATGTGGAGTGTAGAAAGCATGCTTCTCAGATATGATTGACTGCAATTACAACATCTAATAGATACAGCAAAAGACATACTTTCTACGATACATGGCATGATCAGTACAACAGCTGATATATAAAGAAAGTCATTAGCACGCATTTTCAATTTTTGCAAACAAAAGCATCACCACATTTTCCAGTTGTCAATAAGGTAAAGCATGAGATGCAAAGTCTAACTGATATCTACCAAGATAAGCATTGTTCAAAACAAAGTGCTTCAGCAAACTTGTAATCATTTCAATTTCCAGGCTTTTTCTTTTTCCTTTTTCATTTTTGCCAGGGGTTATTTGCATGTCAAACCTTATGCTGACCGACCAAGTCAAGCCTAGTCCAGAACTGGACCATTAGAAGCTTAAGACATTGGTCTTGGCAAAACACTATTCTCCTAGTTCATACCAAAGTGCTATGGTACGTAGTCCAGAACAATGCAATGCGACAAAACAAACCCACCTGGAACTTTTCAAGTTATGCATAAAAAGGCATGGAATTTTCATTTTTCTTGATTTTTCATCATTTTTACAGCACATTTCCATGTTATAAAGCAGAAAGATGTCCAAGTTGCTTGTTTGCATTTAAGTCAGGAACTAGCTACAAGGCATGTAACAGATAGCAAGAACATTCAGCCTACGCATGCTAGTTACCAGAAGCAATGGTGATCATTTTTCATGTTTAAAGCGTAAAAGCCATGCATATGACAGATATCAGACATATCAAGTGAACTGAACCAAAACATGATCATTGACAAGTATTCAAAAGCATGTACCAGCTAGAATAAGTAAAGCGGTTCAATCATATAACAGAAGCATCTCAAAAGTGTGATATGTGAATATGTATGATATGAACACACACAAAATGACTCAAGAAAAGAGTAAAGAAGAAAGAAGAACTGACGCAAAATATCCTAGAAAGGATACACAACACCCAAATCCCCTCGTAAACGCTCAAAGGTAGACTGATCTAGGGGTTTGGTGAAAATGTCAGCCAACTGATGATGGGTATCAACATGAACAAGGTCAATGACACCTTTCTCATATTGATCCCGCCGAAAATGAAAGCGCACATCAATATGTTTGGTTTTTGAATGGAGACAAGGGTTTTTCCCTACACTAATAGCACTGGTGCTGTCGCAAAACAATGGAACCCTGGTAGGAAAGAACAACCCAAAGTCTCGCAGAGTGGAAATCATCCAAACCAACTGTGAGCAGCAGCTGGCAGCAGCTACATACTCAGCCTCAGTGGTCGAAAGAGCAACTCCAGATTGCTTTCGAGAAGACCAAGACACAAGGGAAGAACAAAGAAACTGGCAAGTACCGGAAGTCGACTTGCGATCCAACCGACACCCACCAAAGTCGGCATCCGAAAAGCCAGATAAATCAAGAGATGATGATGCTGAATAGTAAAGACCGAGATCGGGCGCATAGGTAAGATACCTGAAAATGCGCTTGACAGCCTGCCGATGAGACGCGCGTGGTGAAGACTGAAAACGCGCGCAAAGTCCCACGGCGAACTGAATATCTAGTCTTGTCACCGTCAAGTATAGCAGTGAACTGATCATCCCTCGAAACTCTCTCTCGTTGACCTTGACGCTGCTCTCATCCTTGTCCAGACCCCCAGATGTGCCCATCGGGGTCATCTGCGGCTTTAATTCACCACCAAAGTCAAATTTTTTCAACATGTCGCGAGTGTACTTACCTTGGTGGATGAAGGTGCCATCCTTGGTCTGCTTGATCTAGAGCCCTAAGAAGTACTTGAGCTCACCCATGAGGCTCATCTCAAACTCACTGTGCATCTGCTCAGAAAACTTGGACATAAGAGAATTAGTAGTACCGCCAAAGATAATATCATCCACGTAAATTTGAGCGACTAAAAAATCTGAAGCATCTCTGAGCAAGAAGAGAGTTTTATCCACAGAACCCATCACAAAGCCCTTCCCCAACAAAAACTGCTTTAACCAGTCATACCAAGCACTGGGGGCTTGCTTCAACCCGTATAAAGCTTTCTGCAGCTTAAAAACATGTCGAGGAAACTTAGGGTTCTCAAAACGGGGGCTGCCTAACATAAACTTCCTCCTCTATGAACCCGTTCAGAAAAGCACTCTTAACGTCCATTTGAAAAAGCTTAAAACCCTTCGAAGCGGCAAAAGCTAAGAGAATGCGAATGGACTCAAGACGGGCAACATGGGCGAAAGTTTCTTCAAAATCAATACCCTCTTTCTTGCAAAAACCCTGGGCAACTAGTCGAGCTTTGTTGCGCACCACAACTTGTTTGTTCTTGAACAACCACTTGGTGCCTATGGGGTTGCATCCTGGTGGCGGCTCACCTAGTGTCCAAACCCGATTATGGACAAAATTCTCAAGATCTTCTTGCATAGCATTAATCCAATTAGAATCAGAAAGAGCATGAGAAACATCTCTGGGCTCAAAGGATGCAACAAAAGCATATTCAGCAAACACAGCAAGAGAGTTACCAGATAAACGCAAAGTTCTCTCAGTTAAATCACCGATGATGAGCTCTGAGGGGTGATCACGCTGAACTGCTCGGGTTCCCTGGTGATTTGAAGTCACCTCACGGGAGTCAGCAGCTGGCACCTCTGAACTCGACTGAGGGGGCTCGATCGAAGTGGAAGAAGTGATTAGAGGTCCGCCCTCATCCTCAGTCGAAGTCTCAGAAGGTGTGGGCTCTGCGGGAGGTGCAGACGGCCCACCCTCATCAGCAACTGGAGTATCCTCATCTTCCTCGAATATGGACTCTCCGAGCTCATCATCACCAGAAAGCTCAAAAGAAGGAGTCAAAAAAGGCATGGACTCGTCAAATGAAACTTCGCAAGTCTCGACAAGCTGCTGGGAGTCGAGGTTCCAAACACGGAAACCTCGAGAATGCAATGCATAACCAAGAAAGACTCCATCACATCAACGAGACTCAAATTTGTCCAAATGCCCTCCCTTCTTGAGCACAAAGCACTTGCAGCCAAACGCTCGCAAGTGGCTCACCTTGGGCTGTCTGCCAATCCGCAACTCGTATGAGGTATTACCTAGGTAAGCTCTAAGAAAAATGCGGTTGGCCTGATAGCAAGCCGTGTTCATGGCTTCAGCCCAAATATGCCTAGGAGTCCTGTGCTCATCGAGCATCGTCCTGGCCATCTCGACTAACGTGTCGTTCTTTCGTTCCACAACGCTGTTCTGTGGGGGAGTAGTGTAAGGAGAAGAAAACTGATGGTCCAGACCCTGATCACTACAGAAGCTGACGAACTGAGAGTTCTTGAACTCAGAGCCGTTGTCGGAGCGAAATGCTCGCATCCGACCATTGTTCTCATTCTTCAGATTCAAAATCAGGTCATGAACAAACTGAAACGTTTCATCCTTAGACTCCAAAAAGAAAACCCACGAGAATCGAGAAAAGTCGTCAACAATCACAAGTGCGTACCACTTCCCACCGACTGAGCGCCTAAAAAGTTCTTTCGAAACAATGGCCTGCTCCCAACACCTAACGCACCTCAAAAGACTTGGCAGCAAGACGTAAACAGATCGCCAAAACCTAAGAGTATCTAGCCTAGAAACGACTGGTGTTCTAAACAAAGAGACACCCACACAGTGCTAATAGGCAAAATAATCAAAGCATTCAAATCATGGCAGAGCAAAACTTCACAGAAATAAATCACAGCAATCGATTGAGAGATTACTGTTCAAAGTTGTCTCCAGTAAGTTACTTGGCGAAGCCTGCAGTGTCGAAGCCTGTAGAGTCGAAGCCTGCTTCAAAGTCTGCGGATTTGAAGCCTACAAATTCGAAGTCTGCTGATTCGAAGCCTGCAGATTTGAAGCCCGTAGATTCGAAGTCTGTTGATTCGAAGCCTGCAGATTCGAAGCATGTAGATTCGAAGTCTGCAGATTCGAAGCATGCAGATTCGAAGTCTGTTGATTCGAAGTCTGCTGATTCGAAGCCTGCAGATTCGAAGTCTGCTGATTCAAAGTCTGCAGATTTGAAGCCTGCAGATTCGAAGTGTGCTGATTGCTGATTCGAAGACTACTGATTCGAAGTCTGTAGATTCGAAGCCTACAGATTCGAAGTCTGCAGATTCGAAGTCTACTGATTCGACGTCTGCAGATTCGAAGCCTGCTGATTCGAAGTCTGCTGATTCGAAGCCTGCTTCACAGAGTTGGACTTCACACAAGAAAAGGGACTTTGGCCCTGTCAACTCGATCAAAAAGCAACACAGGAAAAGCAAGGCTAGAGTACTAGCACACTGTAGCTACAGGAAAGTAGTACTAGTTGCTACCAGCCACAAGAACTAGTACTCTTGTGAAGAACAAACAAAAGCCACAGAGAAGCTTCTGCTCAGGAATAAATTAGCTATGTGCAAACCGAACCAACAGAACCTTAAATGAAGTGCTCCGCATGAGAATCGATAGGAATAAAATCTTCCAAACAGTAAAGAGCCAAATGAATCTCAGGAAGAATAGGGGGTTGCCTGGCGGTGCACACAGGGATAGAGAGAGAGAGCAGGAAACACAAAATGAACCAATAGAATAAGAAGTGATTTCAGCAAAAGGGTGACCTAACCCTCGGGAATGGGGCCCTATTTATAGGCTGCCCAACACTAGGAATATTCCACCAGCCCCTTATGGTTTTTTACAGACGCTGAAATAAAGGAAAAGACTCAACTACCCTTAGGAATTTTTACAGACACGACTGACTGACTGTGGGCCTAGAGATACAGATGACTTATCCGGAAGCTAAGCTTTCGTAGCGACTACGGCTTCTCTTTTGGACAGTCCGATACAAGATCAACGGTTGTTAGTTTTGCGCCGAAACTGACAAAGCCTCCACCGACTTTGCACCAGGTACCCGGATTGGGCCGGCCCGATTCCGCAGCTCTCTCAGCCCGGCAATCACTCACCGCCCATGTACCTGAGTCAATCCTGGTCAACAGCCCAGTGGGTCTTCTGCTGCTCCTAGCCCATGTACCCGGATTGGGCCAGCCCGACAGTCGCTCACTGCCCATGTACCTGAGTCACACGCGGCCCATGAAACAGAAGATCTCCTCTCTTCTTTTGTCCTCTTTGACTGTCGTTGACAATGACTCATCACATCTGGAGCCATGAGGGCCATGCTATTCAGCATGGCTCCTCACACAGTGCACGGGTTCACGGTGGAATTGGTTCGTTGTGGGCCGGCGGCTATTTTTGAATTAATTTAAATTCCAGAAATGATTTTAAACTTCTAAAATTCATATCTTGCTCGTTTTAACTCCAAATTTAACCATTTCAATTCCAGAAAATTTATAATTTTCTTCTCTACATGTTTATGCAATAAAAACAGTAGGTTTACTTAGAGTATCTTATTTTTATTTAATAAAGTATTCAAATGCACTTTAGGGTAAACTCATAATTCCTATAGAAAAATCCATAACACCATAAAATTTGTCTTGAAAATTTAAAAATGATTTCAGAATAGTGAATGACTTCAATTCAAGTATTTTAATCCAATCAAACGCTTTATGTTTATTGTGTGATTTTGGAATGTTTAATTGAATGTAATGTTTATTATGCATATCAAGAAGACTACGACACCGTCGAGGAGCCAGAATACTTCACGGAAGCTCCTCCCTCACCCTTCGCTGAACAAGGCAAGTCACCAAACCAATCTTGGAGATGGGTCAAGCAGCACCTGCAAGTGGCTTGTACCGACGGGGCGCAAAAGGGGGTGCGATGTTAGCTGGGATGCGGCCCGGCGAGTCGGCGAAACCTAGAGCGGGTGATTATCGCTTAGAGCATTTCATGCTGAGGTTTTGGCACGCATTCCTGTGGTATGGGCCATCTCGTTACACTTTGGTTTATGGGATGAGTGCGTGCCTTTTAGGTATAGTGGTACACCTCTGATCAGAGTTTAAATCTTTTCGAAAAGCCAAGCCCACGGTCAAGGGCGGGTTGCGTGACTACTCGCAGTTACTTTAATTTAATGAATGTGCATGATGACTTGGCATGTAAGGACTGTAGAGCGAGGAGGGAAAACGTACTCCTCGAGTTAGATGGCACACCTTCGACCCGAGGACCGACCTCGACTTCACCCATCCTCCATGATCCCCCAGCATCAAGCTCCTCGCTTGACCTAGGTCACCTGCTGTTGACCATCCTATCGCCTCTGAGTCACCTGCACACCATCGACAAGCAGCAAAGAGTTCTCAATACCCCAAATCCTTTCCGGGTAAACAAACCTTCGATGCACACTCCGGTACACCATAAACATATTGAACCCTTCGGTACATCCGGTAAAGTGCTCTCCACTGAACCCCTTTAGTGAACACACTTCGTTGTAAAACACAAATACCGACCCCTTCGGTGAGTGGAATACTTTGTCAATAACTCATCATAGAGTGAAACCAAGGCACATCTCAACTTGGTTTCTCAATCTCCCCCTTGATGAGTACATTGACAACCCAAATAAAAGATCAAGAAAAATTTCAAATTCAGCTCACAAGTGACCATAAAAACTCAAAAGAGCCAAATCATGTCACTTCATAAAAGAAAAAAACTCCCCCTTTGGCAAGTTCTTCACACTTTTTCTCCGCCTTTGACAATGCAAGAATCAAGGAGCAATAAAATGATGCAAAGCTTCTGAGATATATTGAAAGCTAGTACATATAATGCAAAAAAATAAGCCAATCATAATGTCTTAAAGAGATGTACTCACCTCAAGTCAATAATGATGAGGACATCACTTCACATGATACACACATGGAGCCTCCACCTACAATTCAATTACAAGGACCAATCACACGCGCCCGTGCCCGTCGCTTGAACCATGAGGTTAATTCTTTCCTTAGCAACTATGTTAATATTGTTTGGACGAGATGCTACTGAATACTAGTGATATTTTGTTGCTTAGGAACATGGGAGATGGAATAGAAGAGTTGGAGTTGAAGACGGAATCACACGGATGATTTGAAGTCAAGAATTCGCTGGTTCGGACTACATCGACCACCATGCACCAAAATGGGCATAACTTCCTCATACGAAGTCCGATTGGTGCGTTCTTGGACTTTTTGGAAAGCTAAGGAGAAGATGGATCTTTTGGCGTTCGTTTAGCCTCGTTTGGAGTCTCGAGCCGTCCTGTGTGTTTGAAACAGTCCTGCATGACAGAATTGGGCCGTGTTGGCCCATAGTCCAAGTCTGTACGCCTTCTAGCCCATAGCCCGAGTCTGTACGCCTTCTACAGGCTGCCCACCCCTTATATACTCATGCCAGCCGCCTTTAGGGTTAGGTTTTGCTTTGTTTGCATCTACACTTGTGTGTTTAGATCCCACCCCTTGCACCGGACCGATTGGCTGCTGCATCGGCGTTTGTGAAACCTCACTTTTTCATCGTTTGTCTGTGATTTGGCATTCGACTTGTATCCTTCTTGTTCTTGCTTGTGTTCTTGGGTTCGCTTGCAGGAATTAGCCTTCGTGGCGAGGTCAATCGCGTCCTGCGTGGTTGATAACCAATGGAGATAGTGGTGTAACGATTGCAAGGTTTTGATCCGCCGGACCGGAGCCTTGGATCGCCAACGTCGAGATTCTCCACCAAACCAAGTTATCCTTACCTAACGGAAGATCGGGACCAATCCCCCATCAGTTGGTATCAGAGCTCAAATTTCCCGTTAGGTAATCTCGATCTTCTTTTATTTTACCTAGAGTCCAGAAAAACCGCACCAAAAAAAAATCCCACCGAGAACCCCTTTGTGCCTTGCGATTTTAATTTCAGTTTTTAACCTTGTTGAGTTTGTGTTCTTGGTCGCGTCTTGTTGCTGGTTTAGTAATCCCTTTGTGTCGTTTGAGTAGTAGTTGGTCTTGTGTCTCAAAAAATTCCCCACCCGAAAACCCCCCTCCACAACCCTACTCGTTTTCCACATCGAGTCTTTGTGACCCCCCTTCGGTAAAACAGGCATAACTTTTCGCTCGTTTGGCAGAAAAATCTGAAATTTTTTGAGCGTCTTCCTGACCCAATTTGGAGGGGTACTCTAACAGGTTCCCTGTTAGCCCTCACCAGAATCGCCAAAAAAAAATCAGGAAGATAAAGAAAAAAATTAGCAAACTTGTTGAATTTCTGTGAACCATATCCCACCTCAGTTGCAGGAGCCAATTTTTGTGGTTGCATCTCTTGTCATCCTTGTTCAAAAAAAATAGAGTGAAAAAAAGGAGAAGCGGTCCTGTCGATTGCTTTTCCGATCCCTTGTCTGATCTCTTGTCCGATCCCTTGTCCGATCAGCGGCAGTGGTAGATTCCGCTTGTCCGATCTCTTGTCCGAACCCTTGTCCGATTCCTTGTCCGATCAGCGACAGAAAAAAAAATTGGGCACATAGTTCCCTCTATTGCTTGAATTTTCACATTGGGAGCACTGAGGTCAACAACTTTGATGAGTACTAGGGAACACTTATTGAACTTGGTTTAACTGTTATTACTATTGCTAATCCTTGCTACTCACTTTGCCTTCCAAGCTACACCTTTCTCTTAGTCAGGACAGGTTCATTTCTTGCAATTGCACACCACCCTCCACTTGGTTCATCACCTGTAGGCCGGTGACCTCACTGCGGCGTGGTAAGAACACTTGCAAGCGTGGGTAAAGCACTTGACGGATTGCTTCCACCACACACCCACCACCCCACCTAGCTGTTTTCCATAAGGATTATTCTTTGTTGCTTGTCTTTTCACTAACATGGCAGATAACAGCGGTACCCCTCCATCTGATTTTAATGACTGTGTCTCACGATGTGCTCTACTAGAGTCTCAGCGGCAGACCCAACATTCCATCGAACGTCTCGCGCGTACTGTGGCTGACCTAGTGGACCGGATGACTGCCTTAGAAACACGCTTGCCTGCTGCACAAGCCGGCGACGACCATGTTGAGGAGGAAGACGACCATTTTGAAGAGGAATACGACCTATCCGATGCCGGGAACAATGGCATTGACCCTGACGAGGCTGCACGTCATCGCTTTCAGTTCAACCATCAAGGTATGGGCGGTGACCGCAACCGCCATCCACGAGGTAACAATGACAACCACATGAACAATGATCCCTACTCTAAGGTAAATTTTCAGTACCTCATTTTGCTGGCACCTATGATCCAGATGCATATTTAGATTGGGAGATGTCAGTCGAACAAAAATTTAATGCTCACATGGTTCCTGCTATCCACCGTGTGCGCTTAGCTACTAGTGACTTCACTGGATATGCTCTTCTTTGGTGGACTGAAATAGTTCAGGTTGGCAATGAACCACAAAATTGGGATATGTTAAAACGGCAAATGCGTGGTAGATGGGTCCCTCCTTCATATAAACGTGATTTGAGAAAAAAATTGCAGCGCCTAAACCAAGGAAATAAATCGGTAGAGGAGTATTATCAGGAGTTGCAAATAGGTTGCATGCGTGCTGAAATTGAGGAGGACAATGAGGATAAAATGGCCCGTTTTTATGGTGGTTTAAGACGTGAAATTCAGGATATCATTGATTATAAAGAATACAATACTATCACTCGTCTTTTCCACCTTGCTATGCTTGCAGAAAAAGAATTGCAGGGTCGCCAACAACCACAACGCAGCATGAGGACCAACATTGGTGGTGCTACTTCACGCTCAAGTGGGCAGCAGCAACGACCACCACCACCACCTTCTCGACCGATGGCTACATCAGCACCTTCTACATCTACAGCCCAGGCTGAGAGCTCCAAGGCTGCAGCATCCAAGGCGCCAGCAAAGCCCACCTCCTCGGCGGCCTCTACTGCACGTTCTGCAGCGATCCAGTGTCACAGATGCAAAGGATTTGGCCATGTTATGAAGAACTGCCCTAGTCAGCGGGCTTATATTGCTACGGAAGACGGTGGCTACGTAAGTGCTAGCGATGTTGAAGATGAATATGCACTTGCTGCTAACATTGCAGGAGATGATGATACATCCGATGATGACGCTATTTTTGCACCGGATGTCTCTGCCGGCCATGAAGCACTTATTGTACAACATGTTTTAAGCACTCACATGGAGCAGGACGACTGGGCACAACGGAATAATCTGTTTCAGACCTTCTTCATCGTCAATGACCGTCGTATACGTGTCATCATCGACAGCGGTAGTTGCAACAATTTGGTGAGCCACAACATGGTAACGAAGCTTCAAATTCCCACACGTGCGCATCCACATCCTTACCATGTGCAATGGTTCAACAATAGCGGCAAGGCCAAGGTAACACAAACTGCTCACATCAAATTTTCCATTGGTACATACTTCGGAGTTGCTGATTTTGCTGTAGTACCAATGCAAGCATGTTCTCTGTTACTTGGTAGACCTTGGGAGTATGATACTGATGCTACACACCATGGTAGGAGCAATAAGTACACATTTATGTATAAAGGAAAGAAAGTTACATTGCTTCCGATGACTCCCGCTGAAATTGTGAAATTTGAACAAGAAAAACATGCTAGGGACGCACAAAAGAGCAAACAACCTTCTGAAAATCAGCAAGTAGCTAAGACGCTTTTGAGGCAACAGAAAGATAAAATTGCTTCTCCTTCTTCATCACAAGTTATTAATCTGAAAGGACGTGTCATGCTTGCAACTAAACTGACCTTGCTGAAATTTGTGATGATTCTCCCTTGCTATATGGCTTGATTTGCACAAACGTGTTGTTTTCACTTGCGAACATTCCTAGCTCTGTTCCTGTTGCAGTCACTGACCTTTTGCAGGAGTTTAACAATGTTTTTCCTGCTGAGATACCACCCGGGCTGCCACCGATATGCGGCATCGAGCACCAAATTGATTTGGTCCCGGGAGCGTCTCTTCCTAATCGTGCAGCGTACCGTACCAATCCAGAGGAGACAAGAAATTGAGCGCCAAGTACAGGACCTTCTTGATCGTGGGTACGTCCGTGAAAGCCTTAGCCCTTGTGCAGTACCCGTTCTTTTGGTACATAAGAAAGATGGTAGTTGGCGCATGTGTGTTGATTGTCGTGCTATTAATAATATCACCATTCGATATCGACACCCTATTCCTAGATTGGATGACATGCTTGATGAGCTTAGTGGTGCCATTATCTTTACTAAGATCGATCTCCGTAGTGGCTACCACCAAATTCGCATGAAACTAGGTGATGAATGGAAAACTGTTTTTAAAACAAAGTTTGGATTATATGAGTGGCTTGTCATGCCTTTTGGACTTACTAATGCACCTAGTACCTTCATGCGCTTGATGAATGAAGTCCTACGGCACTTTATAGGACGCTTTGTGGTTGTATACTTTGATGATATCTTGGTTTATAGCAAGTCTCTCACTGAACATGTTGAACACCTACGTGCTTTTTTTTCTGTCCTCCGTGAGGCTAGAATGTTTGGTAACATTGAGAAGTGCACATTTTGCACGGATCGAGTTGTGTTTGTTGGATATGTTGTCACTTCACAGGGTATTGAGGTTGACGCGGCAAAGGTAGAAGCAATCAACAGCTGGCCGCAACCCCAAACTATTACACAGGTACGTAGTTTTCTTGGTCTTGCAGGTTTCTACCGGCGTTTTGTGCAAGATTTCAGAACCATAGCTGGTCCTTTACATGAGTTGACCAAGAAGGGAGTTACTTTTACTTGGGAACCAGCACAAGAACAAGCTTTTGCCACACTCAAGGATCGTCTTACACATGCACCTCTACTTCAGCTACCCGACTTCAGTAAGCCTTTTGAGTTAGAATGTGATGCTAGTGGTTTTGGAATAGGAGGTGTGCTGCTACAAGGAGGTAAACCCGTGGCCTATTTTAGTGAGAAATTACATGGTCCACAGTTGAATTATTCTACCTATGATAAGGAATTATATGCCTTAGTGTGTGTGCTTGAAACTTGGCAACATTACCTTTTGCCTAAGGAGTTTATTATTCATTCGGATCATGAAGCCTTGAAGCATATACGTAGTCAAGCAAATCTGAATAAACGACATGCTAAATGGGTAGAATTTACTGAGACTTTTCCATATATCATTAAGCATAAGAAAGGGAAAGATAATGTGATTGCCGATGCTTTATCTAGACATTATACATTGCTTTCTCAACTTGATTATAAGATCTTTGGTTTAGAAACATTGAAGTACATGTATGCTACTGATTTGGACTTCAAAGATGCTTTTGCAAATTGTACAGATGACCGTGCTTGGAACAAATATGTGTTGAATAATGGATATCTTTTTCGTGCTAACAAGTTATGTGTGCCGGCTAGCTCTCTTCGCTTGTTGTTATTGCAGGAAGCACATGGTGGTGGTTTGATGGGTCATTTTGGATCAAAGAAAACCGAAGATGTGCTGTCCACACAGTTCTATTGCCCTAGGATGAGACGAGATGTTGAGCGCTATGTGGCACGATGCACTACTTGCAATAAAGCTAAGTCCCGTCTAAACCCACATGGTCTTTATATGCCTCTGCCCGTTCCTTGTGTACCTTGGGAGGATATTTCTATGGATTTTGTGTTAGGATTACCTAGAACTAGGAGGGGGAGGGATAGTATTTTTGTGGTGGTAGATCGGTTCTCTAAAATGGCGCATTTTATACCTTGTCACAAGAGCGACGATGCTACAAATGTTGCTGATTTGTTTTTCAGAGAGGTCATACGCTTGCATGGAGTTCCCAATACCATCGTTTCAGATCGTGATGCTAAATTTTTAAGTCATTTTGGAGGACGTTGTGGCATAAGTTGGGGACGAAGCTGCTGTTTTCTACTACTTGTCACCCCCAAACGGATGGGCAAACGGAGGTCGTCAACCGTACATTGTCCACCATGCTGAGGGCTGTTTTGAAGACCAACTTGAAGCTTTGGGAAGAGTGTCTACCTCATATTGAGTTTGCATATAATAGGTCAGTACACTCCACTACTAAGGTAAGTCCGTTTCAAGTGGTCTATGACTTTAATCCGCGTGCTCCTATTGATTTGCTACCATTACCACCATCTGAAAACTTGAATTTTGATGCTACTACACGTGCTGAATTATTACTTAAGATGCATGAAACTCTAAAGCAAACATAGAGAAAATGAATGAGAAATACCGTGCTTATGGTAGTAAGGGTAGAAAAGAGATAACATTTGAACCGGGTGATCTTGTTTGGTTGCACTTGCGCAAGGATCGTTTTTCTGATTTGAGAAAGTCTAAATTGATGCCCCGTGCTGATGGTCCTTTCCGTGTGCTTGAGAAGATAAATAATAATGCATATAAACTTGAGTTGCCTGCAGCTTTTGGGGTTATTTCCACATTTAACATTTCAGATTTAAAGCCCTGTTTGGGAGATGACGATGAGCTTGAGTCGAGGACGACTCCAATTCAAGAGGGGGAGGATGATGAGGACATCACTTCACATGATACACACATGGAGCCTCCACCTATAATTCAATTACAAGGACCAATCACACGCGCCCGTACCCGTCGCTTCAACCATGAGGTTAATTCTTTCCTTAGCAACTATGTTAATATTTGTTTGGACGGGATGCTACTGAATACTAGTGATATTTTGTTGCTTAGGAACATGGGAGATGGAATAGAAGAGTTGGAGTTGAAGACGGAGTCGCACGGATGATTTGAAGTCAAGAATTCGCTGGTTCTGACTACATCGACCACCATGCACCAAAATGGGCATAACTTCCTCATACGAAGTCCGATTGGCGTTCTTGGACTTTTTGGAAAGCTAAGGAGAAGACGGATCTTTTGCCGTTGGTTTCGTCTCTTTTAGAGTCTCGAGCCGTCCTGTGTGTTTGAAACAGTCCTGCATGACAGAATTGGGCCGTGTTGGCCCATAGTCCAAGTTTGTACGCCTTCTAGCCCATAGCCCGAGTCTGTACACCTTCTACAGGCTTCCCACCCCTTATATACTCACACCAGCTGCCTTTAGGGTTAGGTTTTGCTTTGTTTGCATCTACACTTGTGTGTTTAGATCCCGCCCCTTGCACCGGACCGATTGGCTGCTGCATCGGCGTTTGTGAAACCTCACTTTTTCATCGTTTGTCTATGATTTGGCATTCGACTTGTATCCTTCTTGTTCTTGCTTGTGTTCTTGGGTTCGCTTGCAGGAATTAGCCTTCGTGGCGAGGTCAATCGCGTCCTGCGTGGTTGATAACCAACGGAGACAGTGGTGTAACGATTGCAAGGTTTTGATCCACCGGACCGGAGCCTTGGATCGCCAACGTCGAGATTCTCCACCAATCCAAGTTATCCTTACCAAACGGAAGATCGGGACCAATCCCCCATCAAATAATATTCAATTTCCCATGAAAGCATATCTTTTCAGATGTTTTAGAAATCAAAGCATCACCACTTAGACTAGCAGGAAAAACATGATAGGATGTGAACTGCAAAAGCTAGCAAATATCTACCTAGGAAACCATATCCAAAGACCTGGAGCTATAGCAAACCTAATATGAAATATTTTCATACTTAGTCTTTTCATATTGCGAGAGCTTATTCACTTGTAAACCTTATACTGACCAATCAAGCTAAGCCTAGGTCAAGAAAATACCGTCAGAAGCTTAAAGCAATGATTTTGGCAAACACCGCAATATCCTAGTACATACCAAAGTGCTATGGTAAGCAATTAAGAATAAAGATAGTGCGACAAGACAAACCCACCTGGATCTTTTCAAATTTATCACAAAAGACATGGATATTAATTTTTATGATTTTCATCATTTTTCAGAACAAGATTTCCATGAAAAGCATTTAAATGACCTAGTTGTATTTTTGCATCCAAGTGAATAGATTTTTGCTAAAGATAGCAAAACCATTTAGCCAAAAATGCTAGGTACTAAACTTAAGTAGCGACCATGTTTTGAATTTTTCAAATTAAAATCATGCTCATGATGAGAATAGACATATTAACAAGAGCTGAGATAACATGATCATGACAATGATTCAAAGACATACATAAGCAAATATATGTAAACACAGTCAAACATATTCCAGAAGCCTATGCAGATCCGATAAAGTATGCTCCTGTCATGCCCCGATTTAATAAAACCAGGAATTTATTGAAATTCCAGAAAATTTATTTTTCTCATTTTTATTTTATTTTTAATTCTAGGGTTGTTACAGCTCCCCTGACAAAATACCATAAGGATGACAAATACCAAGTTCCCCGCGTAAAAATGTAAATCGAGAAACATCAAGGGGCTTGGTAAAAATATCGGCAAGCTGGTTCTGGGTATCTATATATCTAATCTTATTATCACCCTTCTCATTGTGGTCTCTAATAAAATGATATCTCACATCAATGTGTTTATTTCCAAAAAATTGAACAGTATTGTTAGCAATGCAAATGGCACTAGTGTTATCACAGAAAAGTAGAAAACTCTTAAAATATATCCCAACATAACACAAAGTGGAAACCATCCATAAAATCTGTGGGCAACACCTAGCAGCAACTACGCATTCTGCCTCAGCAGTAGAATGCGCAATGCTAGACTATTTGTGAGAAGACCAGAAACAAGAGAAGACCCTAGAAATTGACAAGTATTGGAGGTACTTTTCCTATCAATTCTACAACCAGCAAAATCTGCATCTGAAAATCCTCTAAGACATAATGATGATGATGCAGAATACCAAATGCCAAATTCTAAAGTG
Source organism: Zizania palustris (assembly GCA_019279435.1). Taxonomy (NCBI): domain Eukaryota; kingdom Viridiplantae; phylum Streptophyta; class Magnoliopsida; order Poales; family Poaceae; genus Zizania; species Zizania palustris. The sequence goes on along the minus strand of JAAALK010000084.1, from coordinate 7,189,215 downwards.
TGTTTGATATACCTTATAATGTGTTTTACCGCTTGTTGGTGCGAAGACCCTGGAGAAGCTTTAAAACAAGCGCACAAACATACTACGAAGTGTATGTCTGGCCTAATAGCTATCAAATAGAGGAGGGAGTCGATCATGCTCTAGAACTCCTTCTGATCTACCTCTTATCCGTTCTTGTCTAGGTCCAGTGCTACCGAAGTAGCCATCGGAGTGGCAAGGGGCTTCACATAACCCATATCAAACCTCTTGAGCAAGTCCTTGGTGTACTTCATCTGATCAACAAAGGTACCTTGTTTGCTTTGATTTATTTGCAAACCAAGGAAAAATGTAAGTTCGCCTATCATAGACATCCCAAACTCCTTGCTCATGGTATCTGCAAACTCTGCAACTAAAGCATGAGAAGAGCCACCAAAGATGATATCGTCAACATAAATTTGAACTAGTAGGAAATCTTTGCCATCCTTGAGAGTAAAAAGTGTTTTATCAATTGATCCCATCAAATACCCATGATCAAGCAAAAATGATCGAAGTCGATCATACCAAGCCCGAGGGTCCTTCTTGAGTCCATAAAGATCTTTATGAAGTTTAAATACTTTATGGGGTATTTGAGGTTTTCAAATCTAGAGGGTTGTTTTACATAAACATCTTTTCCTATGAAGCCATTAAGAAAATCACTTTTAACATTCATTTGAAAAAAGTATGAATCCATAGGGTGCAGCAAATGCAAGAAAAATCTTAATGGCCTCAAGACGTGCTACAGGAGCAAAAGTTTCCCCAAAATCTAACCCTTCAATCTGAGAAAAACCCTAAGCTACAAATCTAGCTTTGTTTCTAATAATAGACCCATCCTCCCCTTGTTTGTTTTTGAAAATCCATTTAGTTCCTATTAAGTAAACATTTGGGGGTGGATCAACAAGAACCGAAACTTTGTTTCTCTCATAATTCTCAAGCTCCTCATGCATGGCATTTATCCAACTAGAGTCAGATAAAGCATGACTCACATCTAAGAGCTCAAAAGAAGCAACAAAAAAAGAATTGATAAAATGAGCGTGAGAACGCGTTATCTTTTGATCTAGCTCACCAATGATGTGCTTCGGAGGATGCATCTTCTGAATGTGCTATGGAGCCTCATGTCGAGATGCAATCTCCCCCTCAACTCTTGTCGGAGAGCGGTCGAAGATGACCAAAGATGACGTAGATGCTTCGGGGCCTCTTACCAAAGTAGTTGAAGCCGAGTCCGCATCAGGGGTTGATGACGAGGGAAGTAGGGGTTCATCCTCAAAGTATTTAGGATCTTCTTCTTCAAAATGGTCTCCTCCATATCCTTTTCACTTGAAAGCTCAAAATAAGAACTAACATAGGGGATTGATTCATCAAAAGTCACATCACATGACTCGATGACAGTATTAGTGTCTAAATTGAAAACTCGATATGAATGACCATGAGTTGAATAGCCTAAGAAGATCCCTTCAGAAGAACGTGACTCAAATTTATCCAAATTACCATGTTTTAGGATAAAGCACCAACAACCAAATACTCAAAGATGAGTAACCTTGGAATTTCTTCCAGAACGTAGTTCATAAGAAGACAAATTCAAAATTAAGCACGGAAAAATTGGGTTTGAGATGTAGCAAGCAATGTTTATGGCCTCAGCCCTAAACTTTCTAGGATTCCTATGCTCATCGAGCATCGTCCTAGCCATCTGAACCAAAGTGCGGTTTTTTCTTTTCAACAATTCCATTCTATTGAGGAACACGCGGAGCAGAATAATGATGTTCAATGCCATGCTCCATGCAAAAGTCATCAAAGAGACTATTCTTGAACTCAGTGCCATTATCGCTTCGAATGAATTTTAATGCACTTGAGAGTTCAGTAAATAGACTCACGGCTAAGCTACAAAATTGTCAAAACACTTCATCCTTGCTCGCTAAAAAGAAGACCCAAGAATATCAGAAAAAGTCATCCACCATGACAAGGACAGACCATTTGCCGCTTACAAAACTAACCCAGGAAGGACCTATAGTATCCATATGGAGAAGTTCTCCAAGTTGTTTAGTCATTACCATATTGACTGGTGAATGCGAAGCATCAGCCATCTTTCCATGTCGACAAGGAGCACAAACTAGGTTTTTCTCAAATTTGACCTTGGGCAATCGTCAGATTTGACCTAGGGCACTCAAACGAGTGAGTAGATCAAAGATCATATACCCTAATCTCCTATGCCACATCCAGAGCTCAGAAACAAGTCTAGCAATTAAACAATGAGAAGAACAAAGCGACCCAGAAAAATCAGCTCTAGGAACCCTCCCGATCCTTAGGATCTTGCAAACCAAAACACCATCCGAACTGAGTACTAGAGAAGTATCGCGTCTAAAACACACTTCTAAACCCACATCAAGCAACTAGATACATAAAGCAAATTATATCCCAAATGATCAACCAAAGAAACATCTTTGAGAGTGAAGTTTTGTTGATTTTTACCACACCTTTACCTTTCACTCTGCTTCTTCGGTTGTTCCCGAAGGTGATGTACTCATTTTTCTTTGTTAAAGTGAGGCTAGAGAACCATGAAAAATTCCTAGTCATGTGGCGTGAACAACCAGAATTAATGATCCACTTGTTCTCCAAGCCTCCGTCTGCCACCTACACAAAATGAGAAAATCTCAAGTGCTTAGTGCTAGAGTGAGTGAAAAACTTACGAGGTATCCAGCACTGAGAGACTCGAGGGGTAAGCAAGGAAGTAGTAGACTGTCTACGCATAGCATATAAATCATGGTAAAAAGTGTGTGGTCTACCTACAAAGTGAGAGCCATAAAACGATGAGGTCTCCCAACCTGTCGAGGACCATGACCTCTAAATTATGGTATAGCACCATGAGAGTTATGATGTACACCACGATGGGTAAAACCTCTCATGGGAGCACGAAGAGCCTCAAACACGGGACAAGAGTGAGAAACAGACTCATGTATACCTAAAGATGGGTGATACATGTCTTGAAAGCTCCTCTCCTAAAAACATCGCTCAACCTTGATGCGACGATAACATAAACAAACCAAAAGACCAACTCGATGATAATATGAACAATGAAAAACTCTTTTGTGAGCTGGATCATGAGTTTTATGATCAATCCTCACTGACTCTCTTGGTTTATTCTATGGGGCTTTCTTTGGTGGTGGATGTGTTTTCTTGGTTGACAGGATGAGTTTTTTGGTATTTGTGGATGTCTAACTGGGCTTTTTCTTTCTCAAGGGTAGTGGGTGAAGTGACCACAGTTTTGCCCTTAATGTTTGAAGTGGTTCTCTCAAAGCCCATCCTAGAGCTTACCCTGGCCTGTCAGCACACATCTTGGTCTTAGCTAAGAGTAAATCCATCCCATCCTTCCCTTTAGTGAATTTATTCACCACAGAGAGAAGGTACTCATTTCCAGTCATGAGCTTTTCTACTTGCCCTCTAACAAATCTAAGTTTGTCCTTTATGATAATGCAGGTGGAACAAAAGGCTGCACATCCTTAGAAATGTCAGCACTCTCCAGTCTACATTCTAACTCCTTCACATGCTTGTATCTCAAATTAATGCTTTCAATAAGTAAAGGACAATTTAAACAAGCATCAGAAGTAGCAGGCGTAGACTCCACCTCAGTGAGTTGTCTCTCTGTAATCTCAAAATTATTGATAGATTGAGCGTGCATAGAGCGAAGCTCGGCAAGATCTCTCATGACCACAAGACACGACTCACTCTCACATCATCAATCTTAGACTTAAGCATGGCATATTCAGTTGAAATAGATTCAAGTCTAAGTCTAAGTTCTTTGCATTCTCTAGCAGTTTTCACAAGTAATATATCCTGACAAATTAAAGTATCATTTAATTCATCAACTTAAACTAATAGCTGGTCATGGGATAAGATTTCCCCTGATGAGTCTGGATCATCGTCGCTGCTGATGCTGTCAGCCATGAAACATAGGCCGGTGAAGTACTTCGTCTTCTCCTCCTTCTTCTGAGGCTCCTCCTCAACAGAGCTGGGCTCCTCACTTCACAACGTGTTAGTGTCACTGAGGGCCACCATGAAAGCTCTGGAAGTAGCTTTGGCTGCATGCTTGGCCATCTAGCCACAGTTACCCTTGAGGAAGGGTTTCTTGTTCTTTTTATGGTGTTTGTGGGCACTCTCCTCAATCTTTTTGAGTCTAGGGAAATCGGCCTTGATGTAAGAAGTGTCACCACACCCAAAACACTTTCGAGAGCCTCCTCTCCGCTGATCCTATCTGTCATTATAGAAATGGGTGAACTTCTTGACAATGAGAGCAACCTCTTCATCATCCAGAGCGTCAACCTGCTCTTTTGTAACAGACACCAGGGAGGACAAAGAAAAACCTCCTACTAGAGCAAAGTACCAGATGTACTTGGTTCTACAGGGGTGCCACTGCTAGAGCCAGAAACTAGTGCCATTGACTAAGGCAAAGAGTTTTTGTGCCCTACAAGAGATGCCTTGGTAATTTCTATGGACTTCAGCTTGCTAAAGAGTTCATCATAAGTTAACGTGTCATAACTTGTAGACTCCTCATTGCTAGATATCTTTACTTCCCATATGCTACGATCAAGAGCATAGAGAGGCTTGATAGCCCTCTCGTTATCAGCATAAGCAAGCACATCCGTTGAGCGAAGATTACTCACTATGACATCAAAACGGGAAAACATGACATCAATTGATTCACGAGGGCTCTACACAAACATTTGATATTGTTGGTTGTAAGTGCTTTGGCGCCTGGCCATAATTTGTGATGTGACGTCATGAAATACAGTGAGAGTGGACCAAATCTTCCTAGCAGTCCGAAGGTGTTGCACCCTATCGAACTCATTCCTACTCAAACTAATGAATGGTATATTTATAGCTTTGTAGTTAGAAGTATACTGATCCTTCTCAACCTGAGTAGTCCGAGTCTCAGGGATGGTATATTTTGAATCCACGATATCCCATATCACACTTCCTTGGCTTTGAAGATAAGCATTCATGCACACTTTCCAGTATGGAAAGTCTGTGCCATCGAACAAATGTATTTTACAAACTCTATCCATGTCTCCAACAGATCACAGAATTGGTTAAAGTCAACTGGTGATCTAAACTGGCTTTGATACCAATTGTTGGACCGAAATGGGAGACCAGAGGGGGGTGTGAATGGGAGCTTTAAAATTTAATTTATACAACTGGTTTTGGAGGCACCCTTCGTATGAGCCAGTTCGGAGGTATTGCCTACACTTCGAACCTGGCTTCTCAATGGGCAAGACTCCAAAAAAAAGAATGCCTCGCTCACACCTGGACATCGAAAATACTTGAAGCATGTCTTCACTGAATATCAGGCTCCGCACACTGAGGTGCTTTGAGAATACCCTGCACAGAAGCACGTTGCAACAAAGTATATCTCCTAAGAGAACTTCGTCCTGGTGCGTTGCACTAGTAACTGGTACTAGGCTTCACAATGAGATAGAACTCCAGACAAGACTTTGGGAAGAAATTTAGTGACAAAGACTCACCCAAGATTCGCACTAGCAAAACACACACATAACCCGAAGTAAGCTTCGCTGGTGAAATCATGAGGCTAGGCCTCTAGTATACCACAAAGTGAAATGCCTTCGTCCAGTGTCTCCACCTAGAGCACACTCCCGAAATGCCTTATTCAAAGTCCCTCCTTCGTCCATGGCCTTCGTTCGACATACCTCCACTTAAGCACACCTTCGTAGTGTCTCCACCTAGAGCACACTCCCGAATTGCCTTCTTTGAAGCATACCTTCGACACACCTCAACTTCTAGGAACTTCGTCAAGTGTCCTTCCTAGTGCCTCTGTCCAGAGCACACTTGTTAGCCTTGCCGCAAGCTTAAGGACTTCGTCCGCCAACCTTCAAAGTGTTTCATTCCGGAGCACCCCTTCAAAGTGCCTCGCCTTCGAGGGCTTTGCCTCAAGGTATCTTTTTACAGAGCTTCCCTCTACTCTTCCTACCTTCGAATGGCGCACCTTTGACCTGACGACCAACCTCGACTTCACCCATCCTCCGTGATCCCCAGCAATCAAGCTCCCCACTTGACCCAGGTCACTTGTTGTTGACTGTCCTGTCGCCTCTGAGTCACCTACACACCAACGATAAGCAGCCAAGAGTTTCCAATACCCCGAAGCCTCCCCGGGAAAACAACCCTTTGGTGCACACTCCAGTACACCATCAACATACTGAACCCTTCAATACAACCACTGAAGTGTTCTCCACCGAACCCCTTCGGTGAACACACTTCGTTGTACAACACAAATACCGACCCCTTCGGTAAGTGCAATACTTTGTCAATCACTCATCACAGATTGAAACGAAGGCATATCTCAACTTGGTTTCTCATAATGCAAGATGGAAATGTGGTATCCTATGTATCTCATCAGTTGCGATGCCATGAGTTAAATTATCCTACTCATGACCTAGAATTAGTAGCAGTAGTTCATGCTTTAATGATTTAGATGCATTCCCTAGTCGGTAACAGATGTGAAGTCTTTACGGACCATAAGAGCCTAAAGTATATATTGACTCAGCCAGATCTAAATCTCAGACAAAGAATATGGTTGGAATTGATCAAGGACTATGATATGGGAATCCATTACCATCCAGGTAAAGCAAATGTAGTCATCGATGCCTTAAGTCGAAAAGGGTGTTGCAATGCTCTTATGTTGGAGCCAGAAGCAGCTATGTTATGCCAAGAAATATCTAGGATTTGCAACTTTAGCTTACCTCATCACACTCGAGGCAAGGCCAATGTTAATAGATCAGAATCGGGAAGCACAAAAAGATCTAGATATAATAGAAATCAAGAAGAATATGCAAAGGGGAAAAGCCCTAGGATTTTTAGAAGATGAAATGGGAACTGTTTGGTTTGGAGACCGTTTGTGTGTATCAGATAAACCAGAAATAAAGAGTCTCATTATCAAGGAAGCTCATGATACATTGTATACAATCCACCCTAGAAGCACTAAGATGTATCAGGACTTAAAAGAGAAATATTGGTGGGTAAGTATGTAAAGAGAAATATACGAGTATGTGTCTTTGTGTGATACTTGCGAGCGAGTAAAAGTAGAACACCAACGGACAACAGGATTGTTGCAGCCCCTTAAGATTCTTGACTGGAAGTGGGAAGAAGTCGGAATGGATTTCATCACAGCTTTACCCATAACTCAAGTCGGGTATGACTCATCTAATAAAAGTGGCTCACTTCATAGCTGTTAAGACAACTTACAGTGGACCTAAACTAGCAAAATTGTATATGACTAGGATAGTATGTTTGCATGGAGTACCAAAGACGATTGTTTTTGATAGAGGGAGTCAGTTTACCTCAAAGTATTGGATGAGTTTGCAAGAATAACTTGTTACCCGACGGAATTTCAGTACTACCTATCATCCTTAGATTAATGGTTGTTGGTGTAAAAGATTACGCTAACAGGTTCTCTAAGATTAAGAACTAACAAACAAAGAGTTTGTGAAGCGAATTATCTCAAGCCTCCGTATTGGATGATAGCTGGAAGCAGTTCAAAGTTGTGTATTGAATATCTGAGTATTCGATGCCTATTATGGGGTAAGAATGGGGGTATTTATAGGTAAAAACATTAAGGAAAAGACCTTTTTACCCCTCAGTTACAACCAACATAGTGGAAACTATTTCGGTACCCCTAATAGGGCTAAAATGGTAAAAGACTAACTTAATCAGAAAGAAGATAAGTCTTCTGTCCTTGCTTGCAGTTTTCCACTACGGAGATTGAGCCTTCGAAGTGTATCTTCAAACGGGAGTTCGGACAGATCCTCCGGACTTAATCCTACGCCAGGCCAGAGACAAGTCTTGGACTTCGGTCTAGTGAATTGTCTTTGTCTTGTAACCTTGAAGATCCTGGGGATGAAGTATTTTCCCCCAACAGTAGCCCCTCGAATACGCTTCTCCGAATAACCTATAAGGCAAGGAGAGCAGTATATGCAACAAATATTTTCATGCTTAGGGACATAGCGAAATTTACCATTCTTTGAAGCATTCAGAGATTCACAATTTTCGAATCAGCTTCCATGCGAAGGTACTCGTCGATGCAGCTTCGAAAACAATCCTTGGGAAGCTGAAATAACCGTTGGACTCAAAGAAATAGTCGTTACTCCTTTTCTCGGAAGGAGATACACCGTCTCTTCATTTCTGGAGATATGAATTCTCACGAAGAGTCGTGATAAATTGTAACGGTAAAGAAGACAAAAAGACGCATATGAAGGGTACACTGCACATGAACACAAACTATAAATAGGAGGGTAAGAGTGCGTTTGGGATACTTTACCAACTGCTCCCACATTTTCCCCCTTTCTGCTTCCTGAACCTGAGCTCGAACTCCATGTTATCTCATGGCGAAAACCAGCCACAAAGCGCCCGTCCCTGCTTTGACATTGGCCAAGCAGCAAGCGATAGCAGCAGCGGCGCCTTCGGGCAATCCTCATCCGATTGGTCCTCACGATCTCCTCCCGGCATCTGCCAAGTACACAGACCAGTCGTATAGCCTAGGACCATCAACTTGCTCAAAGAAGTCCGTTGCGGCGCCGATTGCGGGGAAGACAGGTCCGGGGATCAAGATTTGCCAACCCGGCAAAGAAGCAATTCCTTCACCATGGGCTGGAGAAGTGGTCATGTTCAAAGCCTTTTTCGAAGCTGGATTAGGGTTTCCGGCTGTGGATTTTCTCTCCGAGGTATTGGGTTTGTTCCATGTTACTCAACCCCAACTATCACCTAATGCCATTGCACGCTTAGCCATCTTTGAGTGGGCGATGCGAGCCAAAGGTTGCAAGGGGAGAGTAGAGATCTTCGCAGCACTTCACAAAGCCTCCTACCAGCCGAAGACTTACCAAGGAATCAGAGGAGAGAAAATGGTTATTTTGGCAGCATCAACTTCCAGCTTCGAGATGAATATCAAACTCAATTTCCAGTGAAGGCTATTAATGCAAGATGGTACACAAATTGGGTCATTCGCTGGTTCTATTCTGAAGTAGGAGCGAACAATGCCTTAGGTAGACCCCTTGAAGACATCTTCTACTGGAAGGAAGTAGAGGTCCATCCGGACCCACGCCAGCTCGAAGCTCATCTCTGACTGCTGCAAGCCATAAGCCATCGCATGAGCATGCGAGACTTAGCAGAGGAGTTAATTGGACTCCGGATTCCTCCTTTGATGGCCAGCTGGTCAATAAACTTCGAAGAGAACCCAGAGGGTGGACTCCGAGAGATCCCTTCAAGTGCTGTAGGTAACCTCGAATGTCCTACAAAATGTTTTACATGGAGTATTGATTTATAAGAATGATTTAACTGAAAAAAAATCTTATCTTTCAGCTCCACGCGCCACCCTCACTCTAAAGCAAATTGTCCGGACATCGGAGAAGATCCTCGGAGCTCCTACGCTCGCCAAAAAAGAGTGGAGGGTGAAGTTGGTTGGTAGCTGGGAGCGATTCAACCGTGTATGGAGCGTACACAGAGTTGAATCTCCCACTCTTCCGGACTAGGACATTTCCAAGCAAGCTCCTAAGAAGAGGAAGGCTGAAGTAGGGACTTCAGCACCAGCCAAGACACCTGTGAAGAAGGTGGCCCAGAAACCGAAGGCCCTTGCTCCTTCTAAATCCCCTACTTCATCTTCGGAGTTATCTGAAGATGAAGCAAACATACAAATGGGAAGAGAGTTCGAAGCCCTTCTAACAGGGGATGAGGAGTCACGAATGGGAGCTGAAGTCCCTGCTCAAGACGATGTGGTGGCGGCGCCCGTTGCTGGTGACAACCTCAAGTAGGCAGAGACTGAGAACGTCCTGCCTAGTCAAGTAGAAGCCCCTGTGGCAGGAGAAGGCGGAGTTGAGACTGTGGATGCCCAAGTCTCGTCTTCGGATGAAGTGATAGCTGTGGTTGTCGGAGAACTTTTGGCATCTGATCCTTCAGTTCGAAGCCCGGAGTCCGAAGAGGACTTCGGTCAGATGTTCGAGCCTCCGAGCAGTCCAGTCCTCATTCGTCAATAGAATGTTGAAGGTAGACTTTAGCAAAGTACCTTATCTTTTTCCTTCTTCTTTTTGTGTCCTGCAAAATTTATGTAATATCGTATACCTTTGGTCTTCACAGGATCGGTTCCCATGGATGCGACCCCCACTATAGAGGTTATGCCGGAGGCTATCATGTCTCTAAAACCAATTCCTGAAGTGGCTATGAAGATGGGTCCTAGAAAAGGTAAAGGTAAAGGGGCACCTTTGCCTGCTCCTATTCTAGGGTGGACCCCATAAGAGTCTATGGATGGAGGCCAATCCACGGGAGGAGGTCAATCCATGGAAGCCTCCGAAGATGCCTCGGTGCGCTCTGGCCCCTCTCCAGATGAAGACAACCAGAGTTCCTTGTCGAGGCTCTAAGGAGCCATGCTAAAGAGTATGGGTCTCACGGCTCCAGATGTGATGAGTCATTGTCAATGGAAGTCAAGAGGAAACAAAGAGAGGAGAAGACCTGCTCTGTCTGGGCCGCATGTGACTCAGGTACACGGGCAGCGAGCGACTGTCGGGCAGAGGGGCCGCGAAGCCGGGCTGGCCCAATCCGGGTACATGGGCTAGGAGCAGTAGAGGATCCACTAGGCTATTGACCAGGATTGATTCAGGTACACGGGCGGCGAGCGATTGCTGGGCCGAGAGAGCCGCGGAATCGGGCCGGCCCAATCCAGGTACCTGGTGCAAACTCGGTGGACGCTTTGTTAGTTTCGGCACGAAACTGATGACCGCTGATCTTGGATCGGACCGTTCTGAGGCGAAGCCATAGTCGCTACGAAAGCTTCGCTTCAGGACAAGTCATCTGTAAATAGGAGTTTATTATTTTGTCCTTAGGCCCACAGTCAGTTAGTCGAGTCTATAAAATATCCTAAGGGCAGTTTGGTCTTTTCCATTTTATTTCAGCGTCTGTAAAAACCCTAAGGGTCTTTTGGTATTTTTCTAGGCTATTGGGCTGCCTATAAATAGGGCCCCAATCCCTATGGTTAGGGTTACCCATTATGTAATTCACTTTAATCCAGCAAAGAGGTTTGGGTCATTTTGTTCGTCTTTTCCGTGTTCTTCTCCCTGTGCGCGCCACCGCTGTTCATGGCAAGCCAACCGAGCCTGCTGTTCATTTCTCAGGTTTTTGATCACCTCGAGTTGCGTGTTTTCTGAGTTCTTCGCTCGGATTCTTTCCGTCTCGCAGCTTTTTACGTTATTCTCTCGTCCTTAGCGATTGAATGTTGAGTTTTCTCCATATTGTTTATTCCTATTGGATTATTTTATTCTGGAGCCTTACTGTTCAGCCGTAGGCTTGCTAGCGTTTTAGAATTGTTTTCTTGTTTATCTACAGCTATTGTTCCTAGCCGGCAGAGCTAATCATCTCGTAGACCTGCAGCTAGCTCTCTTCATGGCAGAGTTTTGGAGCTAGTTGTTGCTTAGGTCTCTTAAGGACTAGGCAATTGTTTTTCCACTCTGGTGTATCCTTGTGAGGTTGTAGTCATAGGAAGCTGTGCTGGAGTCAAATTTTCAAAGTGTTTTTCCACCAGAGTTTGTTGTGTGTTGTTCGCAAAAGGTAAGCTGGCTTCATATGGACTTCGACCTTTAGTGTGTCCTTCGACAGTTTGTTTTTTACATCGTGTGTGTTCGAAGTGTAGAGGCACACTTCGCTGAGTGTTAGAGATCTTTGTGAGGGCTGATCGCAGTGGCCTCGCTTTCCTGACCAAGCTCGCGAGTAGGCTTCGTTGTTTATTTCTAGGCTGCAGACTTCGATTAGTATCAGTGTTTCACGTTCCTTCGAAGGACTTCACAGTTTGTTCCTCCAGAGTATAGGCTTTGCAGGGACTGTATTTCGGAGTTCTGCGAATCTGTCTTTCTGAGCGAAGGTTCTAGAGCTTTGTTGTCTCTGTCGAAGCAGGCTTTGCTGTGTCTGTCTTCGAGTGAAATCTTTTCTTGCTCCGTTCTTCATCCTGTTCGAAGCTCTCAAGCAAGCATACTTCAGCAAGTTCTGAAGTATGTTTTTTACTCTGTGTCAGTCTATTCGAGGCTGGCAGGCTTCACTCAGAATTTTTGCTACATGGACATACTTCGCTGATTCACTTCGGCTGTGACTACTTCACCCTTCGTACAAGGACTTCGAAGCAGGCTTCAGACACTCTTCAACATTCAAGACTACAGGCTTCACACGACTTCTCCGAACCGTCTTCGACTACTTCAAGCTTCACACGTTCACATAGCACAGGCTTCGTCAAGTTTCGAACAGGAGACAAATTTCGAACAGTAAGCCTTCATCTCGTTTTACGTGCACTCATGTTAAATCTCCGTGATGATCTATTGCTGTGAAGCTTGATCTGCCCGTGTTTTAAATGCTTTGTTAATCCGCCTATTAACACTGTGTTGGTGTCTTTTCGATTAGGACACCTGTTGTTGTTAGGCTAGATCTTTTGAGGTTGTGTTGATCTGTTTACCTTTCTTTGCTAAGTCTGTTGAGGTGCGTTGGGTGTTGGGAGCAGGCCATTGATTCGCGAGAATTTTTTAGGCGCCCATTCACCCCCCTCTGGTCACTACTTTCGGTCCTACAAGTGGTATCAGAGCCTGGTTAGGGTTTTTCCATACCTTAACCGGTTCTAAACCCTAGTAGTGATCATGACGTCTCCTGGAAAGGTCTCATCCTTGGAAGCTTATGGCTATAATTATTGGAAGACTCACATGCGAGCCTATCTCATGAGCCAAAGCTCGGACATCTGGGACATTTGTGTTCACACTACTTTCACCATATTGCCAGTTGCTGAGCGTAATTCTCCTGATATTATCGCCGAGCATCTGAACAACAACACAGCGGTGAACATTTTGTTTTCTGGTTTAGGTCCCACTCAATTTGAGCGTGTGAGCCATCTCACAACTGCGAGAGAGATCTGGGCTACCCTCCAAGCACATCATGAGGGGACAGCCCAGGTCAAGACTCGGCTCTATCAGACCTACTGGTGTGAATATGAGAATTTCACACAGAAGCCGGGTGAATCTGTTGAAGCTTTGTTTGGTCGTTTTCAATCGATCATCAACAAGCTTCGGGCCAACAAGGCTGAGGGTGTTCAGTTAGTCTCAGATCATGAGAAGGCGCTCAAGGTTCTTCATACCTTGGACCCTAAGATCTGGGAGATCAAGGTATCCTCTATCATTGAGAGCACTTCATATGATACCTTAACAATTTCTGAGTTGTTTAGCAAGCTGAAGGCCAGTGAGGTCGATACCCAGCTGAGATCAAATCTCACTGGCTCTGGATCAAAAACCCTGGCCCCTGCTACACCTTCTACTGACCCCTCTTCTGTGAGCTGTGCTGGGTTCTCATTGATGTCTATCACCGAGGACCAGCTCGAGTCATTAGGAGATGATGACCTGTGTCTATTTAACAACCGGGTACACCGTGTCTATGACAAGAGAATGTTCAAAAGACACGGCACAAAGTTTGGGTGCTTTGAGTGTGGTGATCCAGGTCACTTCATCGCCGACTGCCCCAAGTGCAATGGTAATAAGAAGGGTACCGGTGGTGGCTTCTACGACTCTGGCAAGCATGATAGCTCCTCCTTCGCAAAGGGCAAGCCAATGACTAGATTCTTCAGAAAGGCCCTGAAGGACTACCGGCGTGAGAACAAGAAGCGCGACAAGGCCTTCTTTGCCGAGATGGAGAAAAGCTACTCTAAGCAGTCCACGTCTTCTTCCTCTTCATCGAGCTCAAGCGATGAGGAGATTATCATCAGGAAGAGGAAGGACAAGGACGATCTGGCGGGCCTCTACTTCATAGCTTTCGGGGACAGGCCGAAGAGCCGCTCACATCAACGCCGAAGATCCTGCAAGAGCTTCTACTCAATGGCTCTTGGGGATAAGGAAGAGAAGGGCTCCTCTGACGACTCCGACGACGACGAAAATGAGAAGGTATCCTCTTACGAACGTGAAATTGTTGATTTACTTGAAAGCAATCGTCAGGAGTTGAAATATCGAGAAAAACTGCTTAGAGGGGCTAAGAAGAGGATAGATGAACTTGAGAGTGAGCTTGCCGTGGCCAACGGCAGAATTGAGAGTCTATCTTCTTTCCCTTGCTTGGGTGATTATAGTGAGTGCCAAAAGTGTGAGGTGTTGCTGTGTGACCTAACGACTCTGAAGTCCAGGTACACAGAAAGGGTTGATGAGAGGGACGCTTTGGCCACTAAGCTTGAGAGCGCTCAGCTGGAGCTGAAAGATACTCATGCCACTATCATCATGCCTTGTGCTGATTGCCCATCTCATCTAGCTAGTTTAGCTGAGCTCAAAGCCAAGGGTGATGAGAAATTGGGTGATTTGGAGAGAGTTAGAGCTGAGCTGGAGCAGACTAGGCTAGAGCTTGAGACACTGTCAGTTTCATCCACTGTCTGTGAGAACTGCTTGTCTCTTAGATTGGAGTTGATCAAGCTAAAAGCCAAGAAGTCTGTCCAGGTTGATAGAGAGTGTGAGACCTGATTGTCTCAGGTGGAGGTACTATCTTCCTTGAGAGAGGAGCTAGCTGATGTCCAAAATGAGAACTTTTACCTCCATCAGATCCTGAGTTGGGTGAGTGCTAGAGAGCCACAGCGCGGCATGATGATCTAGCAGTTTAAGAGGCAGGATGGGTTTGGGGTATGCTACACCTACACCAAGGCTGACTTTGACAGTGCTATTAGCCGGGCAGTGGAGTGGAGTAAAATGATTCCTGAACAGAGATACCCAAAGACTCACTCCACTGAGTCTTTCCAGGCTAGTCAGCCCAAGGATGGAGTGTTCCAAGAAGAGCCTAAAGCTCCACCCAAGAAACGCATCTGGGTTCCAAAGCCCAAACACTTCCGCACTTCTCTAGACTCTCTTCCTGGACCCTCTCACACCAAGGAATCTACACCCAACACCACAAAGCCCAAGAACCCCAAGCCTCAACCACATCCCAAGAAGCCCACCTACCACTGTGAGTATTGTCACAGAGACTAGCATCTTGTGCAGTTTTGCTTCAGGAGGAAGAGGGTTGAGAGAGCAGAAAGAGCTCGTTGTGACCAGGAGCAGTTCTACCAGCAGGGTGGTAGACTGAGAGTTCCTCGACACAGGGAGAGGCTAGAGGTCAGGACGCGTCGTGTAGGTGGTGGTAGAGGAGACGGCTTTAATGTCCGTGCTCCGGAGGGTGGTGTTCGCTCTGGTAGAGCTCTAGGACGTTTTGGTTACGGTCCTAGACCTTGTGGCTGAGGTTTTAGGCAGAACCGTGAACCGCGCTTTGAGCCGCGTTTTGGTCCAAATCCTTATGATGATTTTTGCTTTCCGTCTTTTTAGCAGATGGCTCGACACTAGTTTAGTTCTTTTGCTAAACCTGGTGCCAGACCATTTGCTCCCCCGTACAACCACTGATTGTGCAGGATCGGGGACTGGAGGACGTTTGGATCATGCACTCAGGATGCTCTCGCCACATGACGGGACATCGCAAATGGTTCTCCAGTCTCTCTCCCCCGAGCTCCAAAGAATACATCACTTTCGGGAACAGTGGTCAAGGGAAGGTACACGACATTAGCTCAATTCGCATCTCAGACCATTTCTCTTTGAAGAACGTTGCTTTGGTTGGAAATTTGAACTTCAATTTGATTTCTGTTTCGCAACTTCTCGAGGGTGGTTTGGAGGTTCGTTTAAGAAGGGCAGTTCTTATGTGGTTGATTCTAGAGGGTCTTTGATTTGCCAAATCTTACCTTTTGGTAAGGTTTTCAGATTGACTTCTCTAGTTCTTTTGGCCCTTCTCAATGTTTGATTGCTGGATCCTCCTCTAAGCTCTGGAGGTGGCATAGGAGGTTGGGCCATTTGAGTTTTGATCTGCTAGTCAGGTTGAGCTCTATGGACCTCATTCGAGGATTGCCCAAGCTTAAGATGGAGAAGGATCTAGTTTGCCATCCCTGTCGTCACGGGAAAATGGTTGCCGCTTCTCACTCACCTGTGACTCAGGTGATGACTTCGTACCCAGGAGAGCTATTACACATTGACACTATTGGTCTAGCTCGGGTACGCTTAGTCGGTGGGAAGTGGTACGCGCTTGTGATTGTTGATGATTTTTCTCGATTTTCGTGGGTTTTCTTTTTGGAGTCTAAGGATGAGACTTTTAAGTTTGTTCATGACCTGATTTTGAAGCTAAAGAATGAGAACAATGGTCGGATGCGAGCAATTCGCTCTGACAATGGCTCTGAGTTCAAGAACTCTCAGTTCGTAAGCTTCTGTAGTGATCAGGGTCTTGATCATCAGTTTTCTGCTCCTTACACTCCCCCACAGAACGACGTTGTGGAACGAAAGAACCGCACACTAGTCGAGATGGCCAGGACGATGCTCGATGAGCACAGGACTCCTAGGCGCTTTTGGGCCGAAGCCATGAATACGGCTTTCTATCTGGCCAATCGCGTTTTTCTTAGAGCTTACCAAGGTAAGACTTCGTATGAGTTGTGGTTTGGCAGACAGCCCAAGGTGAGCCACTTGCGAGCGTTTGGCTGCAAGTGCTTTGTGCTCAAGAAGGAGGGCATTTGGACAAGTTTGAGTCTTGTTGCTGGGATAAAGTTTTTCTTGGCTATGCTTTGCATTCTCGAGGCTTCCGTGTCTGGAACCTCGACTCCCAGCAGCTTGTCGAGACTTGCGAGGTTTCATTTGATGAGTCCTTGCCTTTTTGATTCCTTCTTTTGAGTTGTCTGGAGATGGTGAGCTCGGAGAGTCCACCTTCGAGGAAGATGATGACACTCTAGCCGTTGATGAGGGTGGGCCATCTGCACAGCCTGCAGAACCCACACCTTCTGAGACGTCGACTGAGGACGAGGGCGGACCTCTGATCACTTCTTCCACTTCGATCGAGCCCCCTCAGTCGAGTCCAGAGGTGCCTGCTGCTGACTCCGGTGAGGTGACTTCAGATTACCAGGGATCCCGAGCAGTTCAGCATGATCACCCCTCAGAGCTCATCATTAGTGATTTGTCTGAGAGGACTTTGCGCTCTTCTGTTGACTCTCTTGCTGTGTTTGTTGAATCTGCTGTTGTTCAATCTTTTGAGCCTAGAGATGTTTCTCATGCTCTTTCTGATTCGAATTGGATTAATTCTATGCAAGAAGAGCTTGATAATTTGTCCGCAATCGGGTTTGGACACTGGTTGAGCTGCAAGGTGAAGATGGGGTTGTGGTGCGCAACAAAGCTCGATTAGTTGCCCAGGGCTTTTGCCAGAAGGAGGGTATTGACTTTTAAGAGACTTTCGCCCCTGTTGCCCATCTTGAGTCCATTCTCATTCTCTTAGCTTTTGCAGCTTCGAAGGGTTTTAAGCTTTTTCAAATGGATGTCAAGAGTGCTTTTCTGAACGGGTACATAGAGGAGGAAGTCTATGTTAGGCAGCCCCCCGGTTTTGAGAACCCTAAGTTTCCTCAACATGTTTTTAAGCTGCAGAAAGCTTTATACGGTCTGAAGCAAGCCCCCAGGGCTTGGTATGACCGGTTAAAGCAGTTTTTGTTGGGGAAGTGCTTTGTGATTGGTTCTGTGGATAAAACTCTTGTTTAGTCTTGTTTATTCACTTCATTTATTTAGTCTTGTTTATTTTTATATATCATTTTATTTAGGACACCAGTCATTTTTAGAGTAGACAACTTTAATTCCAGTAATTTGCTTTGCTAATATTATTTAACTGGTTAAGTTTGTTTGGTGTTAGGATTTGCACATAGTTTCACATAGTTTAGCAAGAAATTTTTAGGCGCCCATTCACCCCCCTCTGGTCGCTACTTTCGGTCCTACAAGTGGTATCAGAGCGATGTTAGGGTTTTCTAAAATCTTAACCGATTCTAAACCTAGGTAGTGACCATGACGTCTTCTGATAAAATCCCGTCCCTAGAAGCTTTTGGCTACAATTATTGGAAGACTCGCATGCGAGCATACCTTATGAGCCAGAGCTCAGACATATGGGAGATTTGTGTTCATTCTACCTTCACCATAGTTACTATTGCTACGGATACTGCTGCATATGTAGTTGCACAACATCAAAATAATAGTAAAACGATGAACATTTTATTTCTGGTCTAGGTCCTAGTGAGTTTGAGCGTGTTAGCCATCTCACCACTGCTCGAGAGATCTGGGTTACCCTCCAGGCACACCATGAGGGGACAGCTCAGGTCAAGGCTAGGCTATACCAGACCTACCGGCGTGAGTATGAAAATTTCTCTGAGAAGCCGGGTGAGACTGTTGAGGCGTTGTTTGGTCGTTTTCAATCGATCATTAACAAGCTTCTAGTCAACAAGGCTGAGCGTGATCAGCTTGTCTCGGATCATGAACAGGCGCTTAAGGTTCTCCATACCTTGGACCCTAAGATTTGGGAGATCAAGGTCTCTTCTATTGTTGAGAGCGCGTCTTATGATACCCTGACTGTCGCTGAGCTTTTCAGTAAGCTCAAGGCCTCAGAGGTCGATATTCAGTTGAGATCGAATCTCACTTATTCTGGCTCAAAGACTCTGGCGCTAGCGACACCGTCTGCTGATCCTAATGCCATGAGTTGTACTGCTTTTTCCTTGATGTCTATCTCTGAGGAACAACTTGATACGCTAGGAGATGATGATATGTGCTTGCTTAACAACCGAGTGCGATGTGTCTATGATAAGCGAATGTTTAAGATACAGGGCACAAAATCCGGATGCTTTGAGTGTGGTGATACAGGTCATTTCATTGCCGACTGCCCCAAGCAGAAGAATTACAAGAAGGGAACCAGTGGCAACTCCTACGACTCCGACAAGTACGACAACTCTACAAAGGGCAAGCCCAAGACGAGATTCTTTCCGAAGGCCTTGAAGAACTACAGGCGTGAGAATAAGAAACGAGACAAGGCTTTCTTCGCTGAGATGGAGAAAAGATACTCCAAGAGATCCTCGTCTTCCTCCTCATCTTTGAGCTCAAGTGATGAAGAGATCGTGATCAGGAAGGGGAAGGACAGGGATGATCCGACGAGCCTCTGTTTCATGGCCGTCGGGGACAAGCCAAAGAGACGCTCACGTGATAGCCGAAGACCCCACAAGAGCTTCTGCTCAATGGCTCTTAGGGAGAAGAAAGAAAAGGACTCCTCCGACAACTCCGACGACGATGATGAGAAGGTATCATCCTATGAACAAGAAGTTGTTAATTTATTAGAACCGAACCGTCAGGAGTTGAAGTATAGGGAGAAACTTCTTAGAGGGGCTAAGAAGAGGATAGATGAGCTTGAGAGTGAGCTTGCCATGACAAATGGCAAGATTGAGAGTCTGTCTTCTTCCCTTTGCTTGGGTGATAGTGGTGAGTGCCCTAACTATGAGGTGTTGTTGTGTGACTTGACGACTCTTAAGTCCAGGTACACAGAGAGAGTATATGAGAGAGACGCATTGGCCACTGAGCAAGAGAGCGCTCAGCAAGAGCCAAAAGATGCTCATGCCACTGTCGTCGCACCTTGTGTAGACTGCCCATCCCATTTAGCTAGTATAGCTTAGCTGAGAGCCAAGAGTGATGAGCAGTTGAGCGAGTTAGCTAGAGTGAGAGCTGAGTTGGAGCAGACTAAGCTAGAGCTTGAGACCTTGTCAGTTCCACCCACTGTTTGTGATAACTGCCTGTCCATTAGAATGGACTTGATCAAGCTAAAAGCTGAGAATTCTGTCGAAGTTGATAAAGAGTGTGAGATCTGCTTGTCTCAGGTGGAGGTGTTAGCTTCCTTGAGAGAGGAGTTAGCTGATGTTCAGAATGAGAACTTTTACCTCCGTTAGATCCTGAGTTGGATTAGTGCTAGAGAGCCACAGCTCGGCATGATGATCCAGCAGTTCAAAAGACAGGATGGGTTTGGGGTAGGTTACACCTATACCAAGGCTGATTTTGAGAGCGCCATTAGCCGAGCAGTGGAGTGGAGCACGATGACTTCCGAACAGAGATATCCCAAGACTCACTCCACTGAGTCCTTTAAGGATAGTCAGCCCAAGGATGGAGTGTTCCAAGAACAACCTAAAGCTCCACCTATGAAGCAAATCTGGGTCCCAAAGCCTAAGACTCTTCACACTTCTCTTGATTCTGTACCTAGACCCTCTCACACCAAAGATGCTATACCCAACACCACCAAGCCTCTGAATCCCAAGCCTCAACCACATACCAAGAAGTCTACCTATCACTATGAGTTTTGTCAGAGAGATGGGCATCTTGAGGTGTTTTTCTTCAGGAGGAAGCGGGTTGAGCGAGCAGAGAGAGCTCGAGGTGGGCAGGAGCAGTTCTACCAGCAGGGTGGTAGACAGAGAGTTCCTCGATGTAGAGAGAGGCTAGAGGCCAGGCCACGTCATGTCGGTGGTGGTAGAGGAGACGGTTTTTATGATCATGCTCCGGAGGGTGGTTTATGTTCCGACAGAGTTCGAGATCGTTATGGATATGGTTTTGGACCTCGTGGTCATGATTTTAGGCAGAACAGAGGACCACGCTTTGAGTCGCGTTTTGGTCCAGACTCATAGATTCTTTCTGCTTTCCTACATTTGAGCAGATGGCTCGACACTGGTTTAGCACTTTGCTAAACCTGGCATTGGACCGTTTGCTCCCACTCATGATTATTGATCTTGATTTGGGAGTTGTGTATCCTTTCTAGGATACTTTGAGTCAGTTTTTACTTTCTTCTTTATTTTTATTGAGTCTTTTTGTGTGCGTTCATATCATGCATAATCATCAAACACACTTTGAGCTTGCTTCTGTTATATGATTAATCTGCTTTACTTACTCTAGCTAGTATATGCTTTTGATTACTTGTCGATGATCATGTTATGTTTCAGTTCACATGATATATCTGATATTTGTCATATGCATGGCTTTTGTGCTTTAAAATTGAAAAATGATCACCATTGCTTCTGGTAACTAGCATGTGTAGGCTGAATGCTTTCACTGTCTTTTACATGCCTTGTAGCTAGATCCTTACTTAGATGCAGATATGCAACTTGGACATTTATATGCTTTAAATATGAAAAATGTTTATAAAATGATAAAAATTCTGAAAAATGAAAAATTTATGCATTTTTATGATTATCAGAAAGGATCCAGGTGGGTTTGCTTTGTCGCATTGCATTGTTCTGGACTGCTTACCATAGCACTTTGGTATGAACTAGGACGGTGTAATGTATGCTAAGACCAATGTCTTAAGCTTCTGATGGTCCAGTTCTAGCCTAGGCTTGACTTGGTCGGTTAGCATAAGGTTTCACATGCAAATACCTCTGGCAGAAATGAAAAATCAAAAGAAAAAAAAGTCTGAAAAATTTAAAAAGATGACAAGTTTACTGAAGCACTTTGTTTTGGACAATGCTTATCTTGGTATATATCAGTTAACTTTGCATCTCATGCTTTACTTTGCTTGTTAACTAGAAAATGTGGTGATGCTTTTGGTTTTACAAAAAACGAAAAATGCGTGCTATTGACTCTCTTTAGATATCATCTATTGCACTGATCATGTCATGTATCTTAGACAGTATATCTTTTGCTATACCGATTAGATGTTGTAATTGTAGTTAATCATATATAAGAAGCATGCTTTTCAAACTCCACCTGCACCCCATCTGCATTCAAGGCATATTTTTGAGGGGAGCTGCATTTCAGGGGGAGTTTGTGTCTATGTCTCTTTAGAGTGCATTTAGTCTCACTTGATGAGTCCAATTGTCAACAAGGAGGAGAAATTTTGGAGTATTTTGTTTAGCTTTCTCTGCGATTTATTTAGGGGGAGTTCCTTGTTAGTAATTTTGAGATTGCACTTGTTTTTGAGTCTTTATTTTGGTTAACCGTAATGACCATTTTCTTGCTTCTATTTGGCTTTGGTCATTAGGGTTAAAATTTTATTTTATTTCTTCTATTTTCTTTTGTCTTTGTTTCTTCTTTCCACATGTTTTGCAGGTTTTGAAGATGAGCTGAAGATTGAGAAACCATGTTGAAGAACATAGTTTTGATACTCCAGATGTGATGAGTGATTGTCAACGGAAGTCAAAGAAGGAGAGACATGAAGACATGCCGTGTCTGAGGCATGTGTGACGCAGGTACACGGGTACCGAGCGACGACCGGGCAGAGGAGCCGCGGAGTCGGGCTAGCCCAATCTGGGTACATGGGCTAGGAGCGGCAGATGATCCACTGGTCTGTTGACTGGGTTTGACTTAGGTACACGGGCGGCGAGCGATTGCCGGGCTGAGAAAGCTGTGGGGTCGGGTCGGCCCCAATCCGGGTATCCGGTGCGAAGACGGTGGACGCTTTGTCAGTTTCGGCGCAAAACTGACAACCTATGATTATTTTGTTTTAGGATATTAATATTTAGTTTTTAAGTTTAGAATATTTTTATTTGAGTCAGGTGATTTCTCTAACAATATTTTAGTAATATTCGGAATTTATTTTAGAGTCAATATTAATTTACCCTAGGGGTAAATTAGTCTTTTCATGTATTAGGAGTCGCCTATAAATAGGCCCCTATCCCCTTGGGGATAGATCACTGTTTTTATTCTTTAGATCAATCTACAGTCCGTTTTTAGTTTTTCACTGAAAAAGCTCTCTCCTTCGGTAAAATTCGTCGTAGCTTGTTTCTTCCATCGCCGCATGCTGTTCAATGCAATCTTGCTAAAGGCAGTGTGATGCAACGGGTTTCCTTGTGCTGTTTTTCCTGCGAGCGATGTGACGCAACGCTTTTCCGTGACGCGTTTCCAGGCGGGCCCCATGGCAGCACGCCAACCGGTGTTCCACGGCAGGGGCCGCACGGAGATCCACGGCGTATTCTTCACGGCAGGAAGCCTGCACACCAGCCGACAGGGATTTTTTTTCATGTGCGCGGGCCACACGCGGAAGTCAGGTTGCAGGAATTTTTTTTGCTGTTTCTGTGAGAGCGAGTGGCTCAAGACATCCGGCTGCTGATAGGCCATCAGGGCGGGCATCATCACACAGGCGGGCCCCGGCTGGGTACTGCGGTGCGCAGCAGGTGCTACAGGATAGCTCTGCCTGGGATTTGTTTTGGCGCAGCGATGCGGAAGGGTCTCACGACGGCCGGATCTTCTACGGCAAACGGCGATGAGAGAGGTTAACTGTTTTTAATCCCCTATTTTTCAGCAGTTTAAATTAAACAAATATTTGTTTTCTAATTAGCTACAGATCTATTTAGAAAATTCAGGATTAATTTTATTTGTCAAATATTAATAGTGTTCGCATATTTTTAATTAAGAATTTTTCTTCTACTCATATATATATTTATATATTTATCTAGTCGTAGTATTATTTCTATTCTAGATTTACATAAAATATTTTATGTTTATTTCTGAATTAATTTCTGGATGACCCATATTTTATTCATTTGATTAGTATCGTATTTTTAGACTGCATTTAGAATGACCATAGATTTATTTAGGGATTTTGCCTACGTCGTTAAATATCTCTAGTATCCATTTTTATTCACTGCGGTATTTAGTCCGGTTTATTTTATATATCATTTTATTTAGGACACCAGTCATTTTAGAATAGACAACTTTAATTCCAGTAATTTGCTTTGCTAATATTATTTAACTGGTTAAGTTTGTTTGGTGTTGGGATTAGCACATAGATTCACATAGTTTAGCAAGATATTTTTAGGCGCCCATTGACCCCCTCTGGTCGCTACTTTTGGTCCTACAGGCGGGCCGCCGGAAGTAGATGCCTCCGAGGACTTCACATCTGATCGAAGGCCTGGACAAAAGTATATCTGCGAACCTTCTGCCGTCCACTAAGATCCTTCGTACTTCGACCCCAGCTATATCTGCTGAAATGACCAGGGGGTCAACATGGGGAAACTTCACCCCCGCAGCATCGTTGGCAGTAAAAGAAGTAGGTACATAGGACCACTCGGGCATTCCAACCGTAGAATTCGAGGTCCCTATGTGCCCTACTTCGTGGATATATTCTCGTCGCTGCCTTTTTGACATGTTTCCGAGTGTCCCCCCAACGGCGATTGGCAGGACCACCCTCTTGCCGTGATCTTCGGGATCTTCCTGTTTCGGTGGTGGCATAATATTGGCCACCGGCAGCTGCATGGGTGCTTCGGGGATGCCGGCTCGGGCCACGGTTTGCACGGGCTCTGAACGTGGCACTGCAGGGCTCGATCCGAAGTACCTCACCCAGTACTTCGTCCTAGGTATTCACCCCAAAGGGTTAATACAGACTTACAATCCTTCGTGTCATGCTTCTATTCTCGCCATGTACACAACAAAAAAAACTCCGGTGCCTGCCAGCTATTCTTTCTTGGGGCTTCGAAGCTCTAACCTTGAAGCCTTGCGCCTGCTGGAAATTGGTAGGTGCCTTTGGGGCAGAGGGTGCAATGTTCAACACCTCCGAGCGGAAGTGCTTCTTTCCCCGCCTATGAACATTGAAACGATTGTCATGGGGGCTTGCGAAGAGGTTAGGGCTTCGAGCTCCGTCTTCACTTCTCAAAGGGTTGGTGCAGGTGTTGCAGTTCTTCGGAGGCAGCCTTCCTCTGCCTTGGCATACTGTTCAAAGTTTGCCATCAACTATGCCACTGATGACACCGGTTTTCGATGAAGCTTGCTAAGGAGATCTGGGTTCAACACCCCTTCGCACGTGGCATCGACTACCGAAGAGGTAGACAAGCCCTTGATCTGAGACTTGGTGTGGGCGAAGCGCGTGAAGTGTTCCTGAAGTGTCTCCCCCGCTGCTGCTTCACCTTAAATAAACTTCCCATCGACATTAGGGCCACAAATGTACCTTAGAAGTTGCTTACAAACTTCCTCTTCAGCTACTCCCATGACTTGATCGATACTAGCTTTAGAGACCAGAACCATCGGAGAGCTACACCTTCGAGAGCGAGGGGGAAGCACTTCGCCATAGTGTTATGCAGCCCTCCGCTGGCTTCTATTGCCAAAGCATATGAACGTGCAAATTCTCCAAGGTCAGACCCACCGAATACTTGTGCAGCTTCGAGGATTTAAACCTAGGATCGAAGGGCACTTTTTGTAGGTCCGGATGCAATGTATACTCGTCATCGAAGGATGCATTCTCGGCCTCCTCCGGGTCTTGGACAACTTCGGGAAGGTTGCCAGCACCACCGTCTTGAGGCCCTTCAGGAACATGAGTGGAAGCTTGAGAGCGGAGTCGATCGACGGCATCTTGCCTCCAGCTTGCCACTTCCTCCTGAAGTCACGCTACATGGGTAGCCTCGTCCTTAGGAAGTCTTCGTCTTCTCGGAGGGGAGCTCCGAGTCTCGGAACTGGCGTAGTCGGTTCGGAGCACCGTTGGAGCGGCTCGGGGGCCTCTGGGTCCTCGACATCCAGCGGCCGCTTCAGGGGTTACCAGGATAATAGAAGGTCCTACTCCATTGGTCTGAGGGACCTTCGGGGAGGATCGGAGGCTAGGCTCCGCTTGGGAGGCATAGCTAATGAAGATGAGGTCCTGAAGACCATGGACTTCGATTGGTTTGGAAAGCAAGGAAAGGCCTTCGAGCTGTGGTAGGAAGCCCCTTACCGAAGGGTGCGTGAATCTTGAGACTCCGAAGCTCCCGCTGCATGTGCTCTTCGAAGCAACAATCAGCAGTAGAGAACTAGCTTTTAGAACTAGGTTCCCCACGGACGGCGCCAACTGTTGGCATAAAAGATTACGCTAACAGGTCATCGAATGTTAAGAACTAACAATAGGAAATTTGTGTTCAGAACTATTCCTAGCCTCCGCATAGGATAATAGCTTGAAGTAGTCCGAAAGTATGTATTGAATAGCTCAGTATTCGATGCCTATTACACGGTAAGGACGATATTTATAGGAAAAAAGTCTAAGGAAGACCTATATACCCTCAATTACAACAGACAGAGTGGAAACTATTCGGTACCCCGAATAGGGCTAAAATAGTAAAATTTATACGGAGAAGATAGATAAGGTAGACATCTATCGGTCTTGTTGTTTTCCATTGAAGCTTCGGAGCATTCGGAGGATGCCTTCGAATCATGACGCCGAAGTATCCTTCGGCTTAGAAACCTTATCACCTTCGAATATGAGAGCAAGCTTCGATGCTGATAAGTTATCTTTGATTGTCAATCACTAAAACCCTGAGGATGAAGTTATCTTTGAAATTGCTACCAGTAAAAATTTCAGACTTCCTTTTGCCGTTGGAAAGGGGCCAATGAGATCCATGCCCCATCTGGCCATGGGGCCAAACTGGAGCAGGTGTTGCAGTTCTTTGGAGGCAGCCTTCCTCTGCCTTGGCATACTGTTCGAAGTATGCCATCAACTGTGCCACGGATGACACCGGTTTCTGATGAAGCTTGCTGAGGAGATCTGGGTTCAACACCCCTTCACGCGCGGCATCGACTATCGAAGAGGGTAGACAAGCCCTTGATCTGAGACTTGGTGTGGGCGAAGCGCATGAAGTATTCTCGATGTGTCCTCCCCCGCTTGTTGCTTCACCTGAAATAAACTTCCCGTCGACATTGGGGCCACAAATGTACTTGGAAGTTGCTTACAAACATCCTCTTCAGCTGCTCCAAGACTTGATGGATCTTGGCTTTAGAGACAAGAACCATCGGAGAGCTACACCTTCGAGAGCGAGGGGGAAGCACTTCGCCATATTGTTACGCACCCCTCCATTGGCTTCTATTGCGAAAGCATACGAACGAAGCAAATTCTCTAAGGTCAGACCACCAGAATACTTGTGTAGCTTCGAGGCTTTAAACCTGGGATCGAAGGGCACTTTCTGCAGGTCCGGATGCAACGGAGACTCGTCATTGAAGGATGCATCTCGCCTCCTTCGGGACTTGGACAACTTCGGGAAGGTTGCTAGCACCCACGTCTTGAGGCCCTTCGGGAACATAATGGAAGCTTCAGAGCGGAGTTGATCGGTGGCATCTTGCCTCCATCTTGCCACGACCTCCTCAAGTTACGCTACTTGGGGTATCCTCGTCCTCAGGAAGGTCTTCGTCTTCTTCGGAGGAGAGCTCCTGGTCTCGTGAACTGGCGTAGTCGGTTTCGGAGCACCGGGGGAGCAGCTCGGGGGCCTCTGGGTGCTCGACATCCGGTGGGCACTTTGAGGGTTACCGGGATAACACAAGGTCCTACTCCATTGGTCGAGGGGACCTTCGGGGAGGATCGGAGGCCAGGCTCCTCTTGGCAGGCATAGCTAATGAAGATGAGGTCCGAAGACCGTGGACTTCGATTGGTTTGGGAAAGCGAGGAAAGGCCTTCGAGGTGTGCTAGGAAGCCTTTACCGAAGGGTGCATGGAATCTTGAGACTCCGAAGCTCCCTCCGCATGTGCTTTTCGAAGCACAATCAGCAGTAGAGAACTAGCTTTTAGAACTAGGCTCCCCACGGACAGCGCCAACTATTGGCGTGAAAGATTACGTTAACAGGTTCTCGAATGTTAAGAACTAACAAACAGGAAATTTGTGTTGAGAACTATTCCAAGCCTCCGTATAGGATAATAGCCTGAAGTAGTCCAAAAGTATGTATTGAATAGCTGAGTATTCGATGCCTATTACAGGGTAAGAAGGAGGGTATTTATAGGCAAAACGTCTAAGGAAAAGACCTATATCCTCAATTACAACCGACATAGTGGAAACTATCGGTACCCGAATAGGGCTAAAATAGTAAAATCTATCCAGAGAAGATAGATAAGGCAGATATCTTATCAGTCTTGTTGTTTTCCATGAAGCTTCGGAGCATTCGGAGGATGCCTTTGAATCATGACGCCGAAGTATCCTTCGGCTTAGAAACCTTATCACCTTTGGATATGAGCACAAGCTTCGATGCTGATAAGTTATCTTTGACTGTCACTCTTAAAACCGGAGGATGAAGTATTTTCCCCCAACAATCGCTCTTGTCTTGAAGGTGAAATTATTACTGCTCCATACCTTCTCCGGATGCTTGAAAGCTCCATCGAAGTATATGGTCCAAATTCCTTCGCTTGATTTTTCTAGAGCACAGACGGCACACGGAGTCCATTGCTACAAAATCTGCCACCACTTGTGACTTGATTGCTTGTCCTTGCTACAAAGGAGATGTCGAAGGGTGCTAGCTTGAAGGCCTACACCTTGAGCTTCCTCATCTGTCGCCGAACGCTGTAGCGAGGATAGCGGTCTTCGAGTGGGATATGAGGGCTGAAGGCTGCGAGGGGCGTGCCGATGTCTTCGTAGCCCTCCATGACGCCAACTGCCAGCTGAAGCAGAGGGTTGGGGGAAATATTTCATCCTCAGCCATTATGGTAACAGGACAAAGGCAGGTGATTGAATCAAAGGTTTCCAGCATGTAACTCCGGAATCACCGTGGATCAAGTTCGAAGTATAGAGGTGAACTCTAGTTCGGAGTATATTTGAACTAGGACTCTTCCGAGAGCTTCCATGCCAGCTAGGATGGAAGACTTATCTTCTTTCTCATTAGATTAGTCTTTTACCATTTTAGCCCTATTAAGGGTACCGAATAGTTTCCACTATGTCGGTTGTATAGAGGGGTAAAGGGTCTTTCCTAATGGGCCTATAAATACCCCCCGTTTTACCTGTATCGGGATGGAATACAAGTTATTCAATACACATCTTCGAACTTTTAAGCTATTATCCTTTCGGAGGCTTGAAATAGTTTACTTCGCAAACACTTCGTTTGTTAGTTTCTAACCTTCAGAAACCTGTTAGGTAATCATTTACGCCAACAGTTGGCGCCGTCCGTGGGGAACCTAGTCCAAAAAACTTCGTTCTCTACCAAGTGCTCAAACCATGCCCCAAGCGGAGTGCAGGTAGTAGTCCTATTCGGAGGTCCCCTCGGACCTCCGGAGCAAGATCTTCAAACACAATTGAGGTCGGAGGGCCTTCGACGTTTCCTCCACCTTAGACTCTAGAAGGGTTTTCCCTTCCTCGAGCATACGGAGTTCCCCCCAACTCCATCTATACTTGGCCAGCTAGAGTCCCTCTTCCACATCAAGTTCCACTTCGAACTGACGCATACAGTTCTCAAGACCCGGAAGGTCCTTCCGGAGGAGATGAAGATGGTCTTGGTGGTATGGCGCTCAAATGGCTAGTCTCCAAGCTGAAGTAGCAAGGTGGCGGCAAGAAGCCGCAGATAGGCTTCGTTCTCAGGCCACCCCAGTCATCCCTGAAGTGCCGAAGACGACGAACTTCCTTATCCCGAAGCCCAGAGAACGTTCCTTCGACACCGAATCTCCGCTGCATCCTGAGTTGCAGAAAGTGCGCTTCGATCCTAAGTTCAAAACTTCGAAGCTTTGCAAATTCCGGAGATGAAGATCCTAGAGAGTTTTCCGTTCTTGCATTAGCAATTGAAGCCAGCGGGGGAGGGCGAGACACTATGGCCAAATGTTTTACCCTAGCTCTCGAAGGAGTGGCACTGCGGTGGTTCTGGTCTCTGAAGCCAGGATCAATCAGATCATGGGGGGAGTTGAGGAAGAAGTTCGTGAGCAACTTTCAGGGTACCTTCGTACCCCAATGTCAACAGGAAGCCTTTTCCAGGTGCAGCTCCCGGAGAGACTTTAAGACAGTATTTCAAGCGCTTTGCTCATACGAAGTCACAAATTCGAGGGTTAACTACGTATTCTGTAGTTGACGTAGCTCGAGAGGGAGTTATTCATGCGGGCCTCCTTGATAAACTTCACAGGAAAAAGATATCTTCTGTTGCTCAGTTGATGTCTTATTTTGAAGAATATGCAAGGTCAGAAGAGGGATGACTTTGGAGAACTGCTGCAACTCCGTCGATACTGCAAGAAGTTAAGTTGGAAGTGAAAACTTCAACACAGCCGCAAGGGCCTAGCTTCGAAGCTCAGCACGATAGGCGTCAGGGGAAAAAGCATCCTCGTTCAGAAGTTTGAACATTGCACCCCACAGAAGTTTGCCCCAAGGGC
>JAAALK010000084.1:7106326-7159218 GCA_019279435.1 Zizania palustris | reverse complement strand
GACAAGAAGTAGCAGCAGTCCTTCGAAGCCAACCCTCTTCTGACCTCGCATACTCCTCGAAGTATGACATCAACTTAGAGACCGAGGAGATGCTTTTCCGATGAAGCTTATCCAAGAGGCCTTGATGAGTGACGCCTTCTCGAGCTGCATCAACTACCGAAGATGCAGACAACCCCCGGATTTGCGACTTCGTATGAGCGAAGCGCTTAAAATATTGCCTCAATGTTTCTCCGGGGAGCAAGTTTCACCTGGAAAAGGCTTCCTGTTGACATGGGAGGCACGAAGGTGCCTTGAAAATTGCTTATAAACTTTTTCTTCAGCTGCGACCATGAATTAATTGATCCTGGCTTCAAGGACCAGAACCACCTCAATGCCACTCCTTGAAGAGCTAAGGGGAAGCACTTCGCCATGGTGTCTCGAACTCCTCCGCTAGCTTCAATTGCTAGGGCATAAGAATGAACGAACTCTCCGGGATCTTCATCTCCGGCATACTTACAGAGGCATTCTCCGGGGCTTCGGGATAATCGAGATCGTCATCTTCGGGCACTTCTGGGATAGTTGGGATGGCTTGAGAGCGAAGCCTGTTCGCAGCTTCCTGTCGCCACCTTGCTACCTCAGCTTGAAGGTTAGCCATTTGGGTGGCCATATCTCCAAGATTATCTTCATCTCCTCCAGAAGGATCTTCCGGGTCTTGAGAACTAGCAGGATCAAAGTTCGAAGCCAAGAAGACTTCGCTCCACTAACAACCCTCGAAAATCTACTCTGCTAAGTCAGTGCAGGCTCCGCACACGAGGTGCTTCGAGCAGGCTTCGCACTTCACCCTTCGCAAGAGTGGACAGCCCTCTGAGGACTTCGACCAAGTACTTGGCGACAGCAACGGGTGCTGGGCTTCGTACCCGAAGGTCTACACGCACACGCAAATGGACTACGCTAAGGGCTTCGACACAAGAAGCACTACGGGACAGAACAGGGCTTCGCTAGTAAGCAGCGAGGTCTTGCCTCGTGTTACACAGAGCGACAGCACACTGTAAAACACGCTTCGCGATAAAAACACCCTTCGCCAAGACAGGCTTCGGTGAACTAAAACTAGCGAAGTATGCAATACGAGCTCAAGCAAAAGCACACAGAAGCAGGGCTTCGCCGCTTGAACAAGGAACACTGAATAAAATGAACTCAGAATGAATACAGCGAGGTCTGTCTACAGGAGCTCAACAGTAAATGCTCAAAGTGTTAAATGTTACCTACCGAGTCCCCATATTTATAGCCCACGGCTTCATCCTAAGGAAGTGACTACTTTACCCCTAGGGTTTACAACAGATTTGTCTCTACAGAACTAAGGGGTACAAAGGTAGTCCACCTTTATTTTGGAGGCTTCTCTGTCAGCTGCAGAGGGGACAGTGTCAGCCTTTTTCAGAACAGACAGTGTCAGCCTTTACAGAGTTGACTTCTGGAACCTCCCTTCGCACGCGAGGGTGCGGTAGCTTCGGCGAGAAGCCTGCAGCCTGATGGCCTTCGCTCCGCCGAAGAATTCCTTCGATACAGTGACGGTTTTGAGCCGAAGCCGTCAAAGCCCTTGGGCCTTCGCACCACCACCTCCGGAGTGGATCACCACGGCTTCGCAGCTACTCCGAGCTCGAACACCGTCCGTCCGTGTACCGAAGCCATGCATGGCCGAAGCACCACAAGTCATCCTCACTCCGAAGCCCCACCTTCGGAGTACCACCCTTCGAAGTCCCTCCTTCGTCCAAGGCCTCCGCATGAAGCATTTCATGAGCACTCCGTCGCAGTGCCTCTTCCCGAGCACACTCCACGACGAGCCTCACCCGGACAATGCCTTCGATGCACCTCGACTTCTGAGACCTTCGTCGGGTAACCTTCGAGTGTCTCCCTCCGGAGCACACTTCGAACTCTTTGCCTCCGTAGAGGACTTGTTCCACCAACTCCGAAGTCACTCCATTCGGAGTACCTTCGAAGTGCCTCACCTCCGAGGACTTTGTCTCGGAGTACCTTCAGCCGGAGCCACGCTCCGCACTCTCTGTCTTCACTTGGCACGCCTCGACCCGAGGACCGACCCGGACCACCTTCGCAGCCACCGTGACGGAGCTCCCCGCTCCCCTGGCATCAAGCCACCCGCTTGACCCAGGTTCACCCGGCTCGAACCTTGTCCATCGCCTCCGAAGTCCCTGCGCACCACAGACAAACAGACAAGTGTATCCAGTACTCCGGAGACCTCTCCGGGTTAGCAACCTTCGGCACACACTCCGGTGTACCGCCCAAAGTACCGAAGCCTTCGGTACAAACCCAGTCAACGCGTACTGCCGGACCCCTCCGACAGGTACACTCCGCTGCAACAGCTGCAGCAAGCAAACACCTCCGAACACCCTTCGGAGGTACCACCTCCGAAGCCCCTCCGGAGGTACCCTTCGAACAGAGGGTAAAATCCAGTCAATCACTCATCACAAAACACCGAAACCAACCCTTGGTTTCTCACATATATTCAATACACAACTTCGAACTACTTCGAGCTATTATCCTATTCGAAGGCTTGAGATAGTTTGCTTCACAAACTCTTTGTTTGTTAGTTCTTAATCTTAGATAACCTGTTAGTGTAATCTTTTACGCCAACAGTCGGAGAGGAAGAAGAAAAAGAGATCCTAGCAAGCGGGCTGATCAGAAAGTTCAGTGGCAAGCATTTAAATTTGTGCTACTCGATGATGAGTTGTATCACCGAACTATTGACGGAGTACTTTTCAGATGTTTGAATGTCGATCAATCTAGGCTTGCTGTGGGTGAAGTACATGAAGGTCTGTGTGGCACTCATAAGTTAGCCCAAAAAATGAGTTGGATGCTCAAAAGAGCGGGTTTTTATTGGCTGACCATGACTGAGGACTGTTTCAAGCATTATAGGGGATGTGAAGCTTGTCAAAGGTTTGGTAATATTCAGATGGCTACTGCATCTTTACTTAACCCCATTATCAAGCCGTGGCCGTTCCGAGGTTGGGCCTTGGACTTCATTGGCCACATTTA
Organism: Zizania palustris; assembly: GCA_019279435.1. Taxonomy (NCBI): domain Eukaryota; kingdom Viridiplantae; phylum Streptophyta; class Magnoliopsida; order Poales; family Poaceae; genus Zizania; species Zizania palustris. The sequence continues at coordinate 7,156,191 of JAAALK010000084.1, read as the reverse complement.
TCCTTCCTCTTCAAGAGGGCATCGGTTCGTGTTGATGGCTATAGACTACTTCACCAAGTGGACCGAGGTCGTGCCTCTCAAGAACATGACGCAAAACGAGGTAATTGATTTCATCTTAAAGCACATTATACATAGATTCAGTATTCCTCAAACTCTTACTACAAATAAGGGTGCCTCATTTATTTCTAAGGAAGTATGTGATTTTGGCGAATCTTATGGTACAAAGTTGGTAAGCTCTTCACCATACTATGCTCAGGCCAATGGTCAGGTCGAGTCTAGTAATAAAACTGTGATTGAGCTCATTAAGAAAAAGATCGAAGAGTTTCCTAAAAGGTGGCATGAAGTGCTTTCTGAAGCATTATGGGCATGTAGAGTTGCAAAGCATGGTGCCACCAAGGTAAGTCCATATGAGTTGGTGTATGGACAAGAAGCTGTTTTACCCATGGAGGTAAATCTTGGCTCTTTAAGATTACTTAAGCAAGATGTCTTATCAGTTGATGAGTATGAAACTCTTTTGAAGGATAATGTAGAAGAGGTGACCGATAAGAGGTTGAGAGATCTAGAAGCAATAGAGAGAGACAAAAGAAGAGTGGCTAGAGCTTATAATAAGAAACTAAGATCAAAATCATTTTAAGTTGGTGACTTGGTTTGGAAGATGATTTTGCCTTTAGGCACTAAGAGCACAAAATTTAGAAAATGGTCACCTAGCTAGGAAGGTCCTTTTAGAGTTGTTGAAATCGCTCCAGGTAACGCGTATTTGCTGGAGTCACTTCAAGGAGAGCGATTTCACAGGGCTTTGAATGGTAGGTATTTGAAAGAGTACTTCCCAAGTGTGTGACAAAACGCTTGAGGTGTCGAAAGGCTGATATAAAGCATATCGCCCTTAGCTCATTGTGCTTTTGGCCTACTAAAGTTGGCCAAAACGCGGGGGCATGTGTTGACAGCAAAAAATGGCATTAATGGTCAAATATTATCAAAATATCACTTTTTGGTAGTTTTACCGAAAATATGCCGATACCTGGCACAGGCCGATCCAACCAGCCATGTAGGCCCGGTCAGACCAGCCATATGGGCTCGGTCAGACCCGCCCAACCCGAGTTCGAGTCCGATTAGCTGATTCTGGAGGATTTTTATCCCTAATTGATTTTGTATGACTTGGAATCGTGCACAATTCCAATTAGAAGACCAGGACATCATGCCCAACCTCTATAATTAGAGGCAAGGTCGATTCAAGGGACCCCCCAAACCCTAATAGATCCAATCTATTATCTACCTTGAATCGCATTTATTTTCTTTGCCCTAGTTTTAGCTTAGCACGTACATCTTTGTTGGTTTGCGTTGTAAACCATCCGTCCGCCGCGTCGTAATCACAGTAAGTCCTTGTCAGTTCGCTTGTGAATCGTCCGTTTCATCCATGTAACGGATTTCTATCAGTTTTATCGCTTTTTATTGGTAATTTGATTCCTTGGCCAAGTTGCTTCAATCTCTTGGTATTTTTTGCAGTGTTTCGTATCCCCTATCTTCCCTAAGAAGTTTGGGCGTGATGCATCCATGGGAAGATGGTCATCGGAGCCCGAAGGCTACTTTCCAAGAGTTGTCGGTCCAACCGGCGGTCACCCCTCGGTCCGACCGGCCTGTGCCATGTCGTCATCTGACATGCTGGCACATTGTGGTCTGATCTACGGCACGAGGCCGGTCTAATCGGATCCCATAGGAGACCTCGAACCCCCTTCGCACTAGAGATTGCTTCGTGCCGGAGGTAATTTTACGTCGAAGTTTGTTTTGCGTCGTCTTTGGGGCCTCCGAAGATCTTCGGTCTGACCGGGGTCGAACCCTCGGTCCGACCGGCTTATAGGACGAAGGTCCCTTCGGGATATCTTCGGGCCCCTTCGCATCCGTGTGCCGAAGGCCCCCTTCAGCGAGGGCTTCGCACTACTGGTCAGACTGGCAGTGTACCTTCGGTTCGACCGGACTTCTCTAGCAGGTCTGACCGCCTGTCAGGCTTTAGTCTGACCAGCCTTGTTCCGGCCGGTTGGGTTTAGTTAGGTTATTTATTGCTTTCAGTTATTTCTTCCAAAACTTCGGTTAATTGAGTAATTTTAGAATTATTATTATTTGATTGCCCAGCGACTCTGTTATTCCCTTACCACGGTTTAAGGATTGTTGGAACATGACGTCAATGTCTTGTGACGTTTTTGGATCGTCGAACTGACTGTAACGCCCAGATTTAATAAATTCATACCTTTATTGAAATTCCATAGAAAATCAATAAATCAAGATGTTCATCACACGACCGCGCAAAATACGACAAGCATTCATGGTTCATAGACCATATTAGTACAAAAGTGTTAGAATAAAAGAGAAACTAATAAAATAAGTGTCCTAGATGAACGCCTCCTTCCAGTCTCGCCTTGACTGGGTCGCTACTCCAGACCTTCATCCTCCCCGTAGTAGACGGGCACTAGTGGTGTAAATCAATGGGGGTGAGTACAAACGTACTCAGCAAGCCACCGGATGCAAATATAATGTAGAGTAATAACAAGGAAGGTAGTGGCTAATTTTGCGGAAAAGCATATTTGTAAAGCAATTCAATATGATCAAGTTATTTAAACAGAATGTCAACATGTGTATGCATCATCTTCTAACTCGAGGGTACAATCAGCCCACCCTCGCTCAACAGTCCTTACATGCCGTTAATAACTCAACCATTCAAACAATTGTAAACTAACTGCGAGAAGTCACACAACCCGCCCTTAACAGAGGGCTCGACTTTTCGAAAAGATTAAAAACTCTGATTAGAGGTGTACCACTGTACCCACAAGGCACGCACTCATCCCATACACCAAAGTGTAAAGAGATGACCCATACCACGGGAACTCGTGCCAAAACCTTCCATATGGACCGCCTCGACCCGACAGCACCCTCTTATGGGTTTCATATGGAGCCCCGACGCGTCGAGCCAACACCATACCCCCTTGAGCCACGTCGGTACAAGTCACCCGCAGGTTGCCCCTTGCCCCCTCCACTATAGTGCATCGAGTCGGTTTGTTCCATACTTCCAGTTAGGACTTACCCATTAGACTTGTGGTTAGTACAAAAGTGCTTTGCAACAGATCCCGCAGACCGGTCCTTATAGTGCCCCGGGTGCGACCAACCAATGCCCTAGCTTGCACCCGGAACCCACCATACTTATAACATAGCCAACTACAACAGAGTCCAGAGACGAGAATAATGGGGAAATACATATAGTCCAGCTATCTACGACTCATTCTTTTTATCCTATAGTAGTTGTGTCGGTACATTGGACACTATCTAATATAATATTGTAGAGTGACAAGGAAAGGAGTTAAGGCTCAATAAGCATGGCTTGGGTTTACACACAAGGACGGGGATCTAATAAATATAGTGTAAGGCTCGAGAATAGACTAATGCAATATTATCCTATGAGTTATAGCGATAATTTATTAAAACATGGGCTCAATGATGATCAAAATGGGGGTTGTTACTTGCCTTGTTCAGCAAATGGTGATGGTGGAACCTCGGGGTAATACTCCGGCTCCTCGACGATCTCGTAGTCTTCTCGATACGGAAAAAATTAAACATAACATTTAATAAACAATCAAAATATCACAAAACACAAGCATACAAGTTTTATGATTTTAAACATGTGAATTTAAGCTTTATTTACTCTGAAGTTATGTTAAAAATATTAAAGATTAAATTTTAGGGTTTTTCCTGATTTATTTTATGAATTATCAATCTATCCCTATGGGGTTTTTATTTATTTATTTAATAAGAATACTTTGGGCTAAAGTGACATACTGTTTTTATGGCATTAACATGAAGAGAATAAAGAGAGGAATTTAACAAAATTTGAACGGTGAAATTTGGAGTTAAAATGAGAAAGTTATGAATTTTCAAAGTTTAAACAATTTTCTGGAATTTTATTTAAACAAAAAATGAGTTTTGGTCCACGGTGAGCCAGGCTCACGGTGAACCGCTGCACTATGCACGTGGACCGGATTAACCAGAACCATTAGATCTGGATCCAACGGCCAGGCGCGAGGCGGGAGGGTTCAAGTGACCATGGACGGCCCAAATGGCCCCGTACCGTTTTGACCAGATCAAGGTTCTTAGCCCTTCAATCACGATCGTGCAGTCATGGTGCCATCTGGCACGGCACGGGCATAAGGGGTACTTTGCCCACTTCGTCTCCGGCTCCTAGCGGGCTCGGGTGCGGCGGCGACGGCAACGGCGAGGGCCTAGGGGCCTAGATCTCGGCAGAAATGGAAAGAGGGGAGTGAGAGGAGTGTGATGGTACCGGTGATGGTGGCGGCGGGTGACTGATGGCGACCGGCGGCGAGGGTAGACGGCGAGGGCGTCTCGGGTGGTTGGCGGCGACGGCGATCCGGTGGTCCTTACGGCCAACCAAGGGGTGGCCGGTGACGGGCGGTCGACGGGGGTCCCAACGGTGGCGACGGCGAGGACGGCGGGGGCCTGAGGTGGCGGCGAGCGGCGGCCGGAGGTGAAACCGAGGCAGCGGGCGTCTAGGCGTCACAAGGCTTTGGCAGTGCGTGGCTCGGATGGCTAGCGGTGTGGCAGAGTGCGGTGAGTCGAGGGGGTATTTATAGGGTCGTCGGCAGGTGGCCAAAAGGAAGGAAACCGAAGGTTTCCTTCCTTCTCCGGCGAGGGTTCCATTTGCGTGCGCTAGCTTCCAAATACACGAATGTGCGTCGGCTAAAGGGGGAAAGAGATCGCCGGCGGCGGGGAATGGAAGGGGGGTCACCAGAAAGGAAAGGGGGATCCCCTTCCATCGGAGACGATGGATCTGACAGGTGGGTCCCACCTGTCAGCGGGCGAGCGGGAAAGGAAAGGGCCGACAGACGGGCCCGGGCGGTTAGTGGCCAAACGAAGGGGGGGAGAGGGTGACGCGTGGGGCCAAGATGACGCGGACGTGGGGAAGGAGAGAGGGGGGAGTGCGCCGATAGGCGGACCCCACCTGGCAGTGGCTTATGACTGGACTGGGCCGCGCTCGTGGAGGATTCAGGGTTGCAGCCCATTAGGATTTAAAATGCTTTTCTGAATTAAAATAATTCCAGTAATTCATTTATTTGTTTAAAGGTTGAATCACTGTTAATAAAAAATTGTAAAAATTCCTAAAATTATATCTTGGCCTCTAGATTCCACCATAAATTTTCCAAGTTAAAATTTGAAGTATTTCCTCCTATTTGGCTTTATTAGATCTCTTTTAGTATTTCCTTTAATTTCATAAATCACTTATTTTCCAGAAAATTCATTTTCTTTATTTTATTTATTTTTAAATCTTGGGATGTTACACTGACCCAACTGCAGGGGCACATTTTCGTGTCAACAGAGCCCTCATGTGATCAAGATGATATGTTGCGTAGAGACTCTAGAGAGACTGGGTACTCCACTGGATCCGTACCTCGCTATTGATATTATTCTCCAGTCGCTCCCATTGAGCTTTGAGCCGTTTATCATGAACTATAACTTGGTTGGACTGGAGAAGATACTAGCTGAGTTGCATTGGATGCTAAAATCTGCTGAGGAGAGTATCAGGAAGGCTCGAAACCATATGATGGTTGTTCAGAATAAGGGCAAGAAGAGGAGGAGGAAGAAGGCTAAGACTGCAGATGTGATCTCTAGTGCAAAGTCTAAACCAACTAAAAAGTCTAGGTCTGGTCCTACCAACTCTAATGTGTGCCACCATAATTGCCACAAGACTAGGCATTGAAAGCGCAACTGCAAGGTGTACCTGGAAGAGCAGAAGAATAAGAAGGAAAGTGGGACTTCCCCTTCAGGTATTAATGTTATTGAAATTAATCTTGCTACTCATCCAAATGATTCATGGGTATTTGATACTGTATCGATGATTCATACTTGCAAATCGTTGCAGGGGCTGAGTAGAGTAAGAAAGTGTGCATGTGGTGAGCTGGATATCCGCGTCGAGAATGGTGCAAAGGTTGCAGCATTGGCCATCGGCGTCTATTCACTATCACTACCATCAGGATTAGTTTTCGAGTTAAATAATTGTTATTTCATTCCCGCCTTATGCAGAAACATTATCTCTTCTTTATGTTTAGAGGAAGATGGTTTTGAATTTGTAATAAAGAACAAGAGTTGTTCAATATTTTTAAATGGCATGCTCTATGGTTTTTGTCTATTAGTGAATGGATTGTATATCCTAAGTCTTGACGATGCACGCGTTTATAACATTAATACTAAGAAACAACAATGTTGGCGCAAATGTTACGCCAACAGGTTCTCGATAATCAAGAACGGACAAACAGGAAGTTTGTGCTTTAGGACTAGCTTGAGCCTCCGAAATGGATAATAGCTCAAGTGGTCCGAATGAGTGTGGATGAACAACTTGTTCTGGATCCTCCTTTACAAGGTACAATGGGGGGTATTTATAGGGAAAAAATCATAAGGAAAAGACCTATTTACCCCTAAATTACAACCGACATAGTAGAAACTATTCGGTATTATAATCAAGGTTATACACGGTAAAGCACTGCAAGGTAGATGGATAAGCTGGACATCCAATCAATCATGTCCTTCTGCTTCGAGGCCTCCATCTTCCCTTCAGAGGGTTCTCTAGGACTTCGCACCGTGGCGCCCTCCGGTCGCGGCGACGTATGCTCCGAACAGTAGTCCGCCACCTTCGGGGTCCTCACTCAGCCAACGAAGGGTTACTCTTTAAGTTTTGGAAATAGAGTAATTTCCCCCAACAGTAGCCCCTCGAATACGCCTTTCTGTAGTTAACCTGTTTTAGAAAGAAGGCAGTATACGAAAAGAACATTTCTAATTTCTGAGGCTTAAAGAGTATTGGAAGATGCTGTGACTTAGCCCAGGATTTTGGACCCAATACTTTCGAACCTTCGTCTTCGAATTCTTGATATAGTGAGAACGCTCACTGGGAAGGGAACGGTTTCAGAGTGTGAGCGTCGTGGAGATGGTTTCGGAGTACCCACGTCGTGGAGACGGTTCCAGAGAGCGAACGTCGTGGGGCGCCGTCCAAGTGACCGTTACAGCGCAAGTAGCCGTTACCTTCTGCAAAAAAGGTAACGGTCGATTTTTACAGCGGTTATACGCCGTTCCAATTACCGGACCCACTTGTCAGTGACGGAAGCCGAACCTGCAATGTGAAATCAACCGAAGAGTAGTACTGGTCGCGTGGTTATAAAAGGGGAAGACGGAGATTAACCGAGATTTTTTACCGCATTCATCACCTGCGATTCACCTTTTCCCCAATCTTCCAAACTCTTGAACGTTCGAGCGCGATGGCGAGAACTAGCCACACCACCCCTGCAGTGGCCAACACCTTGGCGCAGAGGTAGGCGTGGGCCGCTTCGGCAGCAGTGGCAATGGCGGGGGCTCCGAGCGGTGCTTGGCCCAAGAATCCTCGGGCGCTCCGTCCGTCCTCCAAGAAGAAGATTGCTCAAAGCTTCATCATCGGCCAATCCTTGAGCACCGCCAAGTCCATTGAAGAAGCGGTGGGCGGAAGGTTGGGCGCTGGGCTGAGGACTCGAGTCCTCGGGACGGAGTCGACTCCAAGGCTGAGGAGCGGAGAGGTGGTAGTCTTCGAAGCATTCTTCGAAGCAGGCCTGGGGCTGCCGGCCGTGGACTTCTTGGCAGAGGTGTTGGACTCGTTCCATATCACCCTGTCTCAACTGTCCCCAAACGCCATCGCCCGATTGGCCATCTTCGAATGGGCGCTCCGGGCGGAGGGGTGCGAAGGACGCTCCGAAATCTTCGCCGCGACCCATGAAGCCATATGCCAACCGAAGCCACAAGACGGGCCAGGGGACTCCAAGGTGACGATAGCCTTCGGCAGCGGAGGGAGCACGCCCTCCGCTTCCCTGCCAAAGCTATAAACGACAGATGGTACACCAACTGGATACTTCGGTGGTTTTATGCCGAAGTCGGAGAGGACTCCCCCTCGCTAGTCCTCTCCAGGAGATCTGGTACCGGAAGGAGGCGGATATCTCTCCGAACCCTAGCCTGCTCTCGACGAGTTCTCGGAGCCCCTTCGGTGGCCGAGAGGCAAAGAAGGTTGGAGCTGGTGGGGAGCGGGGAGCGATCCAACATAGTGTGGAGAGCACTCGGCATGGAGCCCCCGGCTCTTCCTGACTTCGCTCCGACCGGGGCAGTTGGCCGTAAGAGGAAAGCCGCTGCCGAGCCCTCCAAAGAGGCCGGCAAACAGCCGCTTCGGAGGAAGAAGGTAGCGAAGCACCCTTCGGAGTTGGCGCCCGCCTCATCTGTCTCGTCGCCGGGTGCGCAAAGCTCGGCTTCCGAAGAGGTAGAGGACTCCGACGGCCAGACAGCAGCGGCCTTTGAAGCCTACCTCCTGGGTGACGAAGATACAGGGGAAGTCCCTCCTCCCACCTCCGTCGGGGAGGTGGTAAGCGTGGCTCCTACTGCTCCTGCTGCGCCCGTCGTCGTTCAGGTGGAGTCGGATTCCCCTACTCCCAACTTGCCCGCACCCGAGGTGGTCCCTGCGGAGGCCGTGGCTCCGATGGAAAATGTTGAGGGTAGGACCTCGGGGGATGACTTCGCCGACATCCTCCAGATGTACGAAGCCCTGGAGGATCCAGCAATCCTTCCCCACGAAGCTCCCAGAGGTTTTTCTCGAAGCTCCTCCCTTTTATACTCAATACCTGCTTGCTGTCTGTGAAAACATGCTTATTGATTTGTTATTGAAATAGGTACCTCTTCGGGTGTCGATGCTTTGGTGGCGTCCGAAGCCCCTGCGTCTTCGGAGGCTGTCCTCCGAGCGAATCCCTCCGCACCTCTAGATGCTCCGAGTTTGGCGGTGGAGAATGTGTCTTTCGGGGCAGACGACGTGCTTGCCGGGACGGAGTTGGCGACGGAGGTCACTCCTGTTGTGGCCACCTCGACCACCGAGGTTGCCTCCGCCGCTGCGGTTCGGGTTGAAGAGGTGGTTGCCGATGGTTGGGGTACTCCTGCTTCGCCCTCCTTCGTGCCGGGGCGAGGTAAGAGTATTTCTAGCCTCGGCCTTCTTCCTAGCCAGGCCGCGCCCTCCGTTTGCAATTCGGAGGATGAGGCCGCAACGGATGACGCCCAAGCTCTGTCTTGGCTTCCTCTGCTTGCTCCGTTCCTGGAGCACCGGAGTGGCCTCCGAAGACTTATGGAGCCCCTGGCTGAGAGAAGCCAAGACATTGCCAATTCGGAGTTGATCTCCGTCTTGAGCGAGGCCAGGGCTTCGAGGCTCAACACAGCCCTCGAAAGGGCCGCCCTTCAGGTATAAAAAAGACACCATAGCTACTTCGCATTAGTAGTCATAAATACTTTAGTACTTACTAGTTCTTTTTGCAGCAATTTGTTCTTGCTAGAGCGGCAGCGACTTCCAACGAGGTCGAAGTTAATCGACTTAAACGGAAAGTCACTACCCTCCAGACGGCTCTTAATGACTCCACCGGGAGATCCCTCAGGCTGGAGGAAGAAGTCTTGGAGGAACGGAGGGCTAGGGCGGCGTCGGACGAAGCCCTCGGAGCCCTCCGTTCGTCTGCCCAGGAGGTCGAGGCCGAGCGCGTTGTCCTTCGAGCGGAGGTTGAAAGGCTCCGTCAAGAGGCCGCTACCTCAAGTGCACAGCTGGTAGAACTTCAGGGAGCTCTTAGCCAGGCGATGGCCCTCAAGAGTTCTTTGATGCTCCGGGTGGCCGAAGTGGGCGCGACTGCTGCAGGCCTTGAAGCAGCGGAGAAGAAGAATTCTAGTACTGCGGACCGTACCTTGGAAGCCCTCCAGGGTACGCTGGAGTACTTTGGCACCATGTGCCCTTCGGCTTCTGCTGCAACCCACGAGCCCCTTGACCAGAAGCTGACGAGGATCCAGGTTGCTTCGTCGTTGATGAAGAACTCCGGTATTCGGTACGGGGAAATCTCCGGACAGTGTGCTGGTATCGGGGTTCTTCGTCATCTTGAATCCCTTCGGATCCCCCTTGGCTCAGTCGAAGGCTCGTCTCCTGGAGGCTTCGCGGATGACGACTTTCTGCGGCCATCTTCGGAGGTGGCTTCGGCCTGGGAGGCTTTCCGGTCGACCTGGAAGACGGATCATAAGGCCACAGCTAAGGCTTGGATTGACGAGGCCCGTCGGCAGAAGCAAGCGCAGACAAGGCCACCACTTCCTGCTGCGCCAGCCCCTTCGGTTCCTGCTCCGCCGACCGACCCGCAGGTCTAGCCGCTTAGGACTGTTATGTATATGAAGCCCTGTAAACCCTGTTTTTATTAATGAAAAAGTTATAAACGGGAACTTGTCTTGGGTGTTCTGCTATTTTTAGGTTTTGTCATGCCCTTCGAGCCCTGACTTCGAACTTCTGGAAATTACCGACGAGCTCCGAAAGGAGAGGGCAAACCTCGAGGGCTTGAGGCCTTACCGCCGCTCCCGCTTTTCTGTTCCTCGTGGAGACGAGGGGGAGATCACCCTTGAGGTTCGAAGGGACGTCTTAGCTTATATTAAAGAGGAAGAGAAGACGGAGGGGTCCTCGTCTTCCGAACCTATTGACTGGTCTGACTCGGAGTACCGAGCTGAAGACCCTGCGGAGGCTGACTCCGAAAGGCTCCTGACATGGGCTGAGCTTCAAGAGGAGCAGAGGAAACTGCGAGCCTCGAAGAAAAAGAGAAGTACCCGGACTAAGAGGACGACTTCGGCGGCTTCAAGTTCCGAAGGGCAAAGTAGCCCCAGGGGTAGCTCTAGGGGCCGAAAGGGTCTCCGATTTTATTTAGGCTTAGACAAAAATTTCTCTTGATGTATAATTATAATGATTTAGTGTGAAATGCTTCGAAAGTATGCTGTGTGACTCGTACCTTCCGACCCCCCTTGTGGGTGGCGGAGCCTTTACCATAGAAAAGGGTTCGCTAGGCACAATGACTGTCCGAACACCTGCATGCTTCGAACTCTTGTACGGATCCTAACAAGCCGTAGCCTGGAATTCGTAGGTTGGCCGCCTTCGGCTCTTTTACAGATACTTCGCACCCGGAGGCTGAAAATCTATTTCCTTTAAAGTCCGTAGACTCTTCTACGGATCCTAACAAGCCGGAGCCTGGAATCCGTAGGTTGGCCACCTTCGGCTCTTTTACAGATACTTCGCACCCGGAGGCTGAAGATCTGTTTTCTTTAAAGTCCTTAGACTCTTCTACGGATCCTAATAAGCCGGAGCCTGGAATCCGTAGGTTGGCCACCTTCGGCTCTTTTACAGATACTTCGCACCCGGAGGCTAAAGATCTGTTTTCTTTAAAGTCCTTAGACTCTTCTACGGATCCTAACAAGCCGGAGCCTGGAATCCGTAGGTTGGCCACCTTCGGCTCTTTTACAGATACTTCGCACCCGGACGCTGAAGATCTGTTTTCTTTAAAGTCCTTAGACTCTTCTATGGATCCTAACAAGCCGGAGCCTGGAATCCGTAGGTTGGCCACCTTCGGCTCTTTTACAGATACTTCGCACCCGGAGGCTAAAGATCTGTTTTCTTTAAAGTCCTTAGACTCTTCGACGGATCCTAACAAGCCGGAGCCTGGAATCCGTAGGTTGGCCACCTTGGGCTCTTTTACAGATACTTCGCACCCGAGGCTGAAGATCTGTTTTCTTTAAAGTCCTAGACTCTTCTACGGATCCTAACAAGCCGGAGCCTGGAATCCGTAGGTTGGCGGAGCCGCTGAACCAATGGTTCGGAGGCAGCCCCTTGGGTCTTGAGAAAAATGCTTGGCTCTACCACCATCACCGTCCTCCCAATGCATCCATCGGGAGTAAGGGATATTCGAAGAGCAAAACAGGTTTCAACCCTTATCTTTATTTATAGAAAGGAAAGTGCTACAAGTGATTACAAGGAGATCTTAAGCGTAATATCGCTTAAGGTGCTCCGCATGCCATGCATGTTTCAACTCTTCCCCTTCTAAATTAGCTAATTTAAACGATCCGGGGCGTCCTGAGCGTAAGATAACATATGGTCCTTCCCATTTGTTTCCTAGCTTCCCCGGAGCTATTACACTTCGCAATACTAGATGACCCGGCCTTAACTCACTTAATCTAACTTTCGGGTCATACCACGTTTTGGTGTGCTCCTGGTACTTAGTCAGGTTGGCGACAGCTCGAAGCCTTGTTTCTTCTGACAGATCTAGTGAAGTACTCCGATCATCTTCGTCTCCGGGTTGAATTACGCGAAGCGACTCCCCTCTGAGCTCCGTAGGAGTCATGGCTTCATCTCCGAAGAGCAATCTGAATGGTGTGAAACCTGTTGATCTAGTTTGAGTGGTTCGGATGGACCATAAGATTTTAGGTAGTTCTTCGACCCACAGCCCCTTGGCCAATCCTACAATTCGGCGATTTAACCCGGAGAGGATGTTCCCGTTGGCTCGCTCGACGGCTCCGTTGGACTGCGGATGTCGCACTGCTGCGAAGCATAGCTTAATGCCTAGTTCTTCACAAAATGTTTGAAAGGTATCAGCTTCGAACTGGGTTCCATTATCCACCGTCAACTCTCTGGGAACTCCGAACCTGCATATAATATTCTGCTAGAAGAATTTCTGCACGTTCCTCGAGGTGATAGCTGTTAGCGGCTCCGCTTCCACCCATTTTGAGAAATATTCGATTGCTACTACCGCAAATTTCAAACCGCCTTTTGCCACTGGGAAAGGGCCTATGAGGTCCATGCCCCATCTAGCCATTGGCCATATTGGGGCAATAACTTGAAGCTGAGCTGGCGGGCGATGGCTCCGTCTGCCCATCCACTGACAGCCTTGGCATGTTCGAACTAGTTCTTCTGCGTCTCCTACAATTGTTGGCCAATAAAACCCTTGCCGAAGCGTCTTGCCTGCTAGCGCTCGAGGGGCTAAATGACCTCCGCACAGTCCTTCGTGGATGCCCCGAAGTATGTCTTGACCTTCAGGCTGCGAGATGCATCGAAGTAGGGGTGAGCACACTCTGGCCTTGTATAGCACTTCATCAATAAGCTTGTAATTTCGAGCTCTTGCTTGCAACCTTCGAGCTTCTGGGCCTTCCAGAGGGTCCATGGTACTTTGCAACATGCTTATTATTGGAGCTCGCCAATCTGTTGTTGGAATGCACATTACTTCTGATGAGGGTATTTGGTCAGCCGCTGGCTGCTCTAGCTCTTCGTAGAAAGCACCCTCCGGGATGTCCACCGCTCCTGCTGCAGCCTTTGCAAGAATATCTGCAAGTTGATTCTCTGCCCGAGGGATGCTTCGAACTATAAACCCTTTGAATGCTGCTTCGGCCTTGCGGATTTCTTGAAGGTATTGCGCGAGATGTGGGTTTTTTGCTTGAAAGCTTTTGTCAATATGCCCCGCGACGACTTGGGAATCTGTCTTGATCACTATTCTTGTAGCTCCGAGCGCTTTAGCCTTTTGGAGGCCTAGCAAGATTCCTTCATACTCGGCAATGTTATTAGTGGTTCTGAAGTTGAGCCTTGCGGAATACATAGCCTTTTGCCCTGATGGTGACAAGATGACGGCCCCTGCTCCTGCACCTGATGCTTGATAAGCTCCGTCAGAGAATATTGTCCAAAAACCTTCGGAGGGTTCTTCCGGGGTCCAGATTGCAGATGGAGTCCACTCTGCTACGAAATCTGCTATAATTTGAGATTTAACAGCTGTCCATTGCCGTGAAGGAGATTTCGAAGGGTGCCAGCTCGACTGCCCATTTTCCAATCCTGCCTGTGGAATCTTTGTTTCGGAGCATATCCCCAAGAGGATACGACGTAGGGACGATGAGGTTATGCGCGAAGAAATAATGCCTTAGCTTTCGCGAGGCCATTACTAGGGCATAGGCAAACTTCTCGAGCTCGGAGTATCTGACCTTGGCTCCGGATAATGCCTCCGACACAAAATAAATTGGGTTTTGCACCAGCTTCCCTTTAAGCTCAACCTCTCAGACCAGCACTGCGCTTACTGCTGAACCCGTTGCTGCAAGATATAAAAGCAGTGTTTCCCCTGGAAGGGGAACAGTTAAGGTTGATAATGTGCCGAGGTATGCTTTTATATCCTCGAAGCTCTTCTGGCACTCCGGCGTCCAGTTGAAGCTTTCGGACCCCTTCAGTGCCTTGAAAATTGGGAGGCTCCGCTCTGCCGACCTGGACAGGAACCTGCTGAGTGCTGCGAGCCTTCCTGCTAGCTTCTGTACTTGTTTCAAATTCTCTGGCGGAGCCATCCTTTGCAGCGCACTTATTTGTGTTGGGCTAGCTTCGATCCCCCTTCTCAAAACTAAGTACCCTAGCAGCTTTCCTGCTTGTGCTCCGAATATACATTTTTCGGGGTTGAGGCGTACTCCACATGCTCGGAGGCTCTCAAATGTTTCAGCTAGATCTAAGCTATGCCGGTGCCTTTGAGCACTTTTTATTACAATATCGTCCATATAGGCTTCGACATTGCGGCCTATCTGATGACCTAGAGCCTTAGCTATTAAGCGAGAAAAGGTGGCTCCGGCATTCCGTAAACCAAAAGGCATTCTTACATAACAGAATACTCCGAAAGGAGTTACAAAGATTGTCTTGGCTTCATCTTCGTGCTTCAGCCATACTTGATGGTACCCGGAATAAGCGTCGAGGAAGCTTAATAATTCGGAGCCGGTTGTGGAATCTATCAATTGATCTATTCGGGGCATTGGGTAGGGGTCTCGCGGGCATGCTTTATTCAACGAGGTGAAGTCAATACACATGCGCCACTTGTTCGAGTCCTTTTTTCTTACAAAAACAGGGTTAGCCAACCACTTAGTATGGGCTACCTCCCTGATAATGCCAGCCCTTAACAATTTTTCTACTTCGGCCTTGGCTAGGCTTGCTCTTTCTGCTGACAGCTTGCGGAGCCCCTGACGCACCGGCTTGGCCTTCGGGTTGACGAGCAGACTATGCTCGATGATGCTTCGATCGACCCCGGTGATGTCTTCGTCGGTCCAAGCAAATATGTCTAGATTTTTCCTGACGACTTCTTCTAACGAGGCGGTTATTTCTGGAGATAGCCCCTTGCCAAATTTCACTGGGTATTCTTTGCCATCTTCCGAGATTATTCTTGTCTCGACATCACCCTCCGGGCTTGGCTTGAGCGAATATCCCTTCGGAGGGTTCAAGGCCTCCGGTACTTCTTCGGCGCTTTCCGCCACATTATGCACTTGTCGGGGGTCCAATGGCTGCCCATGGCCATACTCTGTCCTCCTGGCTACAGTCTGGTCTCCTGAAATAGTAAGCACTCCACCTTGCGTG
Organism: Zizania palustris; assembly: GCA_019279435.1. Taxonomy (NCBI): domain Eukaryota; kingdom Viridiplantae; phylum Streptophyta; class Magnoliopsida; order Poales; family Poaceae; genus Zizania; species Zizania palustris. Next base: position 7,140,941 of record JAAALK010000084.1, on the reverse strand, counting down.
GGCATTTTGAGACAAAGGTAATTGTGATGTGCTATAGCCCCGAACTGGTTCAACATCCCTCGACCGAAGATAGCATTGTAAGCGTAAGGGGCATCAACCACATCGAAGATCACCTCTTCTACTCGGGCCAAAGGCCCCTCTCCGAAGGCAACCTCGAGGCCTATTTGGCCGAGGGCATCGAGAGGCGGTCCTGAAAATCCTTGAAGCGGTCGGGCTGCTGGAAGCAGATGCTTCCGAGGTATGCACATTTGGTCGAAGGCCTGGGCGAAGAGTATGTTTGCGGAGCTCCCGCCGTCTACCAGGATCCTTCGAACGTCTGCTCCTGCTATATCGGCAGAGATGACTAATGGGTCAGCATGGGGGAACTTCACCCCCGCCGCGTCGCTGGCTGTGAATGAGATGGGCACACGGGACCATTATGGCATCCCTTCGGCGGAACTCGAGGTCCCAATTTGCCCGACCTCGCGGACGTACTCGCGGCGCTGTCTCTTGGACATGCTTCCGAGGGTCCCCCCTCCGGAGATGGGCAGGACCACTCTCTTGCCGCGGTCTTGTGGGTCTTCTTGCTTTGGTGGTGGCATAATACTAGCCACCGGTAGCCGCATGGGGGCTTCGAGGGCACCGGCTCGGGCCACAGTTTGAACAGGCTCCGAGCGTGCCGACGGTGGGGCCCGATCCGATGTACCCCGCCCGGTATTTCGCTCAAGGTAGTCGCCCCGAAGGGCCAATACTGCCTTGCAATCCTTCGTGTCATGGCTTCTATTGTCACCATGCACACAACAGAAAAAACTCTGGCGCCTGCCAGGCATCCTTTCTTGAGGCTTTGGTGGCCCAGCCTTGAAATTTTTTACCTGCTGGAAGTTGGCAGGTGCCTTCGAGGCTGAAGCTGCAATGTTTAGCACCTCCGAGCGGAAATGCTTCTTTCCTCGCTTGTACTCGTTGAAGCGGTTGTCTTGTGGAGGTTGCGGTGTAGCGGAGGCTTCAGGCTCCCTTTTGACTTCTCGGAGGGTGGGCAATGGTGCTTCAGCTCGCCGAAGACATCCTTCCTCCGCCTTGGCATACTATTCAAAGTATGCCATGAGCTGTGCCACAGACGTCACCGGCTTCCGATGGAGTTTGCTGAGGAGGTCGGGATTCAGCACCCCTTCGCGGGCAGCATCAACTACCGAGGAGGTAGACAGGCCCTTGATCTGTGACTTGGTGTGGGCGAAGCGCGTGAAGTACTCCCGGAGGGTTTCTCCCAGCCGCTGCTTTACCTGAAACAAACTTCCTGTGGACATCGGGGCCACAAAGGTACCTTGGAAGTTGCTCACAAATTTCTTTTTTAGCTGCTCCCATGAACTGATCGATCCTGGCTTTAGGGACAAGAACCAGCGGAGTGCCACGCCTTCGAGAGCGAGGGGGAAGCATTTTGCCATGGTGCTTCGCACCCCTCCGCTTGCTTTTATTGCCAGGGCGTAAGAGCGGGCGAACTCTCCGGGGTCCGACCCCCCGGAGTACTTGTGCAGCTTCGAGGCCTTGAATCTGGGGTCAAAAGGCACTCTTTGCAGATCAGGGTGTAACGGAGATTCATTATCGAAGGATGCACTCTCGGCTTCCTCCGAGACTTGGATAACTTCTGGGGGATTGTTGGTTCCATCGTCTTGAGGCCCCCCTAGAGTTTCAGTGGAAGCTTGAGTGCGGCGGCGATCGGCGACCTCTTGCCTCCACCTAGATACCTCCTCCTGAAGCCTGGCTAGCTGCGTAGCCTCGGTTTCGGGAGGGCCTTCGTCTTCGTCGGAGGGCACTTCTGGATCCCGGCTAGCTGCGTAGTCGGTCTGAAGCATAGTAGGAGGAGGCAGAGGGCCCCGGGGCACTCGACGCCCAGCGGTCTCTGCAGGAATTGCCGGATTAGCTGAGGGTCCGGCTCCATTGGTCCGAGGGGACCTTCGAAGAGGACCCGAAGCCTGGCCACGCTTCGGAGGCATAGCTAGTCGTGAAGATGTCTTGGAGATGGACTTCGAATGACTCGAGGGGTCGAGAGAAGGCCCTCGAGCTGCACTAAGAAGCCCTTAACTGAAGGGTGCGCGGAGTCTTGGGACTCCGAGGCTCCCTCCGTAAGTGCTCTTCGGAGTGCAGTCAGCAGTAGAGAACAAGCTTTTAGAACTTGGTTCCCCACGGACAGCGCCAACTGTTGGCGCAAATGTTACGCCAACAGGTTCTCGATAATCAAGAACGGACAAACAGGAAGTTTGTGCTTTAGGACTAGCTTGAGCCTCCGAAATGGATAATAGCTCAAGTGGTCCGAATGAGTGTGGATGAACAACTTGTTCTGGATCCTCCTTTACAAGGTACAATGGGGGGTATTTATAGGGAAAAAATCATAAGGAAAAGACCTATTTACCCCTAAATTACAACCGACATAGTAGAAACTATTCGGTATTATAATCAAGGTTATACACGGTAAAGCACTGCAAGGTAGATGGATAAGCTAGACATCAAATCAATCAGTTCCTTCTGCTTCGAGGCCTCCATCTTCCCTTCGGAGGGTTCTCTAGGACTTCGCACCGTGGCGCCCTCCGGTCGCGGCGACGTATGCTCCGAACAGCAGTCCGCCACCTTCGGGGTCCTCACTCAGCCAACGAAGGGTTACTCTTTAAGTTTTGGAAATAGAGTAATTTCCCCCAACAAACAACTCAATGATTTGAATCCCACCTATGTCTGGCATTGTTGTTTAGGTCATATAAATGAGAAGCGTGTATAGAAGCTCCATAGTGATGGACTTTTGGAGTCATTTGATTTTGAATCATATGACACATGCGAGTCTTGTTTACTTGGCAAAATGACAAAGACGCCTTTCACTGGACAGAGTGAGATGGCAAGTGAGCTATTGGCCATAGTACATACCAATGTGTGTGGTCCAATGAGTCACACGGCTAGGAAAGGATTTTAGTACTTTATTACTTTTACCAACAACTTTAGTAGATATGGCTATGTGTACTTAAGGAGGCATAAGTGGGAATCCTTTGAAAAGTTCAAAGAGTTCCAAAATGAGGTACAAAAAAATGAGGTACAAAATCATACGAGCAAGACAATTAAATTTCTACGATCGGATCATGAGGTGAATATTTGAGCCATGAGTTTAGTGATCATCTGAAGCAGTGTGGAATTGTTTCACAGCTGACTCTACCCGGCACACCTCAATGGAATGGGGTGACCGAGCAGAGAAACCGCACTTTGTTCTACATAGTGTGGTCCATGATGAGTCACACTGATCTTCCATTATCCTTTTGGGGTGATGCTTTAGAAACTGCAGCTTTCATGATTAATAGAGTTACATCTAAGTCAGTAGAGAAGACGCCATATGAGATGTGGTCTGGGAGACATCCCAGTTTGTCTTTTATAAAGATTTGGGGATGTGAGGCGTATGTCAAACGTATGACGTCTTATAAGCTCAGTCCTAAGTTTGACAAGTGCTTCTTTGTGGGGTATCCTAGGGAAACCAAAGGATACTATTTTTATAATAGAGAGGAGGGCAAAGTGTTTGTCCCTCGAAATGGTGTGTCCCTTGAGAAAACATTTCTCTGAAAATGAGTTAGTGGGAGGACTGTGCATCTCAAAGAGGTTCGAGAGCCACTAGAAAGTGTTTAGATCCCACAGAGCCAAAGCAGGAGACGCAAGCTATTGTAGATTCTGTTGTGGATGCGCCAGCCCCACGTAGGTATAGGAGAGTAGTCCATGCGTCAGAGAGGTACATGTTCTTGACCACTAGGCATTGTGACGTGTTGTTGTTGGACAACAATGAACCAAAGACCTATGCGGAAGCAGCGATGGGACCATACTCTAGGAAATGGCTTGAAGCCATTGGATCCGTGTTGGAGTGCATGCGTGTCAATCAAGTTTGGAACTTGATTGATCCACCCGATGGTGTAAAAACTATTTAGTGTAAATGGATCTTCAAGAAAAAGATAGATGTTGATGGAAATGTTCACATCTATAAGGCACGATTGGTGGTGAAAGGTTTTAGATAGATTCAAGATGTTGATTATGATGAAACATTTTCACCCGTCGCTACGCTTAAGTCTATTCAGATATCCTAGCTATTGCCGCATTTTATGATTATGAGATATGGAAAATTGATGTCAAGATGGCTTTCCTAAATGGAAACCTAACTGAGGATGTGTACATGACATAGCCTGAAGGTCTTGACCGTCTGGGGAATGCTGGGAATGTTTGTAATTTGCTAAAGTCCATTTATGGATTGAAGAAAGCTTCTCGGAGTTAGAATCTACGTTTTGATGAGGTAGTCAAAGGGTTTGGATTCATGAAGAACTAAGAAGATCCTTGTGTTTACAAAAAGGATAGTGGGAGCTCACTTGTGTTTTTGGTCCTATATGTGGATGACATATTGTTGATCGGAAACAACATTCCTTTATTAAATGTTGTTAAGACTTCACCAAAAATAGTTTTTCGATGAAAGATCTTGGAGAGGCAGCATACATTTTGGGCATAAAGATCTGTAGAGATATATCAAAATGGATAATAGGATTAACCCAATGTATGTACATTGCCAAAGTTTTGAAACGGTTCAAAATACAGAATTCTAAGAAGGGTTTTCTACCAATGTCACATGGTATTTCTCTTAGTAAGACTCGGTGTGCTGTGACACCTGATGAGATAGAGAAGAGGCGTGTGATCCCGTATGCCTCCGCAATTCGATCCATCATGTATGCCATTTTGTGTACAAGCCTAGATGTGTCATATGCTCTAAGTGTTACGAGAAGGTACCAATCGAATATGGGTGAAAGTCACTGGGCTGTAGTAAAGAGTATCCTCAAGTACTTGAGAAGGACTGAGAAAATGTTCCTTGTATACGGTGGTGAAGAGGAGCTCGTTGTAAGTGGTTACACGGATGCTAGCTTTTAGGTCGATAAGGATGATTCTCGATTGCAATCTGGCTTTTTGTTCTGCCTCAATGGAGGCGCAGTGAGTTGGAAGAGTTTCAAGCAAGAGACGGTGGTCAATTCTACAATAGAAGCTGAGTATATCACAGTTTTTTAGAAGCGGCGAAGGAGTCCATTTGGATCAGGAAGTTTGTTTCTAAGTTGGGTGTTGTTCCTAGTGCATCCAGTCTAGTGGACCTCTATTGTGATAATAATGGTTCCATTGCGCAAGCCAAGGAGCCTATATCACACCATAAATTCAAACATATACTTCGGCGATATCACCTGATCCACGAGATCATTGAGAGAGGTGATGTGAAGATTTGCAAGGTGCACATGGATTTGAACATGGCAGATCCGTTGACGAAGCCTCTTCCACAACCCAAGCATGAGGCGTATATGAGCTTCATGGGTATTAGATACTTGCATGAGTGAGTCATGTGTTTGTGGAAGATGCTAGTAGAGTCTATGCTAATGTATGAGGATAATTGTTATTTTGTTCCTTGAATAAATATTGTTTGCATTTAATTAATGAGTACGACTTGTTATGTGAAACTTTTTGCTTTATGATGATGTTGTTCAAAAGGGTCCCCAATCTTGTCATCATTTGGGACAATGATGATACATGGATTAGCACACCTGACTGATTGATGATTGTGTTTCACATATCATAGACATAAAGATGTGAAATCAGTGATGTGGACACATGTTGATGAACATGGTGATGGACAGACCCACTTGAGATACTGCTGAGATTATAATGTGCCAACAGTTGCCATCTCAAATGGTGTACCTGCAGAGTCCTTGGACCTGAGATCATCATTTGATTCCAGAATGCGTAGTGACACACTTAGATGCTTCCTAACGCTATTCTGTAACAGGGTAGTAATAAGGGTTTTTTTCACGTGGGTTGTAAAACATGTCTTGGGATGTGAGTGGTCAAGATGGAATTTACCCCTCCTAATAACGGGAGAGTCGTCTCTAGGCCCCTCGAGGTATTGGATTGGAAAAGTGCGTGGCCATTCCACTATGACTAAGGAGTTAGTCATGATTTGAATCTGATACTTGATTGAGTGAAATGTCAAGTTAACCAACAAGGGTGGCGAGTATCTCGCCTTAAGCTTAACACACGGCGCGTGGTAAAGGGACTAGTGCATGTGTATATCAAAGGTTCATGAAATTTGATTTTGTACGCTGTCGGGGGTTAATATGTGTTGATAGGTACCGCTATTAATAAGTGAGTCGGAAATGGTTTCTAGTGAAAAGCCGTTAGTGTATGACCCTATCTGGTCACACATTTAATGGGACGGATTAAAAACATGCAAAGAAATGGTTCTTGTGCAAGTGGGAGATTGAAGGTTATGCCCAAGAAAATTCAATGGATCGGAAGTTCCGATAGGAAGTATTGGAAGTTCCGGTTAATTTCTGGTCTCGATGCAGAGAGAAATTGTTGCTTCGAAAGTTCCTACATGGTATCTGATGTTCTGGCGAGCCAGAAGTTCTGATTTGGAATCGGAGGAATTTTGTACTAATCAGAAGTTTCGATATGGTATCAGAAGTTCCGAGGTGGGAGATAACAGATTGGATCTGTTACGTGTCGTACTATATCAGGAGACCTGAAATACTCTGTCGGAAGTTCCGATGCAGGATCAGATGTTCTGACGTGGGCAAATAGATTAGATCTATTACGGTTTCAGGATAAGCACGACCCAGGGCCCCCAGCCCTATATAAGGAGAGGAGGAGGACGTCTTGGGCACAACAATAAGACTAGATTAGACATAGCCACCCAAGAATTCTCTCCTCTCCTTCTTGGCCTCAAACGTTGAGGTCAAGGATCCCCGTCTCTCACGTGCGGTGCTAGCACACTGTCGTGGAAGGTACTCCATCCTTGTACGTGTGGACTTCGTGGAGGCATTGCTCCAATAGCGACGCTCGTGAACATCTTCATCGATTGGATCGGCGAAGGAGGGCAAGGATGAAGCGAGGAAAGGCTAGACGCGCTACTCCAACATCTTCTTCCGTTGCACCTAGCACATTGTGTGCTAGAAGGTAGCGATCTATGATCTCTCACGTGCATGAGCCTAGGGCCATAGGGCGGAAATTTTGAATTTTCCGGCTAGCGTAGCTCCCCTATTCCCCGACAGCTTATGCATACTCTCGGAAGCACAAAGAGTCCGGAGACGAAGGGCTTCGATGCAGGGTGTTAAAGCTTGCCTCGGAGCCCCTAGGGCCTCTGAGATCGGAGAGAAGACTGAGAAGCCTTCAGAGTGTATTTTAATCCCCTAGATGAAGGTGAGTGTGTAATGCTTGTGTAGGACTTCTCAGGCCTCTTCGAAGGTATGCTTCGGGATGGGTTTCATAGGTAGTGGTAGAGAAAATAATTTAGTACTAGGCTCCCCACGTACAGCGCCAACTTTTGTAGCAATTTCATTAGATACAAATAGGTTTGTGTAATAATGATGACCTCAAAGGGTTATCATATGGAATGAGTTTGAACCTTGAAATGTTCAAATAGAGAGAGTGTTTTTATATTGGTTCAGGCCTTCTAGAGGAATAATAACCTTACGTCCAGTTCATAGTGATTTCTATCTCCTCTCCCCTTTTTACATTGGAGGTGTCCAGCTTTTATAGGCAAAATATAACAGGAAAAATCTATTTTACCCTCTACTTACAACCGTTATACAGGACTATGTTTACAAGACTCAAAAGGGGTAAAACAGTAACTAACATACAAATACATGTGCAAATACTAGGGGCGAAGGCCCCCTGTTTTGGTTTTCATGCCGGAGTGGTCTTATGATAGTTTAGTCTGCATCGAAGTATACGTCTGAGGCTTCGTACCAGAGAATGGGCCAGAGGCTTTGCACCGGAGAGGCCTCCGACATGGCTAGCTACAAAGAGGGACTTTGCACATCTCAACTAAGCGGAGCCCAGAGTGGCCTAGAGGGGCTTCTGGGCTCAGACTTCTCCGTAGTCAGCTTCTTGGCTTGCGATTCTAGAAGTAGTCTTCACGGTAGTCTTCAAATGCTTGTTTTGCTCAAGACGACGGGGTCTTGGGATTCCTCTTTGGCCTCAAAGCTCTAGAGAGCTTCGTCGTTTTGGAGGCCACGGAGATACTGAAAATAATCTAATAAAATAAAAGACTGCAAAGCAATGGACATCTTGCACATAGAATCGTGCCTTGACTAGGATATATTACTCTAGACCTTTTTTGACAAACTCGGCATCTAAAAAGGGTTATTCAACAAGGATGATTACAAAACATACTCAACAAGCCATCGAATGAAAGATAAATGCAAAGGTAATATCAAAGGATAGGCATATGGCTTGTTTTGAATAAAACTACATTTTTAGTAGTTAAGCATTTATAGTGAACAGGTTTAATGAACAAAAAGTAAATGGACAATGTGATAAACCATTCACTACCTCGAGTAGCACAACAGTACCCCCTCGCACAACAGTCCTTAGAAAATTAATCATCATTCACATTCATGTTAATTATGCTAACTATGGAGAACATCACTTGGTTTGCGCATAACTGTAGCCACCGCTTTTCAAAAAGATTGTACCCTGATGAGAGGTGTACAAATTTACCCACAATGCAATAATTCAGAAGATCTTTACAAAATTCCTGCCAAAACCCTTTGACATAGAACGTCTCAGCAGAAGGACAACCACACTAGGTTTCTCCCATGCTCCAACACTTGGATTATGTAGAGCCCCTTTTGTGCCTCGCGTCTAGTCAATAGAAAGGAAACAAGGCATCCTTTCTTCTTGACTATCTTGACCCGCTGCTAGGTGCATCCTACTAAAGTGACCTATACGCTAGGTTAGGCCTTACCCACTAGACTTGTGTCTTGTATGGAAATGCTTTGCAACAGATCCCACAGACCGGTCCTTATAGTGCCCCGGGTGCTACCAACTAGTACACTTGCTTCACCCGAAAACCCACCTTTACCATTAACTTAGCCATTTTCCAAACATTGCTTCCAACTTTTAGAACCATGAGAAGAGGCATAACTAGAGACATATAGAAGAATAAAGTAGCCATTCTAGTTTACGACCCATTTGTAGCAATACTAAGCAAGTGTGTCAATACTTGGGCACTAACTAATATTGTATTATTCAAGCGACAATGGAAAATGGATCAAAAGCATGGCTTGGGTTTGCACAACAAGGTCAAGGGATCTAAATTAATATAAATGTAGGTTGTAATTGGACTAATGCAATTAATTCCTATGTGTTATAGTGATAACTACTTTGAAAACATGGGATCAATGATGTTGGGGGAAATAGTTTTCTGTTAAATAGGGGTCAAATGACATCAGCCTTCGAAGGCCTCGGGCTCAGAACCCACTGGCTAGCGAAGCCTAAAGATGAACTCCGGCCTGCTCCATCGAAGATTACTCCAAGCATAGCAAAGAATTACTCGACTGAAGGCTAGGCCTCCGGACTCCCCCTAGAGCCAGGCGCTCCGGGACCCCTCCAGAATCAAGTGTTCTATGTCCCCTCTAGGCCCCCTCCGGAGCCAAGCCTCCGAGATCCCTTCGGACGCCTCTGGGTATCCTTCGGGCCCTCTTCGAAGTCCTCTTCGGAGCCCTTTCGGAGCCCACTCCGGAGCCTTTCGGAGTCCTCTCTGGGAGCCACTACAGAGTCCACTTCAGATCACTCTTCAGGGTCCCCTTCGCAGTCCTCTTCGGAGCCCCCTCAATGAGCTCCGACCGATGCCCTATGATAGGTACTCCGGTCCAGAAGAAATATCCCAGTACCGCTACAGTGTAAAAGCCATACCAGGGGCCCCAGCCACTGGTATGTCGTATATCTACTCCTGAAGTGATGTATATCTACCATGTCTGTAAAGTTGTATGTACAGTAGCATAGCCTTTTCCCCTCTTACCCCTATAAAACCTATGGCATGTAGGGGGTATTTGGGTCTTTTCCTTTGGCCTGCGAGCCTATAAAAGCAGGGCCCTGCCCTTGTAATACATACATGCTCAGTAGAGGCAAAATTATGCCAAATCCACTGTAACTGGACGTACGGTTATTATCCCTCTTGGGAGGCCCAATCTAGTATAAAACCCTCTCTTCCTCTATGAGAACCCTTCGAGGTTTATATTATGCATTCTAGGTTCACTAAAAAACGAAGACTAGCTTCATATAAGGACTTCGAAAGGCTCCTTAGTGGGCTTCAAAAGGGCTCTGAAGAGGACTTCGAAGAGGGCCTGGAGGATCCCCAGAGGCATCCAGAGGGATCCCGGAGGCTTGGCTCCGGAGGGGGCCTGGAGGGGTCCAAGAACACTTCATTCCGGAGGGGTCCTGAAGGGGTCCCAAAGGGGTCTCGGAGCGTCTGGCTCCAGGGGGAGCCCAGAGGCCTAGCTTTCAGTTCAGTAATTCTTTGATGTGCTTGGAGTAATCTTCAATGGAGGAGACAAGAGTTTGTCTTTAGGCTTCACTAGCCAGCCGACTCCGAGCCCGAGGCCTTCGGAGGCTGACGTCATTTGACCTCTGTTTAAGGGAAAAATATTTCCCCCAACAAATATGTTCAAGGCAGGAGATGTGACTTGACTAGTTGAAAAAAAAGATGGAGATGGGTCCTCGACAAAAGACTTGGGCTCCTCGACGGCTTCAAATTCTAAAAGTTCGCAAAATGAGGAAATCACAACTAAAAGGGAGAAAAGTAAACGGTACAATTCATGAAATTAAATTAGTTCTTGTTGTAGAGAAAATTATGGTGATCAAAATGGAATTTGAATGGATGAATTTAGAGTTAGGGTGTGAAAGATATGAATTTTTGAAGTTTGAATCAATTCTAGAATTATTTTTAAACTGAAAAATAGAAAAACTCCACGGTGAACCGAGTCCACGGTGAACTGCTCATGTGCGCCATAGACTGGGCAGCTGAGAGACACTGGATCATGATCGGACGGCGATGCACGAGGCGGGAGGTTTAAGTTGTGATCAAGGGTCAAGATTAAAACATAGCGAACTGGTATGATGGACGCACCAAAACGAGCCATGTCGTGGATTTAATCAGGACCGCACATTCTAGATCAAACGACCAGGAATCAATCCGGTACACCTGATTACTATCGGTGATGAACAAGCGCAGTGGCAGCGCTATCGATGATGGCGAGCGAAGGCGAGGCGAGCGGAGTGCAGAAATGAAACTAGAATAAGGTGGGGATCACTCTGGTACTTGAGATGGTCACCAGCGATGACAGACGGCGGCCGACGGTGAGTGGAGTCGGAGAGTACTCCTTGGGTTCACGGCTCCAGTGAGTTCTGATGACTGGGGCGGTTATTGAGACGATGCCGAGAATGGGGAGGTGGTGGCGGTCATGGTGTTGCTGGTGTTGGGGCATTGCGGGGTTACCGGTAGTGAGGCGAGGCTGTCAAATCTAAAACAGAGCGGTGGAGGCTTTTTTGGAGTTCAAAAGTGACGAGACGGCCGATGACATTCTTTTGACTTGGAGAATTTAACAAAAAATTTCCAACTCAAAATATGGATTATTTCTTAATATTTTTAATTCCTTTCTTTCTTTTCACAATTTAAATAATTCTTTTCTGAATTTTTATTTTCTCAAAAATAATATTTGGCAAAAATTCAAGGTGTTACAATGTCCACTTCAATTGTCCTTCACCTATGGCCGATTGAACCTATCGATGGAAGACATTGCAATCATTAGCAGAATGAGAATGAGAATCATGCACTTACAATAAGAACGCTTCTTTATGTCATCGGCAGTGGGGATGACATTACCTTTTGGCAACTGAAGAATCTTATGTTTCAACAAGAAATCAAAGATTCTATCGTATTTGGTCATGTCATAAGAATATTTGACTTCATTGGGCCGATTTTATAAGGACATGGCCATAATTCACAACAAATGAGTGGTTTGTTCTTGTTGAACAAAGTCCACTCGGCAGTATACATGTCAGCCGAGTCATCCTCGCTTTCCGACGATTCTTCATTGGAATGATCCATGACATGCACCTCGGCCTAGGGCTTATTAAACATCTTTGTGAACTTTTTAGTTTTGACTCGACTTTCATAGGCTAGAGCCTTTTGTAGAACTTGGTTAACTTCTAAAAAATCTTGTCCATCTAGCTTTTCTTTATGATCGGGATGCAAACCATTAAAAGCCAAATCAGCTAGGTCTCTTTTGGAAATGTTTAAGTTAAAACATTAGTTTCTTGTGTCCCTAAATCTCCAGATGTACTCAGCGACACTCTCATTGATTTTTTGTTTAATCAATGTTAGATGTGAGAGTCTAAGTTCAGTCTCCCCATTGTAGAAATGGTGATGGAATTATTGTTCTAACTAGACCCAATTCTACACAAAGTTAGGTGGTAGCGATGAAAACCAAGTGAAAGCCATGATAGATAGAGACAAAGACAACAATATTAGTTTAAATGCATCTGACCCACTTACTTCACCACACTGTGCTAAAAACTGGCCGATGTGCTCCAATGTAGTTTAATTATCCTCACCATTGAATTTGGAAAACTCAGGAACCCTAAAACCTCAAGGATATGGGATGGTATCAAAGTAATCTGGGTATGGCTTGTAATAAGTCATAGTCCGATCCCAGAGAGCATAGCATACACATTCTCTGAATAGTGCGCGAATGCATTCGTCTATGTCATGTATTGTTACTTGTCAAACTGATGTTATAAAGTACATGTTTGAAAAGCCGATTCTAAGTGAGAAAATCGGAAAGTGGGCTTATGCTTTGCTTGAGTATGATTTGGCTTATGAACCCTTGAAACCTATGAAAGGAAAAGTCATTGCAAATTTTATAGTTGATCACCATGTAGATGTCAATTGGAGTAGTGATATTTCTGTGATTGAGGTAGTACTACGAAATCTTTACTTTGATGGTTTGGCTTGCAAGAATGGCTAAGGTGTTGGAGTTGTGCTCATATCACCTAGTGGTATGAGCTTCGAGACCTTGGCCCATTTATAATTTCCTTGTACTAATAATCAAGCCGAATAAGAAGCTTTTTTGCTATGACTTGAATTGTTAAGGTCCATGTGTGTTAAATATGTTCATGCATATGGTGATTCACTATTAGTAGTTCAACAAGGAGCTAAGGATACTCAATATTTTAATGGTTTGCTAAATATCTACTTGGACAAATGTCTAGACATAATTGCTATTTTTGATGATTTTGAGATTTCTAATGTGTCTAGAGAAGCCAATCATTAGCAAATGACTTGGCTCAGCAAGCATCTGGTTACCTAATTAAAAGAGGTAAATTTTTCGCAGAAGAAAAGTCGATGCTTGAATTTATTCTACCATGTGAGTCAGAGCACATTGTTTTGACCGACTTAACATGGTCGGTCCGACCATAAGTGTCTGGTCGGTCTGACCGGCCATGTTAGGCCAGTCTGACCACCATGTGCCAAGCATCTGGTTACCAAATTAAAAAAGCTTTTTTTATTGGCCGATTATGACTGAAGACAGTTTTAAGTACAATAGAGGATGTGAAGCTTGTCAAAGGATTGGTAATATTCAGCTTGCTCCTGCATCTTTGCTTAATCCTATTATCAAACCATGGCCGTTCTGAGGTTGGGCCTTGGACTTCATCAGCCAAATTTATCCTTCCTCTTCAAAAGGGCATCAGTTCTTGTTGATGGCTACAGATTACTTCACCAAGTGGACCGAGGTCGTGCCTCTTAAGAACGTGATGCAAAACGAGGTAATTGATTTCATTTTGAAGCACATTATACATAGATTCGGTATTCCCTAAACTCTTACTATAGATCAGGGTGCTTCATTTGTGTTCTAAAGAAGTATGTGATTTTGTCGAATCTTATGGTATAAAGTTGATAAACTCTTCACCATACTATGCTCATTAAGAAAAAGATTGAAGAGTTTCCCAGACGGTGGCATGAAGTGCTTTCTGAGGCATTATGGGCTTGTTGAGTTGCAAAGCATGGTGCCACCAAGGTGACTCCATATGAGTTGGTGTATGGACAAGAAGCTGTTTTACCCGTAGAAGTGAATCTTAGCTCTTTGAGATTACTTAAGGAAGATGGCTTATCGCTCGATGAGTATGACACTCTTTTGAAGGAAAATTTGGAAGAAGTGACCGATAAGAGACTAAGAGCTCTAGAGGCTATAGAAAGAGAAAAAAGAAGAGTGGCTAGACATTATAATAAGAAGGTGAGAGTGAAATCATTTCAAGTTGCTGACTTGGTTTGGAAGAAGATTTTGCCGTTAGGCACTAAAAGCCTGAAGTTTGGTAAATGGTCGCCTAGTTGGGAAGGACCTTTTAGAGTTGTTGAAATCTCTCCAGACAATGGATATTTGCTAGAGTTTTTACAAGGAGAGCGATTTCGTAGAGCTTTGAAAGGTAGGTATTTGAAAAGGTACTTCCCATGTGTGTGGCAAAATGCTTGAACTGTCGAAAGGCCGATATGAAGCATATCACCCTTAGCTCATTGTGCTTTTGGCTAACTAAAGTTTGCCAAAATGCAGGGGGCAATGTGTTGATAGCAAAAAATGGAATTAATGGTCGAAATTGTCAAAAAATCAATTTTGGTAATTTCGGCCGAAAATATGTTATTTCCTAGCATAGGCCGGTACAACCGACCATATAGGCCCGGTCAGACCGGCCATACAGGCCCAGTCGGACTGACCCAATCTGGATCCAAAGGGATTATTTCAGTTTCAGGTTGTTTTAATCTCTAATCCACTCTTAACCAATTTTGGTTGAGTCCCAGTCGAGTTAGACTCTAGGAAACACCAAGACCACCCCTTATAAATATAGGGGCATGGCCGATTCAAGGGTATCTCCAAAGATCAACTCAAAACCCTAGTTTTGAATCGCACTTTTATTTCAATCTACTTTCCTTGCCCTAGGATTAGCTTTAACATCCATCTTCGTGAGTTTGCACTGAAAGCTCTCTGTCCATCGCGTCGTAATCATGGTAAGTCCTTGTCGATTCGCTCGTGAATCGTCCATTTCACCCACGTAGCAGATTTCTATTATTTTATCCATTTTTACCGGTGATTCAGTCTATTGGTCTCTTCATATTCACCGCTAAGAAGTTTTAGACTCATCCGATAACTCTAAGTTGGTCAGCGGAGTCGGGAGGCTATTTTACAGGACATGTCGATCTGACCGGAGGTTACTCCATGGTCCGACCGCCTTGTGCCATGCCATTGCCATGTGGCCAGCATGCTCCGGTCAGATCAGCACCCCGAGGCCGGTCCGACTGCCCCCTTCGCATCGGAGGACTTCTTCACGCCGGAGCCTCATGTGCCGATGGCCACTTCGCAGTGAGCCTCGGGACCCCCTTCGCATACCCTCGGTCTGACCGGAGCCCTACCGTAGGTCCACTCGATTGAAGCACCGAAGGCCCCTTCGGGATCCCTTCAGATGCCTTCGCACCACACGCCGAAAACCCCTTCGACCAACTCTCTAGACTGGCGGTATAGTGTTGGTCCGACCGGCCCACCTTGGTCGGTCTGACCGCTAGGACCCTTTTGGTTGAACCGGCTCTATTTTGCGAGTTTAATTACTTTTTTCTCACACATCGGTTAGTTCAATAATTTTAATTAAGATTATTTAATTTCCTAGCGAATCCGTTATTCTCTTACCATTGTTTAAGGGTCGTTAGAACGCGAAGTCGCTGAGTCGGCGCGTTTTAGTGTCAACACCTACAGTTATATTTATTTAGATCCCTTGACCTTGTTGTGCAAACCCAAGCCATGTTTTTGGTCAATTTTCCCTTGTCGCGTGAATATTACAATATTAGTTAGTGCCTAAGTATTGACACACTTGCTGAGTATTACTACAAATGAGTCGTAGACTAGAATGACTACTTTATTCTTCTCTATGTCCCTAGTTATGCCTCTTCTCATGGTTCTAAAAGTTAGAAGCAATGTTTGGAAAATGGCTAAGTTAATGGTAAAGGTGGGTTTCCGGGTGCAAGAAAGTGTACTAGTTGGTAGCACCCGAGGCACTATAAGGACTGGTCTGCAGGATCTGTTGCAACAAATTTCCGTACAAGCCATAAGTCTAGTGGGTAAGGCCTAACCTAGTGTATAGGTTGCTTCAGTAGGATATACCGAGTGGGGGGTCAAGATAGTCAAGAAGAAAGGATGCCTTGTTTCCTTTCAATTGACTAGACGTGAGGCACAAAAGGGGGCTCTACATAATCCAAGTGTTTGAGCGTTGGCGAAACCTAGTGTGGTTGTCCTTCTGCTGAGACGATCTATGTCAAAAGGTTTTGGTAGGAATTTTGTAATGATCTGCTGAATTCTTGCATTGTGGGTAAATTTGTACACCTCTGATTAGAGTACAAACTTTTTGAAAAGTTGTGCCTACAGTTATGGGCAAACCAAGTGATGTTCTTCACAGTTAGCATAATTAACATGAATGAGAATGATGACTAATTTTCTAAGGACTGTTGTGCTACTCGAGGTAGTGAATGGTTTATCATATTGTTCATTTACTTTATGTTCATTAAACATGTTCACTATAACTGCTTAACTACTAAAAGTGTACTTTTATGCAAAATAAGCCATGTGCCTATTCTTTGATATTACCTATTGCACGTCCGTTCATTTCCATTGTTTTTTATATTTGCATGTTATGACATCTGGACACAGTTGATGCCAAAGATTCCACATGATTTATCTTGTTACAAAAATATGCTATCTTATCAATGACAAATTGGCACTTAATTTTTGGTTAAGTGTCATGTAAATCGTAGGTTTGTTCATCATTTGTAGTAGTATGAAAGTTTTTATTTAAATGATGTATTGGCATTGAGTTGCAACTTATATGACCTTTTACACCAAAGTACTCATTCCTGGTCAAACATGTAGGTGAGAGAGGCCTTGGAGAATCTACACAAAAACCACTTCATTTTAAGGGAACAAACTTTCATCGCATTGTGAAAGGCTTTATGGCTCCGGTACCAAAATTTGGCAATTATGGCAACTGATTTGAGCTATCTGACTACTGCATATTTTCTTTATATAAAGTAACAGTTTGTTTTGATTCTATGGGATTTCAAATGCTGAGTTCTATAGAATATTATAAATGATCACAGCCTGCTAGTTATACATCCTAAACCCAGATTTTTTTTGTTTTGGTTACTGGATATCTCTTCTCTAGATTGCATTCTAGCATCCATTTTCGTGCCAACTGTACCCAACTGATCAAAGTTGTTAACTGCAGGGTGGGGATTTTTCAAGAAGAGATGGTATTGATTCATTAGCCCAGGCATCTTTCTTCAACTGACTTATTGCTGTTGTATACTTTATAAGCTCAACATTATGATGTTTACAGGACGTGGTGGAGAGAGCAAATATGGTGCAAAATTTAAAGGTGAATGACTATATTGTCTTTTTGGCTGTTGGAGAATTTGTTTAGTCCAATTATTGTCCAACTCTCATGGTACCTATTATGCTTTCACTGAGGTTTTTGTATGTGCTTTCTTTTGTTTTGCAGATGAAAACTTTAAGTTAAAGCATGATAAACCTGGCGTTCTTTCCATGGCAAATTCTGGAGCAAACAGCAATGGATCCCAATTTTTTATAACATTACTGGCTTTGCCACATCTTGATGGGTACTGTAGCAATTTTTGCGTTTCATTCTTTCGTCTAATTCCTTGTGCATCTTAGTTTATGTGTTTATTTCTTTTGTCCAGTTCCTTACGGCATATAGATATAGTTCCTTACTCTTTGCATCGGATGACAAACAACTATACAATAAGATCCCAAATAAAAATAATGATTATCCTAGAAAATCAAAATTGTATAGAACCATATGAGATTGATTAGACACATGCATATGCACGTGTGCAAACTGCAAAGATGTCATTTGTTAAATGATATCTTGCAAACTCCACATTCATGTCTATGTACATACAGCCATTAGAAGATTGTTGGGACAGGGGGGTGTGTTGAACACACCATCTGTCATGGGCTGTGGGCCAGGGCTGCCAGGCCTGGGCTCACTCATGTGAAGAGTATCGTGTGGCTACTATTCAAGCGAACAGTACCCGCGGGTAAATAGAGTCTAGATATGATTAGAGTCCAAATTTATTAATGGATAGAGTCCTAGAGTCATAATAGATTCGATTAGTTATTCAGTTAAGAGTCTAAGTTTGTTAATGGATAATGTATTAGAGTCATAATAGATTCAGTTAGTTATTTAGTTCAGTCTTATAGGCTCTATAAATAGGGTTGTATTGATCAAGTAATCAAGGAATAAGAAGAAAGAAATATAATCTCTCATCCAATGTTCGTCTACCCAACTTAAATCTACCTCTCATCCCGAGCAGCCGACGCCACCCGGTTATCCTCTCGGCAGTGTTTATCTCGTCATGGGTACAACCCATGACAACTTGGTATCAAAGCCACTCACTATAGTTTTTAGTGCTGGTCTTAAAACTGTGTGTTGTAGCAATTGCGTTAGCTACATCAGGTTTTTGTGTGTATATGGTGTATAGAGTGAACCTCGAAGGGTTCTCACAGAGGGAGACTAGATTTATACTGGTTCAGGCCTCCTTGAAGGGATAATAGTCCTACGTCCATTCTACAGTGGATTTGGCATAGTTTTGCCTTTGCTCAACCCGACTATTACAAGGGCATGGCCCTGCTTTTATAGGCACGCAGGCCAAAGGAAAAGACCTAAATGCCTTCTATAGGTCATAGGCCTTATAGGGGCAAAAAAGGAAAAAGACTAGACTACTATACATGCAGCTTTACAGCTTTACAGACGTGGCAGATAAACATCACTTCTGAGCACCTAAACGACATACTAGGGGCAGGGGACCCCGGTATGGCTTTGCATTGTAGCAGAGTTGAGATATTTCTTCTAGTTCAGAGTAGAGGCCGAAGCTCTTTGGGCGGAGATAGTTGTGAAGGCTCCAAAGGCTCCGAAGGGCACTTCGAGGTGGACTCCGATGTGCACTTAGAATTGGGCTCCGAACTGACTCCCAGAGGCTTAGATCCATAAGGGACTGGAGAGGGTCCAGAGATTTGACTCCGGAGAGCTCCGAAGGGAGTCCAGAGGCTTGACTTCGGAGGGCTCCGAAGGGAGCCCAGAGGATTGACTCTAGAGAGCTCTGAAGGGAGCCTAGAGGCTAAATCTGGCTACTGCTTGGAATTAGCCTCGACAAGAGGGATTCTGCTTCGTCTTCAGGCTTCGGCGGTGTCAGGCTCCGGGCCTGAGGCCTTCGGAGGTTGACGTCACTTGGCCCCTATTAAGGGGAAACTAATTCCCCCAATAGTAGCCCATCGCCCGTAGATCTTCAGAGTGAAGGGGTGCCTGTGCCTCGGGACAAATGACTTGGAGTAAAAAGTAACTTCAGAGAAGGCAGGCCTTAGGAACTTAAGAAAAGACTTGCTTCGGACCGCGTAGGCAATAAATGCTTGACCAGGTGACGGGACAACCTCAGGGAGCCCGAACGCCTCCGCAATAGTCAGAAAACTGACCGTTGCAGCGCAGGGGGCACGACGGTTCGCATCAACTTCAACCCGGGCTCACCTATCATAGACTGCGGAGGCTAGGGTAACTGGTGAAAAAAGGCTTTGGCGCGGGATCTGTTGATGTTTTTTACCGCCTATAAAAAGGGGTTTACCGCACCACGGCTTCACCACGCTCTCATTTGCTTCCTGCTTCAATCCCTTGCATCCTTCGCTCTCTTTCTCTACCTTCAGCTTTGCGCATAGCCGGCTTCACAACTTCTCAGCGCCCTTCACGCCGAAGCCTTGCAAGAAGCCGAAGAAGGCTGCGATGAAGAAGGCCTTGGCCCTGGGCATGAGATCGAGCTCCGTCTAGGCGCAGGCAGCGGCGGCGGCGAAGCCTGCAGCGAGGCACTTGGGGCCGAGGGACCTTCGTCGCTGTCGGACAAGTTCGAGTAGACAGAGGAGTCTGTCCGTAGAGTCTGCAAGGGGAGGATTTCTGAGGGGATCTAGCTCCAAGTGCCTAAGAAGTCAAAGGCCATCCCGAGGCCTCGGGCTGATGAAGTCATTCTTTTCGAAGAATTCTTCGAGGCTAGCCTCGGGATGCCAGCAATGGATATACTGAGCGAAGTATTGACGACATACAACTTCGAGCTTCCTCACCTATCTACGAACGCCATGGTGAGGCTGGTGATCTTTGAATGGGCCATGAGGGGCGAAGGCTGCGAGGGGTGCGCGGACGTCTTCGTCACCCTCCAGGATGCGAACTGCCAGCTAAAGCAGAGGGAGGGGGCAGAAGCGTGGAGAGGGCCTTGGCCTTCGGGAGCGCCAACTTCCGGCTCTAGAAGGAGTTTCAAGATCACTTCCCAGCGAGGGCTATGCACAACAAATGGTACTCGAAGTGGGACCAGGAGTGGTTCTATGCTTCGGTGGGCACGGACTCCCCCCTTCGGAGTACCAATGCACTCATCTCCTACCGATGTGAAGGCATGGTGAAGATGAGCCCTGACGCCCTTCAGTCGAGGATACTGCTTCTGCGCAGGGTGGCTTAAAGAATGAGCATGAGGGACTTAGCGGAAGAGTTCATCACCCTTCGGCTCAGCCCCCTCGCTCTCTCTTGCCCGGAGGACCTCTTCCAACCTTCGGGCTCAGAGGGACCGAGCGAGGTGTCGGCGGAGCGCCTTGGTAAGACATACATTTTCTTTATCTTCATACTTCGCAGAATCAACTTGTGCTGACTTGAAATTTTGATGAAGCTACTCGCGATGTATGGCCTCCGGAGGAGGCAATCATAGCCGCGGAGCGTGTTGTTGGGGCTTCGACGCCTAAGGAGCAAGCTTGAAGGCTCGCACTTGTGGGGTCTTGGGAGCGCTGGAACCGAGTGTGGACCTGGCTCGGAATCAAGGGGGTCCAAGCACTTCCAGATTTCGCTAGCTCAACACCCTCGGCGAGCGGCTCCAAGAGGAAAAGGGTGGACGACGAGGAACCTGAAGCCTCGAGGGTTCACTCGGAGCTCCCAACGGACAAAGCCCCTACCGTGGCGGAGCAAGCATCCACGAACCTTGGCGTTGAGGTAGAGCCAACAGATGCTCCGGTGGCAATGACCGAAGTGGTGGCGCCAGAGGATGCGTTGACGACCAAAGTGGGTAGCGGAGGAGGCTGCAACGGCGACTCCTTCGAGCGCGGGGGCTGGGGCTCAGCGCACACAGCGAAGGGATTGGGGAGCACACCTCGCTCCTACCTCCTTCGAGGACATTTCCTCAAACGAAGGTAAACACTTGATCACCCTTCTCTTTACATTCATATATATTGACTTGTACATTTCTATAGATGTTGATGGTGGCGCGAGGCCTATCGTGCCGAGTCCCGTGAGGACGTCTGGCAGTATCGGGAGCAGCAGCAGCGACAGCAGTAGCAGCTCGGAGTCCGAGAGCTCATCGTCCGAAGAAGATGCGGGGGACAACCGCGATGAAGGGGTCCCTTGAGAGCAAACCAAAGAGTTTGTTGACGTAGTGGACCAGAGCCCGGCTCCGTTGGAGCCTGCGCTAGAGAAGCTCGTGACGGAGATGGTCTTACCTCTGCTTCCGAGGGGACCCATAACGGAGGCAGCCATCCTTGCATTCCATGAGGTCTGCGTTGCCGCGGGGCAAGGGGACTTGGTGGCACAACTTAGCCGCTCGAGCCCCTTCGACATCTTCGCAAATTCCTACGAAGCTATCGTCCATGTGAGCAAAGCTTCACACGATCTTCGAGTCACACTTGCTTTTTTACCCAACACATAGGATTTTCTTGAATCTTTTCAGGCCTTCGCACTGAATGCAGCAGCAGCAGCCTCCCGGGACCATCGGATGACCCTCTTGGTAGAGGAGAGGGATGCCCTTCGGCGCCAGGCTTCGGAGGAGGCCGAAAGGCGAAGGCAGGCTGAAGCGGCGACAGAGGTGGTGAGGTTAGAGGCAGTCAAGGTGAGGGAAGCCTTGGCCTCGGAGACAGAAAAACTTCGAGGGGCACTTCGCGCTTCGGAGGAGACAAGGGCGAAGCTGGCGGCAAAGTGCCCTTATCTTCGCGCAGCCAGCCACTACCTAGAGAACTTCGTGGTCCAAGGGGTCGACGAGGGCACCTCGAACTGACCGCAGTCCTCGAGTAATTGGGGACCAAGTGCTAGGCCCTGTACTTCAACCCTCAGGACCCAATTGGGACCGCCTCGAGTTCCTGTAGATGGCTGCTGTGACGGCGGAGATGTCGATGAAGGGCTTCGATCTGATGGCTGTGCGAGTGGCTAGCCAAGGAGTGATGTGGATGTTCCACGACGTGGGGTGCAACCACCTCGAGGCGGCAACCTCGGTCACGCCGGTGGCCTTCGGAGACCAGCAATTGGTTTCGCCACCCCCGAACGTCCATGGAGTGTGGTGCCGGCTTCAAGAACCTTGGAAGGCCCAAGGTTGCGAGGCAGTCCTCGACCTTCAATGGCTCTCCTGCCTTCGCCGAGCTAGGGCACAAGCCTCGCCAGCCCAGCCTTCGACGTCAAAGCCTCTGCCTCCGAAGGTGTAGACCTCCTTAGGATCTTTGTAATTCCTAGTTGTAGGCTTGTAAACAACTTATCGGTTTATTAATAGAAATGAAGGGTACTTTATACTTGCCTAGGCTCAGCCTTCGGATGTTGAGTTCAAAGTAATTGAGGACTCTGAAGAGCTTCGCCAGCTTTGGGTCGTGCTCGAAGTAGCTAGGTCTGAAGGGCCCCTCGGTTCAAGCTTCTGAGGGGTCCTAGGGGCGAAGCCATTCCCAAAATAGCCCAGGAGCTGCTGGCTGCCGTGAAGACGGAGCCTCTTCGTTGTTGTTCGCTAGACTTAAGCTCTTTGAAGTAGTTCTTAAGCAAAGAGGGGGGTGCAGTTTTCGGGTATGGCCTTACAAGGCTACGAAGCCCAAGATTTTCTGCCTTCGATGCAGCACCGCCTACGTCCCAGACATCGAAAAACCTGCAAGGCAAAAGGCGAAGTTTATGGGCTTCAGAGTGTGGACTGTACGGCCGCGGGAGATCAGGCTCCGACGGGGCTTTCGTCTAGCTGAGGGGGCCCTGCCCAGAAGAAGAGCAAGCGAGGGTCGAACATGTCGGGGCCTCGAGCTTGATTTTTCCTAGTCTTAGATACAAACTACTCATAGTTTTGTTTTCGTAGGTGTATTTGTAACATACTTCGTAATTATCATTCAATGAATGAGATTTATTATATTCGCATACTTTGTCTACATGATTCGCACGAATTGAGTGTTTCGAATGTTTAGCTTGTCATGATCATATTGCGCATTTCAGTCGCACACTTCGCATAGACACCTCGAGTCCCCCCTTGCACGTGGCGGCTAGGGACTTAGTCGTTGCTGGTGCGAGCAATTAAGAATATGAAGGGGTGCTCCTTTTGGTGGCTTCAGATGCTTATATCACATCAATCGAAGGCCCCTTGCCTAATGGTGCACTCCGAGGCGCGAGTGATAGTGGAAGGCGAGAAGGCCTTCAAGCTGCACTCGAAGCCCCTTGCTGAAGGGTGCGCGGAGCCAGAGGACTCTGAAGCTCCCCCCTCAAGCGCACTTCGAGACACATGCAGTGGCAGAGAACATAGCTTTTAGTACTATGTTCCCCACGGATGGCGCCAACTGTTGTAGCAATTGCGTTAGCTACAACAGGTTTTGTGTGTATATGGTGTATAGAGTGAACCTCGAAGGGTTCTCACAGAGGTAGATAGGATTATACAAGTTTAGGCCTCCCTGAAGGGATAATAGCCCTACGTCCAGTCTACAGTGGATATGGCACAGTTTTGCCTCTGCTCAACCCGTCTATTACATGGGCATGACCCTGCTTTATAGGCACGCAGGCCAAAGGAAAAGACCTAAAATGCCCTCTACTGGCCATAGGCCTTATAGGGCAAAAAGGGAAAAGACTATTTAGGACCGAAAGTAGCGACCATAGGGGGGGTGAATGGGCGCCTAAAAATTCTTTCGAATCAATGGCCTTTTCCCAATACCCAACGCACCTCAACAGACTAAGCAGTGAAAAGTGAACAAGATCAACAGAGACCTAAAGATCTAGCCTATTAACAACCGATGTCCTAATTGAAAAGACACCAACCCAGTGCTAAAAGGCAGATTGATGAATCATTTAAAGCATGGACAGATCAAGGTTCATAGAGATAATCATCATAGCAATTAATCTAAGTGCACGAAAAACGAGAAGCCTTACTGTTCAACGTTGTCTCCTGTTCGGTACTTGTCGAAGCCTGCAGCGTCGATGCGTGTAGTTGCCGAAGCCTGCTTCGGAGCAGATATCACTACAACAATCCAGGAAACGGCCGACGGAAGTTAGCCCTTTCCCGACGGAAGAAGCTAACTTCCGTCGGCAAAGGCTAACTTCTGTCGGCATTTGGCCGACGTAAGCGGGTAGACGGAAGTTAGCTAACTTCCGTCGGCCAAACCTAGCCGACGGAAGTTACCGGAAATCGGTAACTTCCGTCGGCCAAATCCTAGCCGACGATAATTATTTTTTTTGTTTTCCTTTTTTTTCTGTCGCGGGCCAATAACTTCCGTCGGCTAATGTTGGCCGACGGAAGTTAACTAAAAATCCAAAAAAAAAAGAAATGTGAAGCTACTGCAAATCCGTTTCATATTTGATAGTAGCAGCAGATCAATTCATCACATAGAAAAATCGTTAAAATATATCACATTCCGGAACAAGTGCTGCAGGAAGCCATAAAACTGATAAAAGAAGTGCAAACCAGCTGATAAGGCGTATTTAGCAGCTATGGATAGTTCGGGACGGTGAAAAATGAATTTTGATAGAATGTTTAACTCATGGAAATATATTATCAAACTGGGTATATGGCTGCTTGAATCTTGCTATTCGTATTTTTAAGTATTTCAGGATTTCAGAGACAGCATTAGGGATTTACATTTGTGGCAACTGGCAACTTACAAAGAGATCTTAACTGTATGTTCAACATGCAACCAATATCATTGTTTTTATGCATTTATGCATGAGAGCTTGGTTGTCCAATGAACAAGTCATCGATAGCTATGCCATGAATCAGAAACTTACATCTGCTTGAAGTTCACACCTTATTTCATAATGTCTAGCAGAATGAACACCTTCTCCGGTGATCTTTTACTCATAGCAATTGCCTCTCCAAAGCTGAGCAGGTAGCCAAACTATTCTTAGTTTTGGCAGCAAAGCCGTATCCCTCAAAGATTGACTGCATTCAAAAACTTGATCACAAAGCTGGCGCTCCCCAGCAAAAAGAAGTTTGACCTGTAAAAACAGAAAGAGTCCACCAGAGGCATATAGCACCATACAGTAATCAGGGGGAAATCCTTACAGCAATTCGCATGAAATGAATCCAATTTCCTATTTTAGACTCCAAAATTTCCCAAGGCATTTCTGCACTTCATCTTTGCTCAGTTTTTCAACACCCAAGTG
Organism: Zizania palustris; assembly: GCA_019279435.1. Lineage (NCBI taxonomy): Eukaryota > Viridiplantae > Streptophyta > Magnoliopsida > Poales > Poaceae > Zizania > Zizania palustris. The sequence continues at coordinate 7,115,630 of JAAALK010000084.1, read as the reverse complement.
CTTCAAACTTGACTCCAAAGAAGAAGCACGGGCTTCGCTGAGCAAAGAGGAGAAATGCTTCAGACAAATCACTCACATATTACAAACTCCTAGGAAGCACTTAACACATAGCCACATACAAACAAGAAAATTATATCAACAACTGCAGTCAAACTGTATGAGGATGACATCAGCCGAGCGCAGCGTCCGGTCGATGTTCTCGTGGGCCGTCCGCACGGCTGCGTCCTCACCTGCAAGCGCACAGAGGAGAGGCGGCATTAGAACACCAGCTACAAACCGGAGGCACGCGCGCCCGAGGCCCGACCGAACCCTAACAGCTACGAGCAAGCAAGTCGCGGGGTTGGTCTGGGACCTGGATTGGGCGCATGGCGGCATCGAGCGTGGACAGGCGGCTATCGAAGGAGCCAAGGATGACGACGACGGCGTCCATGACCGACCGGCTCTTCTCCTCCTCTCTCCTCCGCCTGCCTCGTGGGGCTCCATGGCGCGCGGAGGCGGCGGAGGCGGCGGAGGCGGCGGGAAGCTGGGAGGCGCGGAGGCGACGGAGGCGGCGGGAGGCCGGGAGGCGGCGGAGGCGGAGGGCGTAGGCCGTGGAGGCGGCGAGGCAGCGGGAACCGGGGCGGCGGTGGCGGCGGGAGGCCGGGGAGGCGGCGGAGGCAGCGGGAAGCCGGGGAGGCGGGCGGAGGCGGCGGTGGCGACTGGAGGCCTGGGAGGTGGGCGGAGGCGGCGGGCGTAGGCGCGCGGAGGCGGCGAGGAGAAGTGATGGGAGGCGGAAAAAACTAGGGTTAAAAGAAGGCGCGGGTGGGAAAAAGAGGGCGCGGCCGTGCTGGGAAAAAACTGGAAACTAACTTCTTCTCGGCCACATTTAAAGCCGACGAAAGTTAACTTTAACTTCCATCGGCTTTAATGCTGGCCGACGGAAGTTAGGGGATTTATACCGGGCGGGGAAAAATGCCTCTATCTTCCGTCGGCCACTGTGAAAAGCCGACGAAACTTATTTAACTTCCGTCGGCTACTTCAGGCCAACGGAAGTTATTTAACTTCCATCGGCTTTTTGAAAAGCCGACGGAAGTTAAATTGGCCGACGAAAATTTTCTGTTTTGTTGTAGTGTATGCGAAGGTTGTTGAAGTGTGTAGCAAAAAGTGTGAAGCCTACTTCGGAATGAATTAGCTTCGCAGGTACCAGCGCACAAATCGAAGCTTCGCTTAAGGAAAAAAGAGAGTTCGAAGTTAGTTCGGAGTGTTCGTGCGAAGCCTGTCATTGTCAGAGCTAACACTCCGAAGCCTACAGATTCGAAGCCAAAGCACAGAACTTCGAACCGTACAATTCGAACAAGCAGTGTACGTAACAAGCTAGCGAAGTCTGTTTTCGCTGACGAAGTATACTATGCGAAGTTTACTTCGAACAATGAAAAACTTCAAACAAGTGCAGAGAAAACCAGCGAGGTGTACTTTGCAGAAGTTCGAGAACAAAAACACACTTCGAAGATTCGGAGCTTAACATAGGATAGATTTACTTCGAAGCAAAAACATAAAAATCGAAACCTCTCTATAGGTACTTCGCACGAGCGAAGAATACCCTCGTAAATACTTCGAAGTCTTCAGTGCAATCTGACCGAAGTCTAGTTCGCAGCACACTTCGCAAATCAAACTCCAAGACCAAAAACTGACACACTTCGAACACACTCCGCTGAAACACCCTTCGTGCTACGCACTCGAAACCTCTCTCACAGAACAAAGAGGGCTTCAAACAAGGATTAACAACAGAGTCTTGAGCCCTCACAAGAACCTTCAAGAACCGTGCAAACTCCCTTCCTCAATCAGAACGCCATGTCAGAAAACAATACCAATAAGAACTTAGCTGCAGCCTATGAGCAGAATAGTGTGACACAACAGCTAGGCAATGACTAGGTACTACTTGCTGCTACAGGAGCAAGCAAGAACTAGTACTCTCAGAATCACAGCACGGAAGTAGCCAGAGAAAAATACATGCACAGAGGCACAAAAACCAGTAGGCACGCCATACGATTCACAAGATTCAATGGAAATGTTGCAGAAATCACTGACTGTGAATCAAAGAATAAAAACTTGAGTGTAATGCGGAGAACAGAGGTTCTTTGATGGCAGTGGCGCGCAGGAACAGAAGCAGGAGGAGAACATCAAAAAGTGACCCAATCTCTTTGATTAGAAAAGTGATTTCAGAAAGGGTAACCTAACCCTAGGGATTAGGGCCCTATTTATATGCAGCCCAATAGCCTAGGATATTCCACCAGCCCCTTAGGGTTTTTTACAGACGCTGAAATAAAAGGAAAAGACCAAACTGCCCGTAGGATATTTTTACAGACTCGACTGACTGACTGTGGGCCTAAGGACAAAATAGTAAACTCCTATTTACAGATGACTTATCCGGAAGTGGAGCTTTCGTAGCAGCTACGGCTTCACTCCAGGACGGTCTGATCTAAGATCAGCGGTTGTCAGTTTTGCGCCGACTTTGCACCAGGTACCCGATTGGGCCGGCCCGATTCCGCAGCTCTCTCAGCCCGGCAATCGCTCGCCACCCGTGTACCTAAGTCAATCCTGGTCAACAGCCCAGGGGATCCTCTGCTGCTCCTAGCCCATGTACCCGGATTGGGCCAGCCCGACTTCGCGGCCCCTCTACCCGACAGTCGCTCGCTGCCCGTGTACCTGAGTCACACGCGGCCCATACACAACAGTCTTCTCTCTCTCTTTAGTCCTCTTTGACTATCATTGACAATAACTCATCACATCTGGAGCCATGAGGCCCACGCTCTTCAGCATGGCTCCTCAATCTCCCCCTTGATGAGTGCATTGTCAACACTTCTCTTTATCTGCTCCCAGTACCTACGAGCACATTTGGAAACACGAAAACAAAGCACAAGAAACAGAGAAGAAGAAAAAAGTAAAAGTTTAACCCTAATGACCAAAAGCCGAACAAAAGCAAGAATGGTCATTATGGTTAACCAGAAATAAAAGCTCAAAACAAGTGCAATCTCATAATCATCAACAAGGATAATCAAAAGAGTAAGAACAAACAGGACAAAAACTCCCCCTGAAACAAATCCCAGAGAAAGCCAAAACTACCCCTTAAACTCTTTTCCCAAAATTTCTCCCCCTTGTTGACAAGTGGACTCATCAAGCGAGACTAAATGCACTCGAAGAGACATAGACTCCCCCTAAAATGCAACTCCCCCTCAAAATATGCAATGAATGCAACTAGGGTGCAGGTGGAGTGTAGAAAGCATGCTTCTCAGATATGATTGACTGCAATTACACATCTAACAAGTATAGCAAAAGACATACTGTCTAAGACACATGGCATGATCAGTGCAACAGATGATACCTAAAGAAAGTCATTAGCACGCTTTTTTTTAATTTTTTGCGAACAAAACATCACCACATTTTCCAGTTGACAAGCAAGGTAAGCATGAGATGCAGAAGCTAACTGATATCTACCAAGATAGCATTGTCCAAAACAAAGTGCTTCAGCAAACTTGTTATCTTTTTAATGTTTAGGCTTTTTCATTTTCCTTTTTATTTTTGCCAAGGGTTATTTGCATGTCAAACCTTATGCTAACCGATCAAGTCAAGCCTATAAAAGAACTGAACCATCAGAAGCTTAAGACATTGGTCTTGGCATACACTACACTGTTCTAGTTTATACAAAAGTGCTATGGTAAGCAGTCCAGAACAATGTAATGCGACAAAGCAAACCCACGTGGATCTTTTCAACTCAAGCATAAAAAGGCATGGAATTTTCATTCATTTTTGATTTTTCATTTTATAGCACATTTTCCATGTTAAGCATAAATGTCCAAGTTGCATATCTGCATCTATGTGAGGAACTAGCTACAAGGTATGTAACAGATAGCAAAAGCACTCAGCCTACACATGCTAAGTTACCAGAAGCAATGATGATCATTTTTTCAAGTTGAAAGCATAAAATCCATGCATATGACAGATATCAGACATATCAAGTGAACTGAACCAACGCATGATCAATGACAAGTAATCAAAAGCATGTACCAGCTAGAAGAAGTAACACAGTTCAATCATATCATAAGCAAGCTCAAAAGTGTGATATGTGAGTACGTATGATATGAACACACACAAAAGATATACAACACCCAAATCCCCTCGTAAACGCTCAAAAGTAGATTGATCTAGGGTTTGGTGAAAATGTCAGCCAACTAATGATGGGTATCAACATGAACAAGGTCAATGACACCTTTCTCATATTGATCCCGCAGAAAGTGAAAGCGCACATCAATGTGTTTGGTTTTGAATGGAGACAAGGGTTTTTCCCTACACTAATAGCACTGGTGCTGTCGCAAAACAAGGAACTCTGGTAGGAAAGAACAACCCAAAATCTCACAACGCGGAAATCATCCAAACCAACTGTGAGCAGCAGCTAGCAGCAGCTACATCTCAGCCTCAATGGTCGAAAGTGCAACTCTAGATTGCTTTCGAGAAGACCAAGAAATAAGAGATGAACTAACAATCTGGCAAGTACCGGAAGTCGACTTGCGATCCAACCGGCACCCAACAAAGTCAGCGTCCGAAAGCCAGATAAATCAAGAGATGATTATGCTGAATAATAAAGACCAAGATCAGGCGCATAGGTAAGATACCTGAAAATGCGCTTGACAGCCTGCCGATGAGACGCGCGTGGTGAAGACTGGAAATGTGCACAAAGTCCCACGGCGAACTGTATGTCTGGCCTCGTCGTCGTCAAGTACAGCAACGAACCGATCATCCCTTGAAACTCTCTCTCGTTGACCTTGACGCTGCTCTTGTCCTTGTCCAAGCCCCCAGATGTGCCCATTGGGGTCATCTGCGGTTTCAGCTCTCCACCAAAGTCAAATTTTTTCAACATGTCCCGAGTGTACTTACCTTGGTGGATGAAGGTGTCGTCCTTGGTCTGCTTGATCTGGAGCCCTAAGAAGTACTTGAGCTAACCCATGAGGCTCATCTCAAACTCACTGTGCATTTGCTCAAAAACTTGGACACAAGATCATTAGTAGTACCACCAAAGATAATATCGTTCACGTAAATCTAAGCAAAAAGAGTTTTATCCACTGAACCCATCACAAAGCCCTTCCCCAACAAAAACTGCTTCAACCGGTCATACCAAGCCTGGGGGCTTGCTTCAACCCGTATAAAGCTTTTTGCAACTTAAAAACATGTCGAGGAAACTTTGGGTTCTCAAAATCGGGGGGTTGCCAAACAAAAACCTCCTCCTCTATGTACCCGTTTAGAAAAGCACTCTTGATATCCATTTGAAAAGCTTAAAACCATTCGAAGCGGCTAAAGCTAAGAGAATGCGAATGGACTCAAGGCGGGCAACAGGTCGAAAGTTATACCCTCTTTCTAGCAAAATACCTGGGCAACTAATCGAGCTTTGTTGCGCACCACAACCCCATCTTCACCTTGCTTGTTCTTGAACACCCACTTGGTGCCTATGGGGTTGCATCCGGTGGCAGCTCAACTATTGTCCAAACCCGATTGCGGACAAAGTTCTCAAGCTCTTCTTGCATGGCGTTAATCCAGTTCAAGTCAGAAGAACATGAGAAACATCTTTGGGCTCAAAAGATGCAACAAAAGCGATTCAGCAAACACAGCAAGAGAGTCATAGAAAACACAAAGTTCTCTCAGTCAAATCATCGATGATGAGCTCTGAGGGGTGATCACGCTGAACTGCTCAGGATCCCGGTGATCTAAAGTCACCTCACCGAGTCAGCAGCTGGCACCTCTGGACTCGACTGAGGGGGCTCGATTGAAGTGGAAGAAGTGATCAGAGGTCCGCCATCGTCCTCAGTCGAAGTCTCAGAAGGTGTGGGCTCCGTAGGAGGTGCAGAAGCCCACCCTCATCAGCAACTGGAGATCCCATCTCTCCTCGAAGATGGACTCTCCGAGCTCATCATCACCAGAAAGCTCAAAAGAAGGAGTCAAAGAGGCATGGACTCGTCAAATGAAACTTCGCAAGTCTCGACAAGCTGCTGGGAGTCGAGGTTCCAAACACGGAAGCCTCAAGAATGCAATGCATAGCCAAGAAAACTCCATCCCCGCAACGAGACTCAACTTGTCCAAATGCCCTCCCTTCTTGAGCACAAAGCACTTGCAGCCAAACGATCGCAAGTGGCTCACCTTGGCTGTCTTCCAAACCGCAACTCATACGACGTCTTACCAAGGTAAGCTCTAAGAAAAATGCGGTTGGCCAGATAGCAAGCCGTGTTCATGGCTTCAGCCCAAAAAATGGCTAGGAGTCATGTGCTCATCTAGCATCGTCCTAGCCATCTCGACTAGCGTGCGGTTCTTTCGTTCCACAACGCCGTTATGTGGGGAGTGTAAGGAGCAGAAAACTGATGGTCAAGACCCTAATCACTACAGAAGCTAACGAATTGAGAGTTCTGGAACTCAGAGCCATTGTCGAGCGAATTGCTCGCATCCGACCATTGTTCTCATTCTTTAGCTTCAAAATCAGTCATGAACAAATGAAAAGTTTCATCCTTAGACTCCAAAAGAAAACCGACGAGAAACGAGAAAAGTCGTCAACAATGACAAGCGCGTACCACTTCCCACCGACTGAGCGTACCCGAGCTGGACCGACAGTGTCCATGTGTAACAGCTCGCCCGGATGCGAAGTCATCACCTAAGTCACAGGTGAGTGATAAGCGACAACCATTTTCCTGACAATAGGGATGGCAACTAGATCCTTCTCCATTTAAGCTTGGGCAATCCTCATGAGGTCCATAGAGCTCAACCTGACTAGCAGATCAAACTCAAATGGCCCAACCTCCTATGCCACTTCCAGAGCTCAGAGGAGCCATCAATCAAACAGCGAGAAGAGCCAAAAGAACTAGAGAAATCAATCTGAAAAACCTTACCAAAAGGTAAGATCTGGCAAATCAAAGACCCTCCAGAATCAATCACAGAAGAACTGCCCTTCTTAAAATGAACCTCCAAACCATCCTCAAGAAGTTGCGAAACAGAAATCAAATTGAAGTTCAAATTTCCAACCAAAGCAACATTCTTTAAAGAGAAATGGTCAGAGATGCGAATTGAGACAATGCCGTGTACCTTCCCTTGACCACTGTTCCCGAATGTGATGTACTCTTTGAGCTTGCGGGAGTGAGACTAGAGAACCATCTGCAATGTCCCATCATGTGGCGAGAGCATCCTGAGTCCATGATCCAAACGTCCTCCAGTCCCTGATCCTGCGCAATCAGTGGTTGTAAGGGGAGCAAGTCGTCAACAATGACAAGCGCGTACCACTTCCCACCGACTGAGCGTACCCAGCTGGACCGATAGTGTCCATGTGTAACAGCTCGCCCGGCGCGAAGTCATCACCGAGTCACAGGTGAGTGAGAAGCGACAACCATTTTCCCGTGACAACAGGGATCAAAACTAGATCATTCTCCATTTTAAGCTTGGGCAATCCTCAGATGAGGTCCATAGAGCTCAACCTGACTAGCAGATCAAACTCAATGGCCCAACCTCCTATGCCACTTCCAGAGCTCAGAGGAGGATCCATCAATCAAACAGCGAAAGAGCCAAAGAACGAGAAATCAATCCGAAAAACCTTACCAAAAGGTAAGATCTGGCAAATCAAAGACCCTCCAGAATCAATCACAAAGAACTACCCTTCTTAAAACGAACCTCTAAACCATCCTCAAGAAGTTGCGAAACAGAAATCAAATTGAAGTTCAAATTTCCAACCAAAGCAACATTCTTTAAAGAGAAATGGTCAGAGATGCGAATTGAGACAATGCCGTGTACCTTCCCTTGACCACTGTTCCCGAATGATGTACTCTTTGAGCTTGGGGGAGTGAGACTGAGAACCATCTGCAATGTCCCATCATATGGCGAGAGCATCCTGAGTCCATGATCCAAACTTCCTCCAGTCCCCGATCCTGCGCAATCAGTGGTTGTAAGGGGGAGCAAATGGTCCGGCACCAGGTTTAGCAAAAGATCTAAACCAGGGTCGAGCCATCTACTCAAAGATGGAAAACAAAAACCATCAGAAGAGTTCGGACCAAAGAGCGCTCAAAGCGCGGTCCTTGGTTTTGTCTAAAGCCTCGGCCACGAGGTCCATGACCATAGCCAAAATTGCCTGGATCTTTGCCGGAATGAACACCACCATCTAGACACGGGCATGAAAGCCGTCTCCTCTACCACCACCTACGACGCGTTTGGCCTCCAGCCTCTACCCGTGTCGAGGAACCCTGAGTCTACCACCCTACTGGTAGAATGCTCCTGACCACCACGAGCACGCTCTGCTCTCTCAACCCTCTTCCTCCTGAAGCAAAACTCCACAAGATGCCCGTCTCTCTAACAGTACTCACAATGATAGGTGGGCTTCGTGGGATGTGGTTGAGTCTTGGGGTTCTTGGGCTTAGTGGTGTTTGATGTAGTCTTCTTGGGTTGAGAGGGTCGAGGAAGAGAGTCAAGAGAAGTGTGGAGGTGTTTGGGCTTTGGAACCCAGATGGGCTTCTTGGGTGGAGCTTTGGCTGTTCTTGGATCACTCCATTCTTGGGCTGACTAGCCTAGAAAGACTCAGTGGAGTGAGTCTTGGGTATCTCTGCTCAGGAGTCATTTTACTCCACTCCACTGCCCGGCTAATGACACTCTCAAAGTCAGCCTGGTGTAGGTGTAGCCTACCCCAAACCATCCTACCTCTTAAACTGCTGGATCATCATGCCGAGCTGTGGCTCTCTGGCACTGATCCAACTCAGGATTGAATGGAGGTAAAAGTTTTTCAGTCTGGGCATCAGCTAGCTCCTCTCTAAGGAAGCTAGAACCTCCACCTGAGATAAGCAGGTCTCACACTCTCTATCTACTTGGACAGACTTCTCAGCTTTAGCTGAATCAACTCCAGTCTAAGAGACAAGCAGTTCTCACAGACAGTGGGTGGAACTGACAGTGTCTCAAGCTCTAGCCTAGTCGCGCACTCAACTCTCACTCTCTCCAAATCACCCAAATTGCATCGCCCTTGGCTTTTAGCTCAGCTAAACTAGCTAGATGAGATGGGCAATCAGCACAGGGCACGACGACAGTGGCTTGAGCATGTTTCATCTCTAGCTGAGCGCTTTCAAGCTCAGTGGCCAAAGCGTCCCTCTCATCACCCTTTCTGTGTACCTGGACTTCAGCGTCGACAGTCACACAGAACACACACTTTGGGCACTCACTGCTATCACCCAAGCAAGGGGAAAAAGATAGACTCTCAATTATGCCGTTGGCCACGAAGCTCCGCTCTAATTCATCTATCCTCTTCTTAGCCCCTCAA
>JAAALK010000084.1:6946150-7105326 GCA_019279435.1 Zizania palustris | reverse complement strand
GACCTTCAGCTGCGAGATGCATCGAAGTAGGGGTGAGCACACTCCGGCCTTGTATAGCACTTCATCAATAAGCTTGTAATTTCGAGCTCTTGCTTGCAACCTTCGAGCTTCTGGGCCTTCCAGAGGGTCCATGGCTTTGCAACATGCTTATTATGGAGCTCGCCAATCTGTTGTTGGAATGCACATTACTTCTGATGAGGGTATTTGGTCAGCCGCTGGCTGCTCTAGCTCTTCGTAGAAAGCACCCTCCGGGATGTCCACCGCTCCTGCTGCAGCCTTTGCAAGAATATCTGCAAGTTGATTCTCTGCCAGGGATGCTTCGAACTATAAACCCTTTGAATGCTGCTTCGGCCTTGCGGATTTCTTGAAGGTATTGCGCGAGATGTGGGTTTTTTGCTTGAAAGCTTTTGTCAATATGCCCCGCGACGACTTGGGAATCTGTCTTGATCACTATTCTTATAGCTCCGAGCGCTTTAGCCTTTTGGAGGCCTAGCAAGATTCCTTCATACTCGGCAATGTTATTAGTGGTTCTGAAGTTGAGCCTTGCGGAATACATAGCCTTTTGCCCTGATGGTGACAAGATGACGGCCCCTGCTCCTGCACCTGATGCTTGATAAGCTCCGTCAGAGAATATTGTCCAAAAACCTTCGGAGGGTTCTTCCGGGGTCCAGATTGCAGATGGAGTCCACTCTGCTACGAAATCTGCTATAATTTGAGATTTAACAGCTGTCCTGCCGTGAAGGAGATTTCGAAGGGTGCCAGCTCGACTGCCCATTTTCCAATCCTGCCTGTGGAATCTTTGTTTCGGAGCATATCCCCAAGAGGATACGACGTAGGGACGATGAGGTTATGCGCGAAGAAATAATGCCTTAGCTTTCGCGAGGCCATTACTAGGGCATAGGCAAACTTCTCGAGCTCGGAGTATCTGACCTTGGCTCCGGATAATGCCTCCGACACAAAATAAATTGGGTTTTGCACCAGCTTCCCTTTAAGCTCAACCTCTCACCAGCACTGCGCTTACTGCTGAACCCGTTGCTTGGCAAGATATAAAAGCAGTGTTTCCCCTGGACAAGGGGAAAAGTTAAGGTTGATAGATGTGGCCGAGGTATGCGTTATATCCTCGAAGCTCTTCTGGCACTCCCGGCGTCCAGATTGAAGCTTTCGGACCCCTTCAGTGCCTTGAGAAATGGGGTGGCCTCCGCTCTGCCGACCTGGACCGGAACCCTGCTGAGTGCTGCGAGCCTTCCTGCTAGCTCGTCTGTACTTGTGTCAAATTCCTCCTGGCGGAGCCAATTCCTTGGCACGCCACTTATTGTGTTGGGCTAGCTTCGATCCCCCTTCTCAAAAATAAGTACCCTAGCAGGCATTTCCTGCTTGTGCTCCGAAGGATCGATTGTTCGGGGGTTGAGGTCGTAGCTCCACATGCTCGGGAAGGATCGCAAATGTTTCAAGCTAGATCTAAGCTTGCCGGTGCCTTTGAGCACTTTTATTACATATCGTCCATATAGGCTTCGACATTGCGGCCTATCTGATGACCTAGAGCCTTAGCTATTAGCGAGAAAAGGTGGCTCCGGCATTCCGTAAACCAAACAGGCATTCTTACTAACAGAATACTCCGAAGGAGTTATGAAAGCTTGTCTTGGCTTCCTCTTCGCTGCTTCAGCCATACTTGATGGTACCCGGAATAAGCGTCGAGGAAGCTTAATAATTCGGAGCCTGTTGTGGAATCTACATAATGATCTATTCGGGGCATTGGGTAGGTGGTCCTCGCGGGCATGCTTTATTCAACGAGGTGGAAGTCAATACACATGCGCCACTTGTTCGAGTCCTTTTTTCTTACAAAAACAGGGTTAGCCAACCACATCATTATGGGCTACCTCCCTGATAATGCCAGCCCGTAACAATTTTTCTACTTCGGCCTTGGCTAGGCTTGCTCTTTCTGCTGACAGCTTGCGGAGCCCCTGACGCACGGCTTGGCCTTCGGGTTGACGAGCAGACTATGCTCGATGATGCTTCGATCGCCCCCGGTGATGTCTTCGTCGGTCCAGCAAATATGTCTAGATTTTCCTGACGACTTCTTCTAACGAGGCGGTTATTTCTGGAGATAGCCCTTGCCAAATTTCACTGGGTATTCTTTGCCATCTTCCGAGATTATTCTTGTCTCGACATCACCCTCCGGGCTTGGCTTGAGCGAAGATCCCTTCGGAGGGTTCAAGGCCTCCGGTACTTCTTCGGCGCTTTCCGCCACATTATGCACTTGTCGGGGGTCCAATGGCTGCCCATGGCCATACTCTGTCCTCCTGGCTACAGTCTGGTCTCCTGAAATAGTAAGCACTCCACCTTGCGTGGGCATTTTGAGACAAAGGTAATTGTGATGTGCTATAGCCCCGAACTGGTTCAACATCCCTCGACCGAAGATAGCATTGTAAGCGTAAGGGGCATCAACCACATCGAAGATCACCTCTTCTACTCGGGCCAAAGGCCCCTCTCCGAAGGCAACCTCGAGGCCTATTTGGCCGAGGGCATCGAGAGGCGGTCCTGAAAATCCTTGAAGCGGCCGGGCTGCTGGAAGCAGATGCTTCCGAGGTATGCACATCTGGTCGAAGGCCTGGGCGAAGAGTATGTTTGCGGAGCTCCCGCCGTCTACCAGGATCCTTCGAACGTCTGCTCCTGCTATATCGGCAGAGATGACTAATGGGTCAGCATGGGGGAACTTCACCCCCGCCGCGTCGCTGGCTGTGAATGAGATGGGCACACGGGACCATTCTGGCATCCCTTCGGCGGAACTCGAGGTCCCAATTTGCCCGACCTCGCGGACGTACTCGCGGCGCTGTCTCTTGGACATGCTTCCGAGGGTCCCCCCTCCGGAGATGGGCAGGACCACTCTCTTGCCGCGGTCTTGTGGGTCTTCTTGCTTTGGTGGTGGCATAATACTAGCCACCGGTAGCCGCATGGGGGCTTCGAGGGCACCGGCTCGGGCCACAGTTTGAACAGGCTCCGAGCGTGCCGACGGTGGGGCCCGATCCGATGTACCCCGCCCGGTATTTAGCTCAAGGTAGTCGCCCTGAAGGGCCAATACTGCCTTGCAATCCTTCGTGTCATGGCTTCTATTGTCGCCATGCACACAACAGAAAAAACTCTGGCGCCTGCCAGGCATCCTTTCTTGAGGCTTTGGTGGCCCAGCCTTGAAATTTTTACCTGCTGGAAGTTGGCAGGTGCCTTCGAGGCTGAAGGTGCAATGTTTAGCACCTCCGAGCGGAAATGCTTCTTTCCTCGCTTGTACTCGTTGAAGCGGTTGTCTTGTGGAGGTTGCGGTGTAGCGGAGGCTTCAGGCTCCCTTTTGACTTCTCGGAGGGTAGGCAATGGTGCTTCAGCTCGCCGAAGACATCCTTCCTCCGCCTTGGCATACTATTCAAAGTATGCCATGAGCTGTGCCACAGACGTCACCGGCTTCCGATGGAGTTTGCTGAGGAGGTCGGGATTCAGCACCCCTTCGCGGGCAGCATCAACTACCGAGGAGGTAGACAGGCCCTTGATCTGTGACTTGGTGTGGGCGAAGCGCGTGAAGTACTCCCGGAGGGTTTCTCCCACCCGCTGCTTTACCTGAAACAAACTTCCTGTGGACATCGGGGCCACGAAGGTACCTTGGAAGTTGCTCACAAATTTCTTTTTTAGCTGCTCCCATGAACTGATCGATCCTGGCTTTAGGGACAAGAACCAGCGGAGTGCCACGCCTTCGAGAGCGAGGGGGAAGCATTTTTCCATGGTGCTTCGCACCCCTCCGCTTGCTTTTATTGCCAGGGCGTAAGAGCGGGCGAACTCTCCGGGGTCCGACCCCCCGGAGTACTTGTGCAGCTTCGAGGCCTTGAATCTGGGGTCAAAAGGCACTCTTTGCAGATCAAGGTGTAACGGAGATTCATTATCGAAGGATGCACTCTCGGCTTCCTCCGAGACTTGGATAACTTCTGGGGGATTGTGGGTTCCATCGTCTTGAGGCCCCCCTAGAGTTTCAGTGGAAGCTTGAGTGCGGCGGCGATCGGCGACCTCTTGCATCCACCTAGATACCTCCTCCTGAAGCCTGGCTAGCTGCGTAGCCTCGGTTTCGGGAGGGCCTTCGTCTTCGTCGAAGGGCACTTCTGGATCCCGGCTAGCTGCGTAGTCGGTCTGAAGCATAGTAGGAGGAGGCAGAGGGCCCCGGGGCACTCGACGCCCAGCGGTCTCTGCAGGAATTGCCGGATTAGCTGAGGGTCCGGCTCCATTGGTCCGAGGGGACCTTCGAAGAGGACCCGAAGCCTGGCCACGCTTCGGAGGCATAGCTAGTCGTGAAGATGTCTTGGAGATGGACTTCGAATGACTCGAGGGGTCGAAGAAGGCCCTCGAGCTGCACTAAGAAGCCCTTAACTGAAGGGTGCGCGGAGTCTTGGGACTCCGAGGCTCCCTCCGTAAGTGCTCTTCGGAGTGCAGTCAGCAGTAGAGAACAAGCTTTTAGAACTTGGTTCCCCACGGACAGCGCCAACTGTTGGCGCAAATGTTACGCCAACAGGTTCTCGATAATCAAGAACGGACAAACAGGAAGTTTGTGCTTTAGGACTAGCTTGAGCCTCCGAAATGGATAATAGCTCAAGTGGTCCGAATGAGTGTGGATGAACAACTTGTTCTGGATCCTCCTTTACAAGGTACAATGGGGGGTATTTATAGGGAAAAAATCATAAGGAAAAGACCTATTTACCCCTAAATTACAACCGACATAGTAGAAACTATTCGGTATTATAATCAAGGTTATACACGGTAAAGCACTGCAAGGTAGATGGATAAGCTAGACATCCAATCAATCAGTTCCTTCTGCTTCGAGGCCTCCATCTTCCCTTCGGAGGGTTCTCTAGGACTTCGCACCGTGGCGCCCTCCGGTCGCGGCGACGTATGCTCCGAACAGCAGTCCGCCACCTTCGGGGTCCTCACTCATCCAACGAAGGGTTACTCTTTAAGTTTTGGAAATAGAGTAATTTCCCCCAACAAACAACTCAATGATTTGAATCCCACCTATGTCTGGCATTGTTGTTTAGGTCATATAAATGAGAAGCGTGTATAGAAGCTCCATAGTGATGGACTTTTGGAGTCATTTGATTTTGAATCATATGACACATGCGAGTCTTGTTTACTTGGCAAAATGACAAAGACGCCTTTCACTGGACAGAGTGAGATGGCAAGTGAGCTATTGGCCATAGTACATACCAATGTGTGTGGTCCAATGAGTCACACGGCTAGGAAAGGATTTTAGTACTTTATTACTTTTACCAACAACTTTAGTAGATATGGCTATGTGTACTTAAGGAGGCATAAGTGGGAATCCTTTGAAAAGTTCAAAGAGTTCCAAAATGAGGTACAAAAAATGAGGTACAAAATCATACGAGCAAGACAATTAAATTTCTACGATCGGATCATGAGGTGAATATTTGAGCCATGAGTTTAGTGATCATCTGAAGCAGTGTGGAATTGTTTCACAGCTGACTCTACCCGGCACACCTCAATGGAATGGGGTGACCGAGCAGAGAAACCGCACTTTGTTCTACATAGTGTGGTCCATGATGAGTCACACTGATCTTCCATTATCCTTTTGGGGTGATGCTTTAGAAACTGCAGCTTTCATGATTAATAGAGTTACATCTAAGTCAGTAGAGAAGACGCCATATGAGATGTGGTCTGGGAGACATCCCAGTTTGTCTTTTATAAAGATTTGGGGATGTGAGGCGTATGTCAAACGTATGACGTCTGATAAGCTCAGTCCTAAGTTTGACAAGTGCTTCTTTGTGGGGTATCCTAGGGAAACCAAAGGATACTATTTTTATAATAGAGAGGAGGGCAAAGTGTTTGTCCCTCGAAATGGTGTGTCCCTTGAGAAAACATTTCTCTGAAAATGAGTTAGTGGGAGGACTGTGCATCTCAAAGAGGTTCGAGAGCCACTAGAAAGTGTTCAGATCCCACAGAGCCAAAGCAGGAGACGCAAGCTATTGTAGATTCTGTCGTGGATGCGCCAGCCCCACGTAGGTATAGGAGAGTAGTCCATGCGTCAGAGAGGTACATGTTCTTGACCACTAGGCATTGTGACGTGTTGTTGTTGGACAACAATGAACCAAAGACCTATGCGGAAGCAGCGATGGGACCATACTCTAGGAAATGGCTTGAAGCCATTGGATCCGTGTTGGAGTGCATGCGTGTCAATCAAGTTTGGAACTTGATTGATCCACCCGATGGTGTAAAAACTATTTAGTGTAAATGGATCTTCAAGAAAAAGATAGATGTTGATGGAAATGTTCACATCTATAAGGCACGATTGGTGGTGAAAGGTTTTAGATAGATTCAAGATGTTGATTATGATGAAACATTTTCTCCCGTCGCTACGCTTAAGTCTATTCAGATATCCTAGCTATTGCCGCATTTTATGATTATGAGATATGGAAAATTGATGTCAAGATGGCTTTCCTAAATGGAAACCTAAGTGAGGATGTGTACATGACATAGCCTGAAGGTCTTGACCGTCTGGGGAATGCTGGGAATGTTTGCAATTTGCTAAAGTTCATTTATGGATTGAAGAAAGCTTCTCGGAGTTAGAATCTACGTTTTGATGAGGTAGTCAAAGGGTTTGGATTCATGAAGAACTAAGAAGATCCTTGTGTTTACAAAAAGGATAGTGGGAGCTCACTTGTGTTTTTGGTCCTATATGTGGATGACATATTGTTGATCGGAAACAACATTCCTTTATTAAATGTTGTTAAGACTTCACCAAAAATAGTTTTTCGATGAAAGATCTTGGAGAGGCAGCATACATTTTGGGCATAAAGATCTGTAGAGATATATCAAAATGGATAATAGGATTAACCCAATGTATGTACATTGCCAAAGTTTTGAAACGGTTCAAAATACAGAATTCTAAGAAGGGTTTTCTACCAATGTCACATGGTATTTCTCTTAGTAAGACTCGGTGTGCTGTGACACCTGATGAGATAGAGAAGAGGCGTGTGATCCCGTATGCCTTCGCAATTCGATCCATCATGTATGCCATTTTGTGTACAAGCCTAGATGTGTCATATGCTCTAAGTGTTACGAGAAGGTACCAATCGAATATGGGTGAAAGTCACTGGGCTGTAGTAAAGAGTATCCTCAAGTACTTGAGAAGGACTGAGAAAATGTTCCTTGTATACGGTGGTGAAGAGGAGCTCGTTGTAAGTGGTTACACGGATGCTAGCTTTTAGGTCGATAAGGATGATTCTCGATTGCAATCTGGCTTTTTGTTCTGCCTCAATGGAGGCGCAGTGAGTTGGAAGAGTTTCAAGCAAGAGACGGTGGTCAATTCTACAATAGAAGCTGAGTATATCACAGTTTTTTAGAAGCGGCGAAGGAGTCCATTTGGATCAGGAAGTTTGTTTCTAAGTTGGGTGTTGTTCCTAGTGCATCCAGTCTAGTGGACCTCTATTGTGATAATAATGGTTCCATTGCGCAAGCCAAGGAGCCTATATCACACCATAAATTCAAACATATACTTCGGCGATATCACCTGATCCACGAGATCATTGAGAGAGGTGATGTGAAGATTTGCAAGGTGCACATGGATTTGAACATGGCAGATCCGTTGACGAAGCCTCTTCCACAACCCAAGCATGAGGCGTATATGAGCTTCATGGGTATTAGATACTTGCATGAGTGAGTCATGTGTTTGTTGAAGATGCTAGTAGAGTCTATGCTAATGTATGAGGATAATTGTTATTTGTTCCTTGAATAAATATTGTTTGCATTTAATTAATGAGTACGACTTGTTATGTGAAACTTTTTGCTTTATGATGATGTTGTTCAAAAGGGTCCCCAATCTTGTCATCATTTGGGACAATGATGATACATGGATTAGCACACCTGACTGATTGATGATTGTGTTTCACATATCATAGACATAAAGATGTGAAATCAGTGATGTGGACACATGTTGATGAACATGGTGATGGACAGACCCACTTGAGAAACTGCTGAGATTATAATGTGCCAACAGTTGCCATCTCAAATGGTGTACCTGCAGAGTCCTTGGACCTGAGATCATCATTTGATTGCAGAATGCGTAGTGACACACTTAGATGCTTCCTAACGCTATTCTGTAACAGGGTAGTAATAAGGGTTTTTTTCACGTGGGTTGTAAACATGTCTTGGGATGTGAGTGGTCAAGATGGAATTTACCCCTCCTAATAACGGGAGAGTCGTCTCTAGGCCCCTCGAGGTATTGGATTGGAAAAGTGCGTGGCCATTCCACTATGACTAAGGAGTTAGTCATGATTTGAATCTGATACTTGATTGAGTGAAATGTCAAGTTAACCAACAAGGGTGGCGAGTATCTCGCCTTAAGCTTAACACACGGCACGTGGTAAAGGGACTAGTGCATGTGTATATCAAAGGTTCATGAAATTTGATTTTGTACGCTGTCGGGGGTTAATATGTGTTGATAGGTACCGCTATTAATAAGTGAGTCGGAAATGGTTTCTAGTGAAAAGCCGTTAGTGTATGACCCTATCTGGTCACACATTTAATGGGACGGATTAAAAACATGCAAAGAAATGGTTCTTGTGCAAGTGGGAGATTGAAGGTTATGCCCAAGAAAATTCAATGGATCGGAAGTTCCGATAGGAAGTATCGGAAGTTCCGGTTAATTTCTGGTCTCGATGCAGAGAGCAATTGTTGCTTCGAAAGTTCCTACATGGTATCTGATGTTCTGGCGAGCCAGAAGTTCTGATTTGGAATCGGAGGAATTTTGTACTAATCAGAAGTTTCGATATGGTATCAGAAGTTCCGAGGTGGGAGATAACAGATTGGATCTGTTACGTGTCGTACTATATCAGGAGACCTGAAATACTCTGTCGGAAGTTCCGATGCAGGATCAGATGTTCTGACGTGGGCAAATAGATTAGATCTATTACGGTTTCAGGATAAGCACGACCCAGGGCCCCCAGCCCTATATAAGGAGAGGAGGAGGACGTCTTGGGAACAACAATAAGACTAGATTAGACATAGCCACCCAAGAATTCCTCTCCTCTCCTTCTTGGCCTCAAACGTTGAGGTCAAGGATCCCCGTCTCTCACGTGCGGTGCTAGCACACTATCGTGGAAGGTACTCCATCCTTGTACGTGTGGACTTCGTGGAGGCATTGCTCCAATAGCGACGCTCGTGAACATCTTTATCGATTGGATCGGCGAAGGAGGGCAAGGATGAAGCGAGGAAAGGCTAGACGCGCTACTCCAACATCTTCTTCCGTTGCACATAGCACATTGTGTGCTAGAAGGTAGCGATCTATGATCTCTCACGTGCATGAGCCTAGGGCCATAGGGCGGAAATTTTGAATTTTCCGGCTAGCGTAGCTCCCCTATTCCCCGACAGCTTATGCATACTCTCGGAAGCACAAAGAGTCCGGAGATGAAGGGCTTCGATGCAGGGTGTTAAAGCTTGCCTCGGAGCCCCTAGGGCCTCTGAGATCGGAGAGAAGACTGAGAAGCCTTCAGAGTGTATTTTAATCCCTAGATGAAGGTGAGTGTGTAATGCTTGTGTAGGACTTCTTAGGCCTCTTCGAAGGTATGCTTCGGGATGGGTTTCATAGGTAGTGGTAGAGAAAATAATTTAGTACTAGGCTCCCCACGTACAGCGCCAACTTTTGTAGCAATTTCATTAGATACAAATAGGTTTGTGTAATAATGATGACCTCAAAGGGTTATCATATGGAATGAGTTTGAACCTTGAAATGTTCAAATAGAGAGAGTGTTTTTATATTGGTTCAGGCCTTCTAGAGGAATAATAACCTTACGTCCAGTTCATAGTGATTTCTATCTCCTCTCCCCTTTTTACATTGGAGGTGTCCAGCTTTTATAGGCAAATATAACAGGAAAAATCTATTTTACCCTCTACTTACAACCGTTATACAGGACTATGTTTACAAGACTCAAAAGGGGTTAAAACAGTAACTAACATACAAATACATGTGCAAATACTAGGGGCGAAGGCCCCTGTTTTGGTTTTCATGCCGGAGTGGTCTTATGATAGTTTAGTCTGCATCGAAGTATACGTCCGAGGCTTCGTACCAGAGAATGGGCCAGAGGCTTTGCACCGGAGAGGCCTCCGACATGGCTAGCTACAAAGAGGGACTTTGCACATCTCAACTAAGCGGAGCCCAGAGTGGCCTAGAGGGGCTTCTGGGCTCAGAATTCTCCGTAGTCAGCTTCTTGGCTTGCGATTCTAGAAGTAGTCTTCACGGTAGTCTTCAAATGCTTGTTTTGCTCAAGACGACGGGGTCTTGGGATTCCTCTTTGGCCTCAAAGCTCTAGAGAGCTTCGTCGTTTTGGAGGCCACGGAGATACTGAAAATAATCTAATAAAATAAAAGACTGCAAAGCAATGGACATCTTGCACATAGAATCGTGCCTTGACTAGGATATATTACTCTAGACCTTTTTTGACAAACTCGGCATCTAAAAGGGTTATTCAACAAGGATGATTACAAAACATACTCAACAAGCCATCGAATGAAAGATAAATGCAAGGTAATATCAAAGGATAGGCATATGGCTTGTTTGAATAAAAACTACATTTTTAGTAGTTAAGCATTTATAGTGAACAGGTTTAATGAACAAAAAGTAAATGGACAATGTGATAAACCATTCACTACCTCGAGTAGCACAACAGTACCCCCTCACACAACAGTCCTTAGAAAATTAATCATCATTCACATTCATGTTAATTATGCTAACTATGGAGAACATCACTTGGTTTGCGCATAACTGTAGCCACCGCTTTTCAAAAAGATTGTACCCTGATGAGAGGTGTACAAATTTACCCACAATGCAATAATTCAGAAGATCTTTACAAAATTCCTGCCAAAACCCTTTGACATAGAACGTCTCAGCAGAAGGACAACCACACTAGGTTTCTCCCATGCTCCAACACTTGGATTATGTAGAGCCCCCTTTTGTGCCTCGCGTCTAGTCAATAGAAAGGAAACAAGGCATCCTTTCTTCTTGACTATCTTGACCCGCCGCTAGGTGCATCCTACTAAAGTGACCTATACGCTAGGTTAGGCCTTACCCACTAGACTTGTGTCTTGTATGGAAATGCTTTGCAACAGATCCCACAGACCGGTCCTTATAGTGCCCCGGGTGCTACCAACTAGTACACTTGCTTCACCCGAAAACCCACCTTTACCATTAACTTAGCCATTTTCCAAACATTGCTTCCAACTTTTAGAACCATGAGAAGAGGCATAACTAGAGACATATAGAAGAATAAAGTAGCCATTCTAGTTTACGACCCATTTGTAGCAATACTAAGCAAGTGTGTCAATACTTGGGCACTAACTAATATTGTATTATTCAAGCGACAATGGAAAATGGATCAAAAGCATGGCTTGGGTTTGCACAACAAGGTCAAGGGATCTAAATTAATATAAATGTAGGTTGTAATTGGACTAATGCAATTAATTCCTATGTGTTATAGTGATAACTACTTTGAAAACATGGGATCAATAATGTTGGGGGAAATAGTTTTTTGTTAAATAGGGGTCAAATGACATCAGCCTTCGAAGGCCTCGGGCTCAGAACCCACTGGCTAGCGAAGCCTAAAGATGAACTCCGGCCTGCTCCATCGAAGATTACTCCAAGCATAGCAAAGAATTACTCGACTGAAGGCTAGGCCTCCGGACTCCCCCTAGAGCCAGGCGCTCCGGGACCCCTCCAGAATCAAGTGTTCTATGTCCCCTCTAGGCCCCTCCGGAGCCAAGCCTCCGAGATCCCTTCGGACGCCTCTGGGTATCCTTCGGGCCCTCTTCGAAGTCCTCTTCGGAGCCCTTTCGGAGCCCACTCCGGAGCCTTTCGGAGTCCTCTCTGGGAGCCACTACAGAGTCCACTTCAGATCACTCTTCAGGGTCCCCTTCGCAGTCCTCTTCGGAGCCCCCTCAATGAGCTCCGACCGATACCCTATGATAGGTACTCCGGTCCAGAAGAAATATCCCAGTACCGCTACAGTGTAAAAGCCATACCAGGGGCCCCAGCCACTGGTATGCCGTATATCTACTCCTGAAGTGATGTATATCTACCATGTCTGTGAAGTTGTATGTACAGTAGCATAGCCTTTTCCCCTCTTACCCCTATAAAACCTATGGCATGTAGGGGGTATTTGGGTCTTTTCCTTTGGCCTGCGAGCCTATAAAAGCAGGGCCCTGCCCTTGTAATACATACATACTCAGTAGAGGCAAAATTATGCCAAATCCACTGTAACTGGACGTACGGTTATTATCCCTCTTGGGAGGCCCAATCTAGTATAAAACCCTCTCTTCCTCTATGAGAACCCTTCGAGGTTTATATTATGCATTCTAGGTTCACTAAAAAACGAAGACTAGCTTCATATAAGGACTTCGAAAGGCTCCTTAGTGGGCTTCAAAGGGCTCTGAAGAGGACTTCGAAGAGGGCCTGGAGGATCCCCAGAGGCATCCAGAGGGATCCGGAGGCTTGGCTCCGGAGGGGGCCTGGAGGGGTCCAAGAACACTTCATTCCGGAGGGGTCCTGAAGGGGTCCCAAAGGGGTCTCGGAGCGTCTGGCTCCAGGGGGAGCCCAGAGGCCTAGCTTTCAGTTCAGTAATTCTTTGATGTGCTTGGAGTAATCTTCAATGGAGGAGACAAGAGTTTGTCTTTAGGCTTCACTAGCCAGCGGACTCCGAGCCCGAGGCCTTCAGAGGCTGACGTCATTTGACCTCTGTTTAAGGGAAAAATATTTCCCCCAACAAATATGTTCAAGGCAGGAGATGTGACTTGACTAGTTGAAAAAAAAGATGGAGATGGGTCCTCGACAAAAGACTTGGGCTCCTCGACGGCTTCAAATTCTAAAAGTTCGCAAAATGAGGAAATCACAACTAAAAGGGAGAAAAGTAAACGGTACAATTCATGAAATTAAATTAGTTCTTGTTGTAGAGAAAATTATGGTGATCAAAATGGAATTTGAATGGATGAATTTAGAGTTAGGGTGTGAAAGATATGAATTTTTGAATTTTGAATCAATTCTAGAATTATTTTTAAACTGAAAAATAGAAAAACTCCACGGTGAACCGAGTCCACGGTGAACTGCTCATGTGCGCCATAGACTGGGCAGCTGAGAGACACTGGATCATGATCGGACGGCGATGCACGAGGCGGGAGGTTTAAGTTGTGATCAAGGGTCAAGATTAAAACATAGCGAACTGGTATGATGGACGCACCAAAACGAGCCATGTCGTGGATTTAATCAGGACCGCACATTCTAGATCAAACGACCAGGAATCAATCCGGTACACCTGATTATATCGGTGATGAACAAGCGCAGTGGCAGCGCTATCGATGATGGCGAGCGAAGGCGAGGCGAGCGGAGTGCAGAAATGAAACTAGAATAAGGTGGGGATCACTCTGGTACTTGAGATGGTCACCAGCGATGACAGACGGCGGCCGACGGTGAGTGGAGTCGGAGAGTACTCCTTGGGTTCACGGCTCCAGTGAGTTCTGATGACTGGGGCGGTTATTGAGACGATGCCGAGAATGGGGAGGTGGTGGCGGTCATGGTGTTGCTGGTGTTGGGGCATTGCGGGGTTACCGGTAGTGAGGCGAGGCTGTCAAATCTAAAACAGAGCGGTGGATGCTTTTTTGGAGTTCAAAAGTGACGAGACGGCGATCAGATAAGCTAGGGGTGGAATGGGGTTAGGGGCGGAGGTGAACCTTTTTATAGGGGTCGGGTGGTCGGAGATCATGGGCAGAGGAGCCGGATTTTAGCGTTTGCGGTGGCGGGGAGAATTCCGGGTGAGAGTTTGGGTTGGGGACGTAGAGTCTGACAGGTGGGTCCATGGGTCAGTGAGGGTGGCGAGCGCGGGGGGCTGGCAAGCGGGGTCCACGCAGCAAAGAGGGCGGGCACGGGCGTGAGCGAGGAACGGCGCCGACATGCGGGGCCCGGTTGTCAGTGAGGGAGGGCGATTGGGTCGGGCTACGTAGAGAGATTGGAATGAGATGGCACAACAGGATTTAAAATTCATTTCTCAATTAAAATAATTGCAAAAATTCATTTGTAATTTATGTGCTAGTTGCAAAAGTCCTAAAAATTTGGAAAAAAAATCCTAAAACATTCTTTTGACTTGGAGAATTTAACAAAAAATTTCCAACTCAAAATATGGATTATTTCTTAATATTTTTAATTCCTTTCTTTCTTTTCACAATTTAAATAATTCTTTTCTGAATTTTTATTTTCTCAAAAATAATATTGGCAAAAATTCAAGGTGTTACAATGTCCACTTCAATTGTCCTTCACCTATGGCCGATTGAACCTATCGATGGAAGACATTGCAATCATTAGCAGAATGAGAATGAGAATCATGCACTTACAATAAGAACGCTTCTTTATGTCATCGGCAGTGGGGATGACATTACCTTTTGGCAACTGAAGAATCTTATGTTTCAACAAGAAATCAAAGATTCTATCGTATTTGGTCATGTCATAAGAATATTGACTTCATTGGGCCGATTTTTATAAGGACATGGCCATAATTCACAACAAATGAGTGGTTTGTTCTTGTTGAACAAAGTCCACTCGGCAGTATACATGTCAGCCGAGTCATCCTCGCTTTCCGACGATTCTTCATTGGAATGATCCATGACATGCACCTCGGCCTAGGGCTTATTAAACATCTTTGTGAACTTTTTAGTTTTGACTCGACTTTCATAGGCTAGAGCCTTTTGTAGAACTTGGTTAACTTCTAAAAAATCTTGTCCATCTAGCTTTTCTTTATGTTCGGGATGCAAACCATTAAAAGCCAAATCAGCTAGGTCTCTTTTGGAAATGTTTAAGTTAAAACATTAGTTTCTTGTGTCCCTAAATCTCCAGATGTACTCAGCGACACTCTCATTGATTTTTTGTTTAATCAATGTTAGATGTGAGAGTCTAAGTTCAATCTCCCCATTGTAGAAATGGTGATGGAATTATTGTTCTAACTAGACCCAATTCTACACAAAGTTAGGTGGTAGCGATGAAAACCAAGTGAAAGCCATGATAGATAGAGACAAAGACAACAATATTAGTTTAAATGCATCTGACCCACTTACTTCACCACACTGTGCTAAAAACTGGCCGATGTGCTCCAATGTAGTTTAATTATCCTCACCATTGAATTTGGAAAACTCAGGAACCCTAAAACCTCAAGGATATGGGATGGTATCAAAGTAATCTGGGTATGGCTTGTAATAAGTCATAGTCCGATCCCAGAGAGCATAGCATACACATTCTCTGAATAGTGCGCGAATGCATTCGTCTATGTCATGTATTGTTACTTGTCAAACTGATGTTATAAAGTACATGTTTCAAAAGCCGATTCTAAGTGAGAAAATCGGAAAGTGGGCTTATGCTTTGCTTGAGTATGATTTGGCTTATGAACCCTTGAAACCTATGAAAGGAAAAGTCATTGCAAATTTTATAGTTGATCACCATGTAGATGTCAATTGGAGTAGTGATATTTCTGTGATTGAGGTAGTACTACGAAATCTTTACTTTGATGGTTTGGCTTGCAAGAATGGCTAAGGTGTTGGAGTTGTGCTCATATCACCTAGTGGTATGAGCTTCGAGACCTTGGCCCATTTATAATTTCCTTGTACTAATAATCAAGCCGAATAAGAAGCTTTTTGCTATGACTTGAATTGTTAAGGTCCATGTGTGTTAAATATGTTCATGCATATGGTGATTCACTATTAGTAGTTCAACAAGGAGCTAAGGATACTCAATATTTTAATGGTTTGCTAAATATCTACTTGGACAAATGTCTAGACATAATTGCTATTTTTGATGATTTTGAGATTTCTAATGTGTCTAGAGAAGCCAATCATTAGCAAATGACTTGGCTCAGCAAGCATCTGGTTACCTAATTAAAAGAGGTAAATTTTTCGCAGAAGAAAAGTCGATGCTTGAATTTATTCTACCATGTGAGTCAGAGCACATTGTTTTGACCGACTTAACATGGTCGGTCCGACCATAGGTGTCTGGTCGGTCTGACCGGCCATGTTAGGCCAGTCTGACCACCATGTGCCAAGCATCTGGTTACCAAATTAAAAAAGCTTTTTTTATTGGCCGATTATGATTGAAGACAGTTTTAAGTACAATAGAGGATGTGAAGCTTGTCAAAGGTTTGGTAATATTCAGCTTGCTCCTGCATCTTTGCTTAATCCTATTATCAAACCATGGCCGTTCTGAGGTTGGGCCTTGGACTTTCATCAGCCAAATTTATCCTTCCTCTTCAAAAGGGCATCAGTTCTTGTTGATGGCTACAGATTACTTCACCAAGTGGACCGAGGTCGTGCCTCTTAAGAACGTGATGCAAAACGAGGTAATTGATTTCATTTTGAAGCACATTATACATAGATTCGGTATTCCCTAAACTCTTACTATAGATCAGGGTGCTTCATTTGTGTTCTAAAGAAGTATGTGATTTTGTCGAATCTTATGGTATAAAGTTGATAAACTCTTCACCATACTATGCTCATTAAGAAAAAGATTGAAGAGTTTCCCAGACGGTGGCATGAAGTGCTTTCTGAGGCATTATGGGCTTGTTGAGTTGCAAAGCATGGTGCCACCAAGGTGACTCCATATGAGTTGGTGTATGGACAAGAAGCTGTTTTTACCCGTAGAAGTGAATCTTAGCTCTTGAGATTACTTAAGGAGATGGCTTATCGCTCGATGAGTATGACACTCTTTTGAAGGAAAATTTGGAAGAAGTGACCGATAAGAGACTAAGAGCTCTAGAGGCTATAGAAAGAGAAAAAAGAAGAGTGGCTAGACATTATAATAAGAAGGTGAGAGTGAAATCATTTCAAGTTGCTGACTTGGTTTGGAAGAAGATTTTGCCGTTAGGCACTAAAAGCCTGAAGTTTGGTAAATGGTCGCCTAGTTGGGAAGGACCTTTTAGAGTTGTTGAAATCTCTCCAGGCAATGGATATTTGCTAGAGTTTTTACAAGGAGAGCGATTTCGTAGAGCTTTGAAAGGTAGGTATTTGAAAAGGTACTTCCCATGTGTGTGGCAAAATGCTTGAAGTGTCGAAAGGCCGATATGAAGCATATCACCCTTAGCTCATTGTGCTTTTGGCTAACTAAAGTTTGCCAAAATGCAGGGGGCAATGTGTTGATAGCAAAAAATGGATTTAATGGTCGAAATTGTCAAAAAATCAATTTTGGTAATTTCGGCCGAAAATATGCTATTTCCTAGCATAGGCCGGTACAACCGACCATATAGGCCCGGTCAGACCGGCCATACAGGCCCAGTCGGACTGACCCAATCTGGATCCAAAGGGATTATTTCAGTTTCAGGTTGTTTTAATCTCTAATCCACTCTTAACCAATTTTGGTTGAGTCCCAGTCGAGTTAGACTCTAGGAAACACCAAGACCACCCCTTATAAATATAGGGCATGGCCGATTCAAGGGTATCTCCAAAGATCAACTCAAAACCCTAGTTTGAATCGCACTTTATTTCAATCTACTTTCCTTGCCCTAGGATTAGCTTTAACATCCATCTTCGTGAGTTTGCACTGAAAGCTCTCTGTCCATCGCGTCGTAATCATGGTAAGTCCTTGTCGATTCGCTCGTGAATCGTCCATTTCACCCACGTAGCAGATTTCTATTATTTTATCCATTTTTACCGGTGATTCAGTCTATTGGTCTCTTCATATTCACCGCTAAGAAGTTTTAAGACTCATCCGATAACTCTAAGTTGGTCAGCGGAGTCGGGAGGCTATTTACAGGACATGTCGATCTGACCGGAGGTTACTACATGGTCCGACCGCCTTGTGCCATGCCATTGCCATGTGGCCAGCATGCTCCGGTCAGATCAGCGCCCCGAGGCCGGTCCGACTGCCCCCTTCGCATCGGAGGACTTCTTCACGCCGGAGCCTCATGTGCCGATGGCCACTTCGCAGTGAGCCTCGGGACCCCCTTCGCATACCCTCGGTCTGACCGGAGCCCTACCGTAGGTCCACTCGATTGAAGCACCGAAGGCCCCTTCGGGATCCCTTCAGATGCCTTCGCACCACACGCCGAAAACCCCTTCGACCAACTCTCTAGACTGGCGGTATAGTGTTGGTCCGACCGGCCCACCTTGGTCGGTCTGACCGCTAGGACCCTTTTGGTTGAACCGGCTCTATTTTGCGAGTTTAATTACTTTTTTCTCACACATCGGTTAGTTCAATAATTTTAATTAAGATTATTTAATTTCCTAGCGAATCCGTTATTCTCTTACCATTGTTTAAGGGTCGTTAGAACGCGAAGTCGCTGAGTCGGCGCGTTTTAGTGTCAACACCTACAGTTATATTTATTTAGATCCCTTGACCTTGTTGTGCAAACCCAAGCCATGTTTTTGGTCAATTTTCCCTTGTCGCGTGAATATTACAATATTAGTTAGTGCCTAAGTATGGACACACTTGCTGAGTATTACTACAAATGAGTCGTAGACTAGAATGACTACTTTATTCTTCTCTATGTCCCTAGTTATGCCTCTTCTCATGGTTCTAAAAGTTAGAAGCAATGTTTGGAAAATGGGTAAGTTAATGGTAAAGGTGGGTTTCCGGGTGCAAGAAAGTATACTAGTTGGTAGCACCCGGTGCACTATAAGGACTGGTCTGCAGGATCTGTTGCAACAAATTTCCGTACAAGCCATAAGTCTAGTGGGTAAAGCCTAACCTAGTGTATAGGTTGCTTCAGTAGGATATACCGAGTGGGGGGTCAAGATAGTCAAGAAGAAAGGATGCCTTGTTTCCTTTCAATTGACTAGACGTGAGGCACAAAAGGGGGCTCTACATAATCCAAGTGTTGGAGCGTTGGCGAAACCTAGTGTGGTTGTCCTTCTGCTGAGACGATCTATGTCAAAAGGTTTTGGTAGGAATTTTGTAATGATCTGCTGAATTCTTGCATTGTGGGTAAATTTGTACACCTCTGATTAGAGTACAATCTTTTTGAAAAGTTGTGCCTACAGTTATGGGCAAACCAAGTGATGTTCTTCACAGTTAGCATAATTAACATGAATGGGAATGATGACTAATTTTCTAAGGACTGTTGTGCTACTCGAGGTAGTGAATGGTTTATCATATTGTTCATTTACTTTATGTTCATTAAACATGTTCACTATAACTGCTTAACTACTAAAAGTGTACTTTATGCAAAATAAGCCATGTGCCTATTCTTTGATATTACCTATTGGCACGTCCGTTCATTTCCATTGTTTTTATATTTGCATGTTATGACATCTGGACACAGTTGATGCCAAAGATTCCACATGATTTATCTTGTTACAAAAATATGCTATCTTATCAATGACAAATTGGCACTTAATTTTTGGTTAAGTGTCATGTAAATCGTAGGTTTGTTCATCATTTGTAGTAGTATGAAAGTTTTTATTTAAATGATGTATTGGCATTGAGTTGCAACTTATATGACCTTTTACACCAAAGTACTCATTTCTGGTCAAACATGTAGGTGAGAGAGGCCTTGGAGAATCTACACAAAAACCACTTCATTTTAAGGGAACAAACTTTCATCGCATTGTGAAAGGCTTTATGGCTCCGGTACCAAAATTTGGCAATTATGGCAACTGATTTGAGCTATCTGACTACTGCATATTTCTTTATATAAAGTAACAGTTTGTTTTGATTCTATGGGATTTCAAATGCTGAGTTCTATAGAATATTATAAATGATCACAGCCTGCTAGTTATACATCCTAAACCCAGATTTTTTTTGTTTTGGTTACTGGATATCTCTTCTCTAGATTGCATTCTAGCATCCATTTTCGTGCCAACTGTACCCAACTGATCAAAGTTGTTAACTGCAGGGTGGGGATTTTTCAAGAAGAGATGGTATTGATTCATTAGCCCAGGCATCTTTCTTCAACTGACTTATTGCTGTTGTATACTTTATAAGCTCAACATTATGATGTTTACAGGACGTGGTGGAGAGAGCATATATGGTGCAAAATTTAAAGGTGAATGACTATATTGTCTTTTTGGCTGTTGGAGAATTTGTTTAGTCCAATTATTGTCCAACTCTCATGGTACCTATTATGCTTTCACTGAGGTTTTTGTATGTGCTTTCTTTTGTTTTGCAGATGAAAACTTTAAGTTAAAGCATGATAAACCTGGCGTTCTTTCCATGGCAAATTCTGGAGCAAACAGCAATGGATCCCAAATTTTTATAACATTACTGGCTTTGCCACATCTTGATGGGTACTGTAGCAATTTTTGCGTTTCATTCTTTCGTCTAATTCCTTGTGCATCTTAGTTTATGTGTTTATTTCTTTTGTCCAGTTCCTTACGGCATATAGATATAGTTCCTTACTCTTTGCATCGGATGACAAACAACTATACAATAAGATCCCAAATAAAAATAATGATTATCCTAGAAAATCAAAATTGTATAGAACCATATGAGATTGATTAGACACATGCATATGCACGTGTGCAAACTGCAAAGATGTCATTTGTTAAATGATATCTTGCAAACTCCACATTCATGTCTATGTACATACAGCCATTAGAAGATTGTTGGGACAGGGGGGTGTGTTGAACACACCATCTGTCATGGGCTGTGGGCCAGGGCTGCCAGGCCTGGGCTCACTCATGTGAAGAGTATCGTGTGGCTACTATTCAAGCGAACAGTACCCGCGGGTAAATAGAGTCTAGATATGATTAGAGTCCAAATTTATTAATGGATAGAGTCCTAGAGTCATAATAGATTCGATTAGTTATTCAGTTAAGAGTCTAAGTTTGTTAATGGATAAGTCTTAGAGTCATAATAGATTCAGTTAGTTATTTAGTTCAGTCTTATAGGCTCTATAAATAGGGTTGTATTGATCAAGTAATCAAGGAATAAGAAGAAAGAAATATAATCTCTCATCCAATGTTCGTCTACCCAACTTAAATCTACCTCTCATCCCGAGCAGCCGACGCCACCCGGTTATCCTCTCGGCAGTGTTTATCTCGTCATGGGTACAACCCATGACAACTTGGTATCAGAGCCACTCACTATAGTTTTTAGTGCTGGTCTTAAACTGTGTGTTGTAGCAATTGCGTTAGCTACATCAGGTTTTTGTGTGTATATGGTGTATAGAGTGAACCTCGAAGGGTTCTCACAGAGGGAGACTAGATTTATACTGGTTCAGGCCTCCTTGAAGGGATAATAGTCCTACGTCCATTCTACAGTGGATTTGGCATAGTTTTGCCTTTGCTCAACCCGACTATTACAAGGGCATGGCCCTGCTTTTATAGGCACGCAGGCCAAAGGAAAAGACCTAAATGCCTTCTATAGGTCATAGGCCTTATAGGGGCAAAAAAGGAAAAAGACTAGACTACTATACATGCAGCTTTACAGCTTTACAGACGTGGCAGATAAACATCACTTCTGAGCACCTAAACGACATACTAGGGGCAGGGGACCCCGGTATGGCTTTGCATTGTAGCAGAGTTGAGATATTTCTTCTAGTTCAGAGTAGATGGCCGAAGCTCTTTGGGCGGAGATAGCTGTGAAGGCTCCAAAGGCTCCGAAGGGCACTTCGAGGTGGACTCCGATGTGCACTTAGAATTGGGCTCCGAACTGACTCCCAGAGGCTTAGATCCATAAGGGACTGGAGGGGGTCCAGAGATTTGACTCCGGAGAGCTCCGAAGGGAGTCCAGAGGCTTGACTTCGGAGGGCTCCGAAGGGAGCCCAGAGGATTGACTCTAGAGAGCTCTGAAGGGAGCCTAGAGGCTAAATCTGGCTGCTGCTTGGAATTAGCCTCGACAAGAGGGATTCTGCTTCGTCTTCAGGCTTCGGCTGTGTCAGGCTCCGGGCCTGAGGCCTTCGGAGGTTGACGTCACTTGGCCCCTATTAAGGGGAAACTAATTCCCCCAATAGTAGCCCATCGCCCGTAGATCTTCAGAGTGAAGGGGTGCCTGCGCCTCGGGACAAATGACTTGGAGTAAAAAGTAACTTCAGAGAAGGCAGGCCTTAGGAACTTAAGAAAAGACTTGCTTCGGACCGCGTAGGCAATAAATGCTTGACCAGGTGACGGGACAACCTCAGGGAGCCCGAACGCCTCCGCAATAGTCAGAAAACTGACCGTTGCAGCGCAGGGGGGCACGACGGTTCGCATCAACTTCAACCCGGGCCCACCTATCATAGACTGCGGAGGCTAGGGTAACTGGTGAAAAAAGGCTTTGGCGCGGGATCTGTTGATGTTTTTTACCGCCTATAAAAAGGGGTTTACCGCACCACGGCTTCACCACGCTCTCATTTGCTTCCTGCTTCAATCCCTTGCATCCTTCGCTCTCTTTCTCTACCTTCAGCTTTGCGCATAGCCGGCTTCACAACTTCTCAGCGCCCTTCACGCCGAAGCCTTGCAAGAAGCCGAAGAAGGCTGCGATGAAGAAGGCCTTGGCCCTGGGCATGAGATCGAGCTCCGTCCAGGCGCAGGCAGCGGCGGCGGCGAAGCCTGCAGCGAGGCACTTGGGGCCGAGGGACCTTCGTCGCTGTCGGACAAGTTCGAGTAGACAGAGGAGTCTGTCCGTAGAGTCTGCAAGGGGAGGATTTCTGAGGGGATCTAGCTCCAAGTGCCTAAGAAGTCAAAGGCCATCCCGAGGCCTCGGGCTGATGAAGTCATTCTTTTCGAAGAATTCTTCGAGGCTAGCCTCAGGGCTGCCAGCAATGGATATACTGAGCGAAGTATTGACGACATACAACTTCGAGCTTCCTCACCTATCTACGAACGCCATGGTGAGGCTGGTGATCTTTGAATGGGCCATGAGGGGCGAAGGCTGCGAGGGGTGCGCGGACGTCTTCGTCACCCTCCAGGATGCGAACTGCCAGCTAAAGCAGAGGGAGGGGGCAGAAGCGTGGAGAGGGCCTTGGCCTTCGGGAGCGCCAACTTCCGGCTCTAGAAGGAGTTTCAAGATCACTTCCCAGCGAGGGCTATGCACAACAAATGGTACTCGAAGTGGGACCAGGAGTGGTTCTATGCTTCGCTGGGCACGGACTCCCCCCTTCGGAGTACCAATGCACTCATCTCCTACCGATGTGAAGGCATGGTGAAGATGAGCCCTGACGCCCTTCAGTCCGAGGATACTGCTTCTGCGCAGGGTGGCTTAAAGAATGAGCATGAGGGACTTAGCGGAAGAGTTCATCACCCTTCGGCTCAGCCCCCTCGCTCTCTCTTGCCCGGAGGACCTCTTCCAACCTTCGGGCTCAGAGGGACCGAGCGAGGTGTCGGCGGAGCGCCTTGGTAAGACATACATTTTCTTTATCTTCATACTTCGCAGAATCAACTTGTGCTGACTTGAAATTTTGATGAAGCTACTCGCGATGTATGGCCTCCGGAGGAGGCAATCATAGCCGCGGAGCGTGTTGTTGGGGCTTCGACGCCTAAGGAGCAAGCTTGAAGGCTCGCACTTGTGGGGTCTTGGGAGCGCTGGAACCGAGTGTGGACCTGGCTCGGAATCAAGGGGGTCCAAGCACTTCCAGATTTCGCTAGCTCAACACCCTCGGCGAGCGGCTCCAAGAGGAAAAGGGTGGACGACGAGGAACCTGAAGCCTCGAGGGTTCACTCGGAGCTCCCAACGGACAAAGCCCTACCGTGGCGGAGCAAGCATCCACGAACCTTGGCGTTGAGGTAGAGCCAACAGATGCTCCGGTGGCAATGACCGAAGTGGTGGCGCCAGAGGATGCGTTGCGACCAAAGTGGTAGCGGAGGAGGCTGCAACGGCGACTCCTTCGAGCGCGGGGGCTGGGGCTCAGCGCACACAGCGAAGGGATTGGGGAGCACACCTCGCTCCTACCTCCTTCGAGGACATTTCCTCAAACGAAGGTAAACACTTGATCACCCTTCTCTTTACATTCATATATATTGACTTGTACATTTCTATAGATGTTGATGGTGGCGCGAGGCCTATCGTGCCGAGTCCCGTGAGGACGTCTGGCAGTATCGGGAGCAGCAGCAGCGACAGCAGTAGCAGCTCGGAGTCCGAGAGCTCATCGTCCGAAGAAGATGAGGGGGACAACCGCGATGAAGGGGTCCCTTGAGAGCAAACCAAAGAGTTTGTTGACGTAGTGGACCAGAGCCTCGGCTCCGTTGGAGCCTGCGCTAGAGAAGCTCGTGACGGAGATGGTCTTACCTCTGCTTCCGAGGGGACCCATAACGGAGGCAGCCATCCTTGCATTCCATGAGGTCTGCGTTGCCGCGGGGCAAGGGGACTTGGTGGCACAACTTAGCCGCTCGAGCCCCTTCGACATCTTCGCAAATTCCTACGAAGCTATCGTCCATGTGAGCAAAGCTTCACACGATCTTCGAGTCACACTTGCTTTTTTACCCAACACATAGGATTTTCTTGAATCTTTTCAGGCCTTCGCACTGAATGCAGCAGCAGCAGCCTCCGTGGACCATCGGATGACCCTCTTGGTAGAGGAGAGGGATGCCCTTCGGCGCCAGGCTTCGGAGGAGGCCGAAAGGCGAAGGCAGGCTGAAGCGGCGACAGAGGTGGTGAGGTTAGAGGCAGTCAAGGTGAGGGAAGCCTTGGCCTCGGAGACAGAAAAACTTCGAGGGGCACTTCGCGCTTCGGAGGAGACAAGGGCGAAGCTGGCGGCAAAGTGCCCTTATCTTCGCGCAGCCAGCCACTACCTAGAGAACTTCGTGGTCCAAGGGGTCGACGAGGGCACCTCGAACTTGACCGCAGTCCTCGAGTAATTGGGGACCAAGTGCTAGGCCCTGTACTTCAACCCTCAGGACCCAATTGGGACCGCCTCGAGTTCCTGTAGATGGCTGCTGTGACGGCGGAGATGTCGATGAAGGGCTTCGATCTGATGGCTGTGCGAGTGGCTAGCCAAGGAGTGATGTGGATGTTCCACGACGTGGGGTGCAACCACCTCGAGGCGGTAACCTCGGTCACGCTGGTGGCCTTCGGAGACCAGCAATTGGTTTCGCCACCCCGAACGTCCATGGAGTGTGGTGCCGGCTTCAAGAACCTTGGAAGGCCCAAGGTTGCGAGGCAGTCCTCGACCTTCAATGGCTCTCCTGCCTTCGCCGAGCTAGGGCACAAGCCTCGCCAGCCCAGCCTTCGACGTCAAAGCCTCTGCCTCCGAAGGTGTAGACCTCCTTAGGATCTTTGTAATTCATAGTTGTAGGCTTGTAAACAACTTATCGGTTTATTAATAGAAATGAAGGGTACTTTATACTTGCCTAGGCTCAGCCTTCGGATGTTGAGTTCAAAGTAATTGAGGACTCTGAAGAGCTTCGCCAGCTTTGGGTCGTGCTCGAAGTAGCTAGGTCTGAAGGGCCCCTCGGTTCAAGCTTCTGAGGGGTCCTAGGGGCGAAGCCATTCCCAAAATAGCCCAGGAGCTGCTGGCTGCCGTGAAGACGGAGCCTCTTCGTTGTTGTTCGCTAGACTTAAGCTCTTTTGAAGTAGTCTTAAGCAAAGAGGGGGTGCAGTTTTCGGGTATGGCCTTACAAGGCTACGAAGCCCAAGATTTTTCTGCCTTCGATGCAGCACCGCCTACGTCCCAGACATCGAAAAACCTGCAAGGCAAAAGGCGAAGTTTATGGGCTTCAGAGTGTGGACTGTACGGCCGCGGGAGATCAGGCTCCGACGGGGCTTCGTCTAGCTGAGGGGGCCCTGCCCAGAAGAAGAGCAAGCGAGGGTCGAACATGTCGGGGCCTCGAGCTTGATTTTTCCTAGTCTTAGATACAAACTACTCATAGTTTTGTTTTCGAGGTGTATTTGTAACATACTTCGTAATTATCATTCAATGAATGAGATTTATTATATTCGCATACTTTGTCTACATGATTCGCACGAATTGAGTGTTTCAAATGTTTAGCTTGTCATGATCATATTGCGCATTTCAGTCGCACACTTCGCATAGACACCTCGATCCCCCCTTGCACGTGGCGGCTAGGGACTTAGTCGTTGCTGGTGCGAGCAATTAAGAATATGAAGGGGTGCTCCTTTTGGTGGCTTCAGATGCTTATATCACATCAATCGAAGGCCCCTTGCCTAATGGTGCACTCCGAGGCGCGAGTGATAGTGGAAGGCGAGAAAGGCCTTCAAGCTGCACTCGAAGCCCCTTGCTGAAGGGTGCGCGGAGCCAGAGGACTCTGAAGCTCCCCCCTCAAGCGCACTTCGAGACACATGCAGTGGCAGAGAACATAGCTTTTAGTACTATGTTCCCCACGGATGGCGCCAACTGTTGTAGCAATTGCGTTAGCTACAACAGGTTTTGTGTGTATATGGTGTATAGAGTGAACCTCGAAGGGTTCTCACAGAGGTAGATAGGATTTATACAAGTTTAGGCCTCCCTGAAGGGATAATAGCCCTACGTCCAGTCTACAGTGGATATGGCACAGTTTTGCCTCTGCTCAACCCGTCTATTACATGGGCATGACCCTGCTTTTATAGGCACGCAGGCCAAAGGAAAAGACCTAAATGCCCTCTACTGGCCATAGGCCTTATAGGGGCAAAAAGGGAAAAGACTATTTAGGACCGAAAGTAGCGACCATAGGGGGGGTGAATGGGCGCCTAAAAATTCTTTCGAATCAATGGCCTTTTCCCAATACCCAACGCACCTCAACAGACTAAGCAGTGAAAAGTGAACAGATCAACAGAGACCTAAAAGATCTAGCCTATTAACAACCGATGTCCTAATTGAAAAGACACCAACACAGTGCTAAAAGGCAGATTGATGAATCATTTAAAGCATGGACAGATCAAGGTTCATAGAGATAAATCATCATAGCAATTTAATCTAAGTGCACGAAAAACGAGAAGCCTTACTGTTCAACGTTGTCTCCTGTTCGGTACTTGTCGAAGCCTGCAGCGTCGATGCGTGTAGTTGCCGAAGCCTGCTTCGGAGCAGATATCACTACAACAATCCAGGAAACGGCCGACGGAAGTTAGCCCTTTCCCGACGGAAGAAGCTAACTTCCGTCGGCAAAAGGCTAACTTTGTCGGCATTTGGCCGACGTAAGCGGGTAGACGGAAGTTAGCTAACTTCCGTCGGCCAAACCTAGCCGACGGAAGTTACCAGGAAATCGGTAACTTCCGTCGGCCAAATCCTAGCCGACGATAATTATTTTTTTGTTTTTCCTTTTTTTCTGTCGACGGGCCAATAACTTCCGTCGGCTAATGTTGGCCGACGGAAGTTAACTAAAAAATCCAAAAAAAAAAGAAATGTGAAGCTACTGCAAATCCGTTTCATATTGATAGTAGCAGCAGATCAATTCATCACATAGAAAAATCGTTAAAATATATCACATTCCTGGAACAAGTGCTGCAGAAGCCATAAAACTGATAAAAGAAGTGCAAACCAGCTGATAAGGCTTATTTAGACAGCTATGGATAGTTCGGGACGGTGAAAAATGAATTTTGATAGAATGTTTAACTCATGGAAATATATTATCAAACTGGGTATATGGCTGCTTGATCTGCTATTCGTATTTTAAGTATTTCAGGATTTCAGAGACAGCATTAGGGATTTAACATTTGTGGCAACTGGCAACTTACAAAGAGATCTTAACTGTATGTTCAACATGCACACAATATCATTGTTTTTATGCATTTATGCATGAGAGCTGTGGTTGTCCAATGAAACAAGTCATCGATAGCTATGCCATGAATCAGAAACTTACATCTGCTTGAAGTTCACACATTATTTCATACATGTCTAGCAGAATGAACAACTTCTCCGGTGATCTTTTACTCATAGCAATTGCCTCTCCAAAGCTGAGCAGTGTAGCCAAACTATTCTTAGTTTTGGCAGCAAAGCACGTATCCCTCAAAGATTGACTGCATTCAAAAACTTGATCACAAAGCTGGCGCTCCCCAGCAAAAAGAAGTTTGACCTGTAAAAAACAGAAAGAGTCACCAGAGGCATATAGCACCATACAGTAAATCAGGGGGGAAATCCTTACAGCAATTCGCATGAAATGAATCCAATTTCCTATTTTAGACTCCAAAATTTCCCAAGGCATTTTCCTGCACTTCATCTTTGCTCAGTTTTTCAACACCCAAGTGCTTCAAACTTGACTCCAAAGAAGAAGCACGGGCTTCGCTGAGCAAAAGAGGAGAAAATGCTTCAGACAAATCACTCAACATATTACAAACTCCTAGGAAGCACTTAACACATAGCCACATACAAACAAGAAAATTATATCAACAACTGCAGTCAAACTGTATGAGGATGACATCAGCCGAGCGCAGCGGTCCGGTCGATGTTCTCGTGGGCCGTCCGCACGGCTGCGTCATCACCTGCAAGCGCACAGAGGAGAGGCGGCATTAGAACACCAGCTACAAACCGGAGGCACGCGCGCCCGAGGCCCGACCGAACCCTAACAGCTACGAGCAAGCAAGTCGCGGGGGTTGGTCTGGGACCTGGATTGGGCGCATGGCGGCATCGAGCGCGGACAGGCGGCTATCGAAGGAGCCAAGGATGACGACGACGGCGTCCATGACCGACTGGCTCTTCTCCTCCTTCTCCTCCGCCTGCCTCGTGGGGCTCCATGGCGCGCGGAGGCGACGGAGGCGGCGGGA
This sequence comes from Zizania palustris, assembly GCA_019279435.1. NCBI lineage: Eukaryota > Viridiplantae > Streptophyta > Magnoliopsida > Poales > Poaceae > Zizania > Zizania palustris. The sequence continues at coordinate 7,076,720 of JAAALK010000084.1, read as the reverse complement.
GGCCGGGGAGGCGGGCGGAGGCGGAGGGCGTAGGCGCGTGGAGGCGGCGGAGGCGGCGGGAAGCGGGGAGGCGGGCGGTGGCGGCGGGAGGCCGGGGAGGCGGCGGAGGCAGCGGGAAGCCGGGGAGGCGGGCGGAGGCGGCGGGTGGCGCTGGAGGCCTGGGAGGTGGGCGGAGGCGGCGGGCGTAGGCGCGCGGAGGCGGCGAGGAGAAGTGATGGGAGGCGGAAAAAACTAGGGTTAAAAGAAGGCGCGGGCTGGGAAAAAGAGGGCGCGGCCGTGCTGGGAAAAAAAGCTGGAAACTAACTTCCGTCGGCCACATTTAAAGCCGACGAAAGTTAATTTTAACTTCCATCGGCTTTAATGCTGGCCGACGGAAGTTAGGGGATTTATACCGGGCGGGGAAAAAATGCCTCTATCTTCCGTCGGCCACTGTGAAAAGCCGACGAAACTTATTTAACTTCCAGTCGGCTACTTCAGGCCAACGGAAGTTATTTAACTTCCATCGGCTTTTTGAAAAGCCGACGGAAGTTAAATTGGCCGACGAAAATTTTCTGTTTTGTTGTAGTGTATGCGAAGGTTGTTGAAGTGTGTAGCAAAAAGTGTGAAGCCTTACTTCGGAATGAATTAGCTTCGCAGGTACCAGCGCACAAATCGAAGCTTCGCTTAAGGAAAAAAAGAGAGTTCGAAGTTAGTTCGGAGTGTTCGTGCGAAGCCTGTCATTGTCAGAGCTAACACTCCGAAGCCTACAGATTCGAAGCCAAAGCACAGAACTTCGAACCGTACAATTCGAACAAGCAGTGTACGTAACAAGCTAGCGAAGTCTGTTTTCGCTGACGAAGTATACTATGCGAAGTTTACTTCGAACAATGAAAAACTTCAAACAAGTGCAGAGAAAACCAGCGAGGTGTACTTTGCAGAAGTTCGAGAACAAAAACACACTTCGAAGATTCGGAGCTTAACATAGGATAGATTTACTTCGAAGCAAAAACATAAAAAGTCGAAACCTCTCTATAGGTACTTCGCACGAGCGAAGAATACCCTCGTAAATACTTCGAAGTCTTCAGTGCAATCTGACCGAAGTCTAGTTCGCAGCACACTTCGCAAATCAAACTCCAAGACCAAAAACTGACACACTTCGAACACACTCCGCTGAAACACACCCTTCGTGCTACGCACTCGAAACCTCTCTCACAGAACAAAGAGGGCTTCAAACAAGGATTAACAACAGAGTCTTGAGCCCTCGCAAGAACCTTCAAGAACCGTGCAAACTCCCTTCTCTCAATCAGAACGCCATGTCAGAAAACAATACCAATAAAGAACTTAGCTGCAGCCTATGAGCAGAATAGTCTGACACACAACAGCTAGGCAATGACTAGGTACTACTTGCTGCTACAGGAGCAAGCAAGAAGAACTAGTACTCTCAGAATCACAGCACGGAAGTAGCCAGAGAAAAATACATGCACAGAGGCACAAAAACCAGTAGGCACGCCATACGATTCACAAGATTCAATGGAAATGTTGCAGAAATCACTGACTGTGAATCAAAGAATAAAAACCTGAGTGTAATGCGGAGAACAGAGGTTCTTTGATGGCAGTGGCGCGCAGGAACAGAAGCAGGAGGAGAACATCAAAAAGTGACCCAATCTCTTTGATTAGAAAAGTGATTTCAGAAAGGGTAACCTAACCCTAGGGATTAGGGCCCTATTTATATGCAGCCCAATAGCCTAGGAATATTCCACCAGCCCCTTAGGGTTTTTTACAGACGCTGAAATAAAAGGAAAAGACCAAACTGCCCGTAGGATATTTTTACAGACTCGACTGACTGACTGTGGGCCTAAGGACAAAATAGTAAACTCCTATTTACAGATGACTTATCCGGAAGTGGAGCTTTCGTAGCAGCTACGGCTTCACTCCAGGACGGTCTGATCTAAGATCAGCGGTTGTCAGTTTTGCGCCGACTTTGCACCAGGTACCCAGATTGGGCCGGCCCGATTCCGCAGCTCTCTCAGCCCGGCAATCGCTCGCCACCCGTGTACCTGAGTCAATCCTGGTCAACAGCCCAGGGGATCCTCTGCTGCTCCTAGCCCATGTACCCGGATTGGGCCAGCCCGACTTCGCGGCCCCTCTACCCGACAGTCGCTCGCTGCCCGTGTACCTGAGTCACACGCGGCCCATACACAATAGGTCTTCTCTCTCTCTTTAGTCCTCTTTGACTATCATTGACAATAACTCATCACATCTGGAGCCATGAGGCCCACGCTCTTCAGCATGGCTCCTCAATCTCCCCCTTGATGAGTGCATTGTCAACACTTCTCTTTATCTGCTCTCCAGTACCTACGAGCACATTTGGAAACACGAAAACAAAGCACAAGAAAACAGAGAAGAAGAAAATAAAGTAAAAGTTTAACCCTAATGACCAAAAGCCGAACAAAAGCAAGAAATGGTCATTATGGTTAACCAGAAATAAAAGCTCAAAACAAGTGCAATCTCATAATCATCAACAAGGATAATCAAAAGAGTAAGAACAAACAGGACAAAAACTCCCCCTGAAACAAATCCCAGAGAAAGCCAAAACTACCCCTTAAACTCTTTTCCCAAAATTTCTCCCCCTTGTTGACAAGTGGACTCATCAAGCGAGACTAAATGCACTCGAAAGAGACATAGACTCCCCCTAAAATGCAACTCCCCCTCAAAATATGCAATGAATGCAACTAGGGTGCAGGTGGAGTGTAGAAAGCATGCTTCTCAGATATGATTGACTGCAATTACAACATCTAACAAGTATAGCAAAAGACATACTGTCTAAGACACATGGCATGATCAGTGCAACAGATGATACCTAAAGAAAGTCATTAGCACGCTTTTTTTTAATTTTTTGCGAACAAAAACATCACCACATTTTCCAGTTGACAAGCAAGGTAAGCATGAGATGCAGAAGCTAACTGATATCTACCAAGATAAGCATTGTCCAAAACAAAGTGCTTCAGCAAACTTGTTATCTTTTTAATGTTTAGGCTTTTTCATTTTCCTTTTTTATTTTTGCCAAGGGTTATTTGCATGTCAAACCTTATGCTAACCGATCAAGTCAAGCCTATAAAAGAACTGAACCATCAGAAGCTTAAGACATTGGTCTTGGCATACACTACACTGTTCTAGTTTATACAAAAGTGCTATGGTAAGCAGTCCAGAACAATGTAATGTGACAAAGCAAACCCACGTGGATCTTTTCAACTCAAGCATAAAAAGGCATGGAATTTTCATTCATTTTTGATTTTTATCATTTTATAGCACATTTTCCATGTTAAAGCATAAAGATGTCCAAGTTGCATATCTGCATCTATGTGAGGAACTAGCTACAAGGTATGTAACAGATAGCAAAAGCACTCAGCCTACACATGCTAAGTTACCAGAAGCAATGATGATCATTTTTTCAAGTTGAAAGCATAAAATCCATGCATATGACAGATATCAGACATATCAAGTGAACTGAACCAAGGCATGATCAATGACAAGTAATCAAAAGCATGTACCAGCTAGAAGAAGTAACACAGTTCAATCATATAACATAAGCAAGCTCAAAAGTGTGATATGTGAGTATGTATGATATGAACACACACAAAAAGATATACAACACCCAAATCCCCTCGTAAACGCTCAAAAGTAGACTGATCTAGGGTTTGGTGAAAATGTCAGCCAACTAATGATGGGTATCAACATGAACAAGGTCAATGACACCTTTCTCATATTGATCCCGCAGAAAGTGAAAGCGCACATCAATGTGTTTGGTTTTTGAATGGAGACAAGGGTTTTTCCCTACACTAATAGCACTGGTGCTGTCGCAAAACAAAGGAACTCTGGTAGGAAAGAACAACCCAAAATCTCACAACGCGGAAATCATCCAAACCAACTGTGAGCAGCAGCTAGCAGCAGCTACATACTCAGCCTCAATGGTCGAAAGTGCAACTCTAGATTGCTTTCGAGAAGACCAAGAAATAAGAGATGAACTAACAATCTGGCAAGTACCGGAAGTCGACTTGCGATCCAACCGGCACCCAACAAAGTCAGCGTCCGAAAAGCCAGATAAATCAAGAGATGATTATGCTGAATAATAAAGACCAAGATCAGGCGCATAGGTAAGATACCTGAAAATGCGCTTGACAGCCTGCCGATGAGACGCGCGTGGTGAAGACTGGAAATGTGCACAAAGTCCCACGGCGAACTGTATGTCTGGCCTCGTCGTCGTCAAGTACAGCAACGAACCGATCATCCCTTGAAACTCTCTCTCGTTGACCTTGACGGTGCTCTTGTCCTTGTCCAAGCCCCCAGATGTGCCCATTGGGGTCATCTGCGGTTTCAGCTCTCCACCAAAGTCAAATTTTTTCAACATGTCCCGAGTGTACTTACCTTGGTGGATGAAGGTGTCGTCCTTGGTCTGCTTGATCTGGAGCCCTAAGAAGTACTTGAGCTAACCCATGAGGCTCATCTCAAACTCACTGTGCATTTGCTCAAAAAACTTGGACACAAGATCATTAGTAGTACCACCAAAGATAATATCGTTCACGTAAATCTAAGCAAGAAAAGAGTTTTATCCACGGAACCCATCACAAAGCCCTTCCCCAACAAAAACTGCTTCAACCGGTCATACCAAGCCTGGGGGCTTGCTTCAACCCGTATAAAGCTTTTTGCAACTTAAAAACATGTCGAGGAAACTTTGGGTTCTCAAAATCGGGGGGTTGCCAAACAAAAACCTCCTCCTCTATGTACCCGTTTAGAAAAGCACTCTTGATATCCATTTGAAAAAGCTTAAAACCATTCGAAGGGGCTAAAGCTAAGAGAATGCGAATGGACTCAAGGCGGGCAACAGCGTCGAAAGTTATACCCTCTTTCTAGCAAAATACCTGGGCAACTAATCGAGCTTTGTTGCGCACCACAACCCCATCTTCACCTTGCTTGTTCTTGAACACCCACTTGGTGCCTATGGGGTTGCATCCGGGTGGCAGCTCAACTATTGTCCAAACCCGATTGCGGACAAAGTTCTCAAGCTCTTCTTGCATGGCGTTAATCCAGTTCAAGTCAGAAAGAACATGAGAAACATCTTTGGGCTCAAAAGATGCAACAAAAGCAGATTCAGCAAACACAGCAAGAGAGTCAATAGAAGAACACAAAGTTCTCTCAGTCAAATCATCGATGATGAGCTCTGAGGGGTGATCACGCTGAACTGCTCGGGATCCCGGGTGATCTAAAGTCACCTCACCGGAGTCAGCAGCTGGCACCTCTGGACTCGACTGAGGGGGCTCGATTGAAGTGGAAGAAGTGATCAGAGGTCCGCCATCGTCCTCAGTCGAAGTCTCAGAAGGTGTGGGCTCCGTAGGAGGTGCAGAAGGCCCACCCTCATCAGCAACTGGAGTATCCTCATCTTCCTCGAAGATGGACTCTCCGAGCTCATCATCACCAGAAAGCTCAAAAGAAGGAGTCAAAGAAGGCATGGACTCGTCAAATGAAACTTCGCAAGTCTCGACAAGCTGCTGGGAGTCGAGGTTCCAAACACGGAAGCCTCAAGAATGCAATGCATAGCCAAGAAAAACTCCATCCCAGCAACGAGACTCAAACTTGTCCAAATGCCCTCCCTTCTTGAGCACAAAGCACTTGCAGCCAAACGATCGCAAGTGGCTCACCTTGGGCTGTCTTCCAAACCGCAACTCATACGACGTCTTACCAAGGTAAGCTCTAAGAAAAATGCGGTTGGCCAGATAGCAAGCCGTGTTCATGGCTTCAGCCCAAAAATGGCTAGGAGTCATGTGCTCATCTAGCATCGTCCTGGCCATCTCGACTAGCGTGCGGTTCTTTCGTTCCACAACGCCGTTATGTGGGGAGTGTAAGGAGCAGAAAACTGATGGTCAAGACCCTAATCACTACAGAAGCTAACGAATTGAGAGTTCTGGAACTCAGAGGCATTGTCGGAGCGAATTGCTCGCATCCGACCATTGTTCTCATTCTTTAGCTTCAAAATCAGGTCATGAACAAAATGAAAAGTTTCATCCTTAGACTCCAAAAGGAAAACCGACGAGAAACGAGAAAAGTCGTCAACAATGACAAGCGCGTACCACTTCCCACCGACTGAGCGTACCCGAGCTGGACCGACAGTGTCCATGTGTAACAGCTCGCCCGGATGCGAAGTCATCACCTAAGTCACAGGTGAGTGATAAGCGACAACCATTTTCCCTGACAATAGGGATGGCAAACTAGATCCTTCTCCATTTTAAGCTTGGGCAATCCTCAGATGAGGTCCATAGAGCTCAACCTGACTAGCAGATCAAAACTCAAATGGCCCAACCTCCTATGCCACTTCCAGAGCTCAGAGGAGGATCCATCAATCAAACAGCGAGAAGAGCCAAAAGAACTAGAGAAATCAATCCGAAAAACCTTACCAAAAGGTAAGATCTGGCAAATCAAAGACCCTCCAGAATCAATCACAGAAGAACTGCCCTTCTTAAAACGAACCTCCAAACCATCCTCAAGAAGTTGCGAAACAGAAATCAAATTGAAGTTCAAATTTCCAACCAAAGCAACATTCTTTAAAGAGAAATGGTCAGAGATGCGAATTGAGACAATGCCGTGTACCTTCCCTTGACCACTGTTCCCGAATGTGATGTACTCTTTAGAGCTTGCGGGAGTGAGACTAGAGAACCATCTGCAATGTCCCATCATGTGGCGAGAGCATCCTGAGTCCATGATCCAAACGTCCTCCAGTCCCTGATCCTGCGCAATCAGTGGTTGTAAGGGGAGCAAGTCGTCAACAATGACAAGCGCGTACCACTTCCCACCGACTGAGCGTACCCAAGCTGGACCGATAGTGTCCATGTGTAACAGCTCGCCCGGATGCGAAGTCATCACCTGAGTCACAGGTGAGTGAGAAGCGACAACCATTTTCCCGTGACAACAGGGATAGCAAACTAGATCATTCTCCATTTTAAGCTTGGGCAATCCTCAGATGAGGTCCATAGAGCTCAACCTGACTAGCAGATCAAAACTCAAATGGCCCAACCTCCTATGCCACTTCCAGAGCTCAGAGGAGGCTCCATCAATCAAACAGCGAGAAGAGCCAAAAGAACTAGAGAAATCAATCCGAAAAACCTTACCAAAAGGTAAGATCTGGCAAATCAAAGACCCTCCAGAATCAATCACAAAAGAACTACCCTTCTTAAAACGAACCTCTAAACCATCCTCAAGAAGTTGCGAAACAGAAATCAAATTGAAGTTCAAATTTCCAACCAAAGCAACATTCTTTAAAGAGAAATGGTCAGAGATGCGAATTGAGACAATGCCGTGTACCTTCCCTTGACCACTGTTCCCGAATGTGATGTACTCTTTGGAGCTTGGGGGAGTGAGACTAGAGAACCATCTGCAATGTCCCATCATATGGCGAGAGCATCCTGAGTCCATGATCCAAACTTCCTCCAGTCCCCGATCCTGCGCAATCAGTGGTTGTAAGGGGGAGCAAATGGTCCGGCACCAGGTTTAGCAAAAGATCTAAACCAGGGTCGAGCCATCTACTCAAAAGATGGAAAACAAAAACCATCAGAAGAGTTCGGACCAAAGAGCGGCTCAAAGCGCGGTCCTTGGTTTTGTCTAAAGCCTCGGCCACGAGGTCCATGACCATAGCCAAAATTGCCTGGATCTTTGCCGGAATGAACACCACCATCTAGAGCACGGGCATGAAAGCCGTCTCCTCTACCACCACCTACACGACGCGGTTTGGCCTCCAGCCTCTACCCGTGTCGAGGAACCCTGAGTCTACCACCCTACTGGTAGAACTGCTCCTGACCACCACGAGCACGCTCTGCTCTCTCAACCCTCTTCCTCCTGAAGCAAAACTCCACAAGATGCCCGTCTCTCTAACAGTACTCACAATGATAGGTGGGCTTCATGGGATGTGGTTGAGTCTTGGGGTTCTTGGGCTTAGTGGTGTTTGATGTAGTCTTCTTGGGTTGAGAGGGTCGAGGAAGAGAGTCAAGAGAAGTGTGGAGGTGTTTGGGCTTTGGAACCCAGATGGGCTTCTTGGGTGGAGCTTTGGGCTGTTCTTGGATCACTCCATTCTTGGGCTGACTAGCCTAGAAAGACTCAGTGGAGTGAGTCTTGGGGTATCTCTGCTCAGGAGTCATTTTACTCCACTCCACTGCCCGGCTAATGACACTCTCAAAGTCAGCCTTGGTGTAGGTGTAGCCTACCCCAAACCCATCCTACCTCTTAAACTGCTGGATCATCATGCCGAGCTGTGGCTCTCTGGCACTGATCCAACTCAGGATTGAATGGAGGTAAAAGTTTTTCAGTCTGGGCATCAGCTAGCTCCTCTCTCAAGGAAGCTAGAACCTCCACCTGAGATAAGCAGGTCTCACACTCTCTATCTACTTGGACAGACTTCTCAGCTTTCAGCTGAATCAACTCCAGTCTAAGAGACAAGCAGTTCTCACAGACAGTGGGTGGAACTGACAGTGTCTCAAGCTCTAGCCTAGTCTGCGCAGCTCAACTCTCACTCTCTCCAAATCACCCAAATGTGCATCGCCCTTGGCTTTTAGCTCAGCTAAACTAGCTAGATGAGATGGGCAATCAGCACAGGGCACGACGACAGTGGCTTGAGCATGTTTCATCTCTAGCTGAGCGCTTTCAAGCTCAGTGGCCAAAGCGTCCCTCTCATCAACCCTTTCTGTGTACCTGGACTTCAGCGTCGACAGGTCACACAGAAGCACCTCACACTTTGGGCACTCACTGCTATCACCCAAGCAAGGGGAAAAAGATAGACTCTCAATTATGCCGTTGGCCACGACAAGCTCACTCTCTAATTCATCTATCCTCTTCTTAGCCCCTCTAAGCAGTTTTTCCTGATATTTTAACTCCTAATGATTTCTTTCAAGTAAATCAACGATGAAGAGGAAGAAGACGTGGACTGCTTGGAGTAGCTCTTCTCCATATCGGCGAAGAAGGCCTTATCGCGCTTCTTGTTCTCACGCCGGTAGTCCTTCAGGGCCTTTCTGAAGAATCTGGTCTTTGGCTTGCCCTTGTTGAAGGAGGAGCTGTCGTGCTTGCCGGAGTCGTGGAAGCCACCACCGGTGCTCTTCTTGTGGCCATTGCGCTTGGCGCAGTCCGCGATGAAGTGTCCTGGGTCACCACACTCAAAGCACCCGGATTTCGTGCCGTGTCTTTTGAGCATTCTCTTGTCATAAACATGACGCACCCGGTTGTTAAAAGACATAGGTCATCATCCCCCAAAGACTCAAGCTGGTCCTCAGTGATAGACATCAAAGAGAACCCAACACAGCTCAAGAAGTGGGATCAACAGAGGGTGTAGAAAGGGCCAGATACTTTGATCCAGAGCTAGTGAGATTTGATCTCAACTGGGTATCAACCTCGGTGGCCTTCAGCTTGCTAAACAACACAGAAATGGTCAAGGTATCATAAGATGTGCTCTCAATTATAGAGGATACCTTGATCTCCCAGATCTTAGGGTCCAAGGTATGGAGAACCTTGAGCGCCTACTCATGATCTGAGACTAACTGAACACCCTCAACCTTGTTGTCCCGAAGCTTGTTTATGATCGATTGAAAACGACCAAACAACGCTTCAATAGATTCACCCGGCTTTTGTGTGAAGTTCTCATATTCACGCCGGTAGGTCTGATAGAGCCGAGCCTTGACGTGGGCTGTCCCCTCATGGTGTGCCCGGAGGGTAGCCCAGATCTCTCTCGCAGTGGAGAGATGGCTCACACGCTCAAATTCAGTGGGACCTAAACTAGAAAACAGTATATTCATAGCTTTGTTGTTGTTTTGATGCTGGGCAACAATATCTGGAGTAGTGCGCTTAGCAACAGTCAACACAGTGAAAGTAGCATGAATACAAATGTCCCAGATGTCTGAGCTTTGGCTCATGAGATAGGCTCACATGCGAGTCTTCCAATAATTATAGCCATAAGCTTCCAAGGATGGGACCTTTCCAGGTGACGTCATGATCACTACTGGGGTTAGAATTGGTTAAGGTATGGAAAACCCTAACCAAGCTCTGATACCACTTGTAGGACCGAAAGTAGCGACCAGAGGGCGTGAGAAACCAAGGGTTGGTTCGGAGTCTGTGATGAGTGATTGATAGTATTTAACCTCTGGTTCGAAGGGGCGCCTCCGAAGGTGTTCGGAGGCTGTATCACCGAAGGGTTCGGTGGTTTGGTTGCTGCAGCTGTTGCAGCGGAGTGTTCCTATCAGAGGGGTCCGACAGTACACGATGACTGGGTTTGTACCAAAGGTCTCGGTACTTTGGGCAGTACACCGGAGTGTGTGCCAAAGGTTGCTAACCTGGAGAGGTCTCCGGAGTACTGGATACACTTGTCTGCTTGTCTGTGGTGTGCAGGGGACTGCGGAGGCGATGGACGGTTCGTAGCAGGTGAACCTGGGTCAAGCGGGAGGCTTGATGCTAGTGGAGCGGGGAGCTCCGTCACGAAGGCTGCGAAGGGGTCGAGGTTGGTCCTCGGGTCAAGGTGTGCCAGGTGAAGGCAGTAAGTGCGGAGCATGGCTCCGGGTGAAGGTACTCCGAGACGAAGTCCTCGAAGGCGAGGCACTTCGAAGGGTACTCCGGAAGGAGTGACTTCGGAGTATGGTGGATCAAGTCCTCTGCGGAGGCAAGGTGTTTGAAGTGTGCTCCGGAGGGAGACACTCGAAGGTACCCCCAACGAAGGTCTCAGAAGTCGAGGTGCATCGAAGGCATGGACCGGGTGAGGCTCGTCGAGGAGTGTGCTCGGGGAGAGACACTGCGACGAAGTGCTCGTGGAATGCTTCGTGCGAAGGCCTTGGACGAAGGAGGGACTTCGAAGGGTGGTACTCCGAAGGTGGGGCTTCGGAGTAAGGAAGGCTTTGGAGCGAGGCTAGCTCCGGAGTGAAGGTGGACTTGTGGTACTTCGGCCATGCATGGCTTCGGTACATGGACTGACGGAGTTCAAGCTGGGAGAAGCTGCGAAGCCGTGGTGGTCCACTCTGAAGGTGGTGGTGCGAAGGCCCAAGGGCTTTGATGGCTTCGGCTCAAAACCGTCACTGTATCGAAGGCTGACTTTGGTGAAGCGAAGGCCGTCAGGCTCAAGGCTTCTCGCCGAAGCTACTGCACCCCTCATGTGCGAAGTGGGGCTTCAGAAAGGTCAAGAAGGCAAAGGCTGACATTGTCTGCTCTGCAAAAAGCTAACGCTGTCCCCTCTGCAAAGCTGACAGAGAAGCCTCCAGAATAAAGTTGACTACTTTTTGTTGGGGGAAAATATCTCATCTTCGTGGTTATTGCCGAAACAGCATAAAGGCAGATAGCGGATTCGAAGGTTCCCAGACGTTCATCTTCGAAGATACCCGGAGTCAAGCTCGAAGTACGAAGATAGGCATTGGTTCGGAGTACATCTTCGAACTAAGGCTTTTCAAGATCTTTTCTGCCAGCTAAGATGGAAGACTTATCTTTTATGTCATTAGATTAGTCTTTTATCATTTTAGCCCTATTAAGGGAGCCGAATAGTTTCCACTATGTCGGTTGTAATAGAGGGGTAAATAGGTCTTTTCCTTAATATTGGGCCTATAAATACCCCCCGTTTCACCCTGTAATAGGGACCGAATACAAGTTATTCAATACACACATTCGAACTATTCTAAGTTGTTATCCTTTCGGAGGCTTAGAACAGTTCTCTTCGCAAACACTTCGTTTGTTAGTTTCTTTTCTACAGAAACCTGTTAGCGTAATCTTTTACGCCAACAGTTGGCGCCGTCCGTGGGGAACCTAGTCCGAAAAACTTCGTTCTCTACCTTCTTACATCATGCCTCCTAAGCGGAGCGCACCCCGCAATCCCGTTCGGAGATCTTCTCGGATCTCCGGAGAGATACCATTTGACACGGTTGAAGTCGGAGGCCCTTCGACATTCCCTCCGCAAACTCCGGAAGGGGCTTCTATCCCTCGAACATACGAAGCTTCTCCGCCAACCCCTTCCATACTTCGACCACCCGGAGTCCCTCCTCCACCTTCCATCCCAATTCGAACTGATCCTACTAGTTCTCAAGACCCGGAAGATCCTTCCGGAGGAGATGAAGATAATCTTGGAGATATGGCCACCCAAATGGCCAACCTTCAAGCTGAGGTAGCAAGGTGGCGACAGGAAGCTGCGAACAGGCTTCGCTCTCAAGCCATCCCAACTATCCCAGAAGTGCCCGAAGACGACGATCTCGATTATCCCGAAGCCCCGGAGAACGCCTCCTTCGATAATGAATCTCCGCTGCATCCTGAGCTGCAGAAAGTTCGCTTTGATCCAAAGTTCAAAACTTCGAAGCTCTGTAAGTATGCCGGAGATGAAGATCCCGGAGAGTTCGTTCGTTCTTATTCCCTAGCAATTGAAGCTAGCGGAGGAGTTCGAGACACCATGGCGAAGTGCTTCCCTTTAGCTCTTCAAGGAGTGGCATTAAGGTGGTTCTGGTCTTTGAAGCCAGGATCAATTAATTCATGGTCGCAGCTGAAGAAGAAGTTTATAAGCAATTTTCAAGGCACCTTCGTGCCTCCTATGTCAACAGGAAGCCTTTTCCAGGTGAAACAGCTTCCCAGAGAGACTTTGAGGCAATATTTCAAGCGCTTCGCTCATACGAAGTCGCAAATACGGGGGTTGTCTGCATCTTCGGTAGTTGATGCAGCTCGAGAAGGCGTAACTCATCAAGGTCTCCTGGATAAGCTTCATCGGAAAAGCATCTCCTCGGTATCTCAGTTGATGTCATACTTCGAGGAGTATGCGAGGTCAGAAGAGGGTTGGCTCCGAAGGACTGCCGCTACTTCGTCCATATTGCAAGAAGTTAAAGTAGAAGTGAAATCTTCGGCACAGCCGCAGGAACCAGTCTTCGAAGTTCAACATGATCGGAGAAGAGGGCAAAAGCACCCTCGTTCTGAAGTCATGAATATTGCACCCCCACAGAAGTTTACACAGAGAGCTCCACAGTCTTCGGGGAACAAGACTAGCGGCTGGAGGCCGCCAGGGAAAACGGCTGGCAAGGGCCAGACCCTTTTCTGCTGCATCCATGGAGAAAATCGAAGCCATGCAACTGATACTTGCAAGGCTATACTTACCCTAAGGGGAGAGTACCTAGAAAGAACTTCGGGTCGAGGTACTACCGACCGAGTTCCAGCTGCAACGCGCCCCGAGCCGGTCCAGGCTGTGGCGCAGATAGAAAACTTTGATGCTGCAAGCCACCCTCCAGTGGCCAATGTTATGCCACCTCCGAAGCAAGAGGAAGGCCAAGACCGAGGGAAAAGAGTAGTCCTCCCCATCTCCGGAGGAGGTACCCTCGGAAGCATGTCGAAGAGACAGCGAAGAGACTACGTCAGAGAAGTAGGTCATATTGGGACTTCGTCGTCTGCAGCCGCAATGCCGGAGTGGTCTCATGTGCCAATATCCTTTTCTGCGGAGGATGCAGCTGGCATTAAGTTCCCGCATGCAGATCCACTTGTTATCACTGCTGATATAGCGGGCACTGAAGTTCGAAGGGTGTTGATTGACGGAGGTAGTTCGGCAAATATCATTTTTGTTCAAGCCTTCGATCAATTGTGCATCTCCAGGAAGCATCTCCTGCCAGCAGCTCGTCCTTTGCAAGGCTTCGCAGGACCTCCGCTTGATGCACTTGGCCAAATAGGCCTGGAAGTTACCTTCGGAGAAGGTTTGTTGGCCCGAACTGAGGAAGTAATCTTCGATGTCGTAGATGCCCCGTATGCTTACAACATCATCTTCGGAAGAGGCATGCTAAACCAGTTCGGAGCTGTGGCGCATCACAATTATTTGTGCATGAAGATGCCCACACAAGCAGGAGTCCTTACAATCTTCGGAGATCAAGCTATTGCTCGGAGGGCGGAGTATGGTCATGGTCCCCCTCTTGATCCAAGACAAGTAAATAATGTACAAGATAACGAAGAAATTTTTTCAGCTCCTTCCGAAGCTTCAAGGAAGTCCTTTCCGAGACCAAGTCCCGAAGGAGAGATTGCAACGAAGGTCATTGTTAAAGATGGTAAAGAGTATACATTTCAATTTGGTAAAGATTTACCTCCAGAAGTTGCAACCTCCTTGGAAAAGGTGGTAGAAGAGAATTTGGATGTCTTCGCTTGGTCTGACGAAGATATCACCGGAGTCGATCGGGATATCATTGAACATAGTTTACTTGTAAACCCGAAGGCCTGGCCTATTCGGCAAGGACTCCGGAAAATGTTTGCAGAAAGAGCTGCTCTAGCGAAGGACGAAGTTGAGAAATTGTTGAAGGCTGGGATTATCAGAGAAGTGGCTCACACAGAATGGTTAGCCAACCCAGTCTTCGTCAGAAAGAAGTCTTCTGGGAAGTGGCGCATGTGCATTGATTTCACATCCTTGAATAAAGCATGCCCACGTGACCCCTACATCATTTGCCGGTTCGGAGTGCCTAGATACCTCACAGTTGATAATGGAACACAGTTCGATGCAGAACCCTTTAGGAAGTTTTGCGAAGATCTAGGTATTCAGTTATGTTTTGCTGCATTGAGGCATCCTCAGTCCAATGGAGCCGTAGAACGAGCCAATGGAAATATTTTGTCAGGGCTAAATCAAAGAATAGTAGGATTAGCAAAGGGACTGTGGACCGAAGAGCTTCCGAAGATTTTGTGGTCCATTCGGACTACGCAAACAAGGTCCACAGGTTTTACTCCGTTCAGACTACTATTCGGAGATGAAGCTATGACTCCAACGGAGCTCAAAGGAGGATAACTTCGCAGCACCGAACCGGACATTGAAGAAGAACGACAAGCTTCGCTAGATTTATCAGAAGAAACAAGACTTCGAGCTGTAGCAAATTTATCAAAGTATCATCAGCAGACGAAGGCTTGGTTTGACCCGAAGGTTAAGCTCAATGAACTAAGATCGGGTCATCTTGTTCTACGAAGCATTATAGAACCAGGGAAGTTAGGGAATAAATGGGAAGGTCCATACCTAATTGTCCGTTCAGGACGCCCTGGCTCTTTTAAGTTAGCTAATTTAGAAGGTGAAGAGTTAGCACATACTTGGCATGCGGAGCACCTAAAGCGATACTTCGCATAAGAGCTCCTTGTAATTCGCTTGTAATCATCTTCTAAATTAATAAAGCATATGATCCTGATAGTGCCTTCCCCTCATAGACTTCCAGCTTCCGAGTGGACGCACTGGAACTGGGGGGTCGACCGAGAGGGAAGTGTCATGAAGCTGGGTTGTATTTTCGGACTTCGAACCTGCAAGTTCGAAGCTTCCGACGTGGGGGCTGACATAATCCGGAGTCCAAGCCACCGGCTTGTAGGCATCCGTAAAAGAGCCCAAAACCACATCATACGGAGTCCAAGCCATTGGCTGGTAGACTTCCGTAAAAAGAGCCGAAGGTGGCCAAAACCTGCGGAGTCCAAGCCATTGGCTGGTAGACTTCCGTAAAAGAGCCGAAGGTGGCCAAAACCTGCGAAGTCCAAGCCATTGGCTGGTAGACTTCCGCAAAAAGAGCCGAAGGTGGCCAAAATATACGGAGTCCAAGCCATTGGCTGGTAGACATCCGTAAAAAGAGTCCAAAGAGACCATTGCAAACTCCGAACCATTGGTTCGACAGAGATCGCAAAAATAAGCCGAAGGTGGCTAAAGCAAAACAGAATTTGAGCCATGAGCTTCGAATGTCTGTTAACACAGTCCAAAGTGACAAATTATCTAAGATACTAAAGTATCTTGAAAGTTATCTCAAGTGATTTCTTTCATAAAAAAAGGTACTAAATTGCCATTCTTCCGACTACAAATAGTCGAAGACATTTTATAAGATTTTAAAAGATCTTTAAATTGCAGAGGGGCTCCGAACCCCCAAAAAATTGTACTCCGAAGTTTTTCTTTGAGCATAACCATCTTTGAATACATTTCGAAGTTGCTTATACCCAAAGAGGGGCTAGTAAATATGGAGACAAATTTAAATCGGTATTCATTATTAAAACGAATGTGTTTACAGATTACATTATGAAAAATTGGTATCTATACCAAGAAGGAATCGAAGACCTCTTCGGTCCCTAGAGCTAGGGGTGGAACGACTAGTTCCAGCACCGGGAGTTCTAACAACTTTGCGTTTAACTCTCTTGCCCCCCTTCGAAGCTCTAAAATCTTTTTGTTCTTGCTGAAGCTCGGCCCAAGTTCGAAGCCGTTCGGGGCTTCTTTCCCAGCTTCTAAGATCTTCAGATCTTTTATTTTGAACTTCATCTTCGTCTTCAGACCAAATAGTGTCTTCAGAAGACGAAGTGTTTACGTTAACCTCTTTTTCTTCCTCTTTAATATAAGACAATACATCTTTGATTACTTCGGGCGCAATTACGCCGGAGTCATCTCGAGGAATTAGAAATCGAGGACGCTTGTAAGTCTTTAGAAGTTCGAAGGTGTTCCATAATGAGCGAAGTTCGTCGTTAATTTCTAACACTTCGATATCTTCCGTATGAGACAAAGCCTAAAAATATGATAAACAAATTTTCATTGATAAAGGTTCATAAACACGAAGCTTTACATAGTCAAAAATCCTAAATTATTCCTAAACCTGCGGTTTCGGAGGAGGCTGACTGCTTGAAGCTTGGTTCCGAACTTGCTTCTCGCGTTGACCTTCGTCGATCCAAGCCTTGATCGCAGTGCGACCTTCGGCTCTCCATGAAGCTTGGAAGGCCTGCCAGGCAGCAGTCACGCCTTCGGAAGGAGTCAGAAGCCGCTCGTCGTCAAAGGTAATAGGGCCCTCTGCGCTCGGAGTGATTGTTCGGCCCAAGTCCTCGTAGTAACGAAGTAGTCCGATGGCAGACACTTGTCCGGAGAGTTCTCCGTAACGAATGCCCGCCGTCTTCATTTGCTTCGCTGCTCCTTGGATCCTTTTTAACCGGCGCAGCAGAGTGACGTTGTCATCTGAAGGAAGTGATCCAGTAGTACCGAAGTACACCAGAACACCTAGCATCTGTTCTATGACCTTCGTAGCTACCTTCTCGGACTTAAGCTTTTCTTCAATTAATGCATCCTTGCTCGAAGTCGTTTCATCTAGAACTCCGGAAAGCCTAGCATTCTCCGTAGTTAAAGTATTATTTTGATTTAGGAGTTGGCTAGCTTCCTCTTGGAGCCTCACAAGCTCGGACCCCGCATTAGCATGCTCCAACCGCACCCTTTCGATTTCCGCTCGAAGCACGATCCTTTCTGGTTCAAGCTCCTTATTTGCAGCCTCCAAACCCTGTCTGGCCCTGCGTTCTGTTGAAATCATATTATTCATTTGAACCACTCTAGCTTCGGAGAAAGACAAGTTGCGCTGAAGAGCTTCGTTTTCTTCCCGAAGCTGAGCAATTTCATGTTCGCCTAATAAAGTTGCAGCGCGGGCCAAGACCGCTTGCTAAGAAAAGAAAAAACTGAAGTAAGAAATTATTCATGTATAATTTGTTATTGGTTCGAAGGTGTTCCGTACCTGGTAGGCTACTCGTTCCATGGCAACGTTTAGCTCCGAACTCTTCGCCCTGCTTAAAATAGCTACCAGCTCTATCTCCCCGACTTCGCGACTGACTCGACCTAAAGGTTTGAGCAGAGTCTGAAGCCCGGTTCTTTGCTCCAAAAAAGGAGTTAAAAGAGGGAGCATTGCCGAAGCTTCTTGGTCATCCCTGCTTGGCGAAGCTCCGGAGCGTTCTGTTGAGGTCTTTGGAGCTTCAGTAGATGGCCCCCCCTCAGTAGATTGACTCTCGTCTGTTGATTCAGACGAAGTTGATCCTTGAGCAGGGAGCGGTTCTATATGTCTTTTACCCCTTCCAGGCCCCTGTTGAGCGACTTCCGGGTGAGGCTCCGAAGTTGTCAAAGGCCCTTGAATTGGATCTTCGTGACGCACTTCTTCCACGGAAGAGGGCTCTGCAAAAGCAAAGGTATTATACATTGTATAATTTTGCAGAAAAGAACAAGAGAATTATGCGAAGTTTACCTTCGACATTTTGGTGGTGAGCGAGCATCGGACTGCTCGGACGATCGAAGGTGAGGTCTTCGTCTGAATCCAGAGTCAAAACTTCAACTGCCGGAGTATGTCTCTGAACATTCTTTCCTTTATCCAAGGCCGAAGTCGCAGTAACTTCGACTTCACCTTCAGTCGTAGGGGCTTCGATTTGCTCTTCTTCTTGAGCATCCAGAGTTCTCACTTCTTCAATGTTAGCCTGAGACTCCGGCATACCTGCAGTATTTTCAATAAGAATATCTTTTTGAGCTGCATCTTCATCAATCAACCTCACTAATAGTTTACCTTCATCTTCTTTAGAACCGGAGGTTGAGGTTCTTGGGCTCGGAGATGCAGGTTTTCTGGGCTTCCGAGCCACCTTCTTCACCGGAGTCTTTGCGGAGCTCGAAGCCCCAGCTTCGGCTTTCCTTTTCTTGGGTCCTTTCTTCGAAGGCACCCAATCCATCAGAGGAGGCGGAGTGATTCCCAACATTCCCCATACTCTGTTAAATCTCTCCCAACTCCCGACTAACTTGACTCTCCATTCTTTTTCGGTCGGAGTTGGAGCGCCCAAAATCTTCTCCGAAGCCCTTATGATTTGTTCCGAAGTAACAGGGGCTGAAGAAGCTAAAAAAGAAAAATAAATCAAGTTAATTTTTTCTTCGAATGAATATGCATAATACATATTGTCTTCGAAGTTACCTGCAGGGCTCGAAGTTGAAGTAATTTTTCGAAGACCGCCTTCCGAATCCTCTTCGAAGATGATAGGCCAGTTGGCCATCAGCGGAGAAATTTGCAGACTGAGGAATTCTTCGGCTAAGTCTCGCATGCTTAACCTTCGGCTAATCTTTTGAAGCAGGTTGAGGCGGGCTTCGAGTTGACCTTCGTTGGGCTGCACTAATGCTTCCTTCCGGAATTGGATTTCTTTAAGGGGTCCGGCCAGAGGACTGCTTGCCCCAACTTCGGCATAGAACCATCTCAGAACCCAATCAGTATACCATCTTGCATTGATGGCCTTAGCAGGAAACTGAAGGGCATACTCATCTCGAAGCCTAAAGTTGATACTACCGAAGGCTACTACTATTTTTTCACCTCCGGGGCCTACGAAGGTCTTCGGTTGGCATGTTGCTCTATGTAGTGCAGCGAAGATCTCTGCCCTCCCCTCACAACCTTCGGCTCTCAGCGCCCATTCAAAGATAGCCAAACGAGCTACTGCATTCGGAGAGAGCTGAGGAAGGGTAACGTGAAATAGATCAAGTACCTCCGCCAGGAAGTCTACTGCTGGAAGGCCCAAGCCGGCTTCGAAGAAGGCTTCGAAAACAACTACTTCTCCGGGTCTTGGCGACGGAATCATTTCTTTGCCTGGCTTCCGGATCATGACTCTGGTACTAATTTTCCCTTCTACTGCGATTGCCAATGACTCTCTCTTGCAGGTAGAAGGCCCCAATTGGAAAGATTGATCCAAGTATTTTGTTGACGGCGGGCAGAGACCTTGATCATCGACATTTTGGGGATTTCCCCCTTTTGCCGCCATGGATGTCGTTGCAGATGTCGGAGCTAATGTCGCCATTGCCGCCGCCACTGCTGCAGCTGCGGCCTGCTGCCTAGCCAAAGCTGAAGGCCCCAAACCTTTGGTCTTCACCATTGTAGTCAATGGGTTGCTTTGGGGAAAATGGAGGCTAGGGCTCAAGAACTCAAAGGGCTCAAAAGATGTTTGATTGCGAGAAAGCGGTTAAAAGGTAACCGGGTAAGTTCTAGGCCTTCTATTTATAGCCTAGATTTTACTTTTTTACCGTTAGTCCATGCCGTTTCGCATTCCTGCCGTTACTTTTCTCCGAAATTAACGCATTCTACAGTTTCCGTTAGAAACAAAAAGCTAACGGCTATTTTCTCTAAGTCTAAAAGACATTCGAACTTCTTGAGTCGGTTCTAAGATAGTTCGAAAAGCAATTATCCTAAGACTGATTCGGAGTTTATATTTTCATACATTTCGGAGATGAATTAAAATCCAATAACCCCTATGTTTGGTTATCTTTTCCTTCCGTATACTGCTCTCCTAACATTACAGGTTAAACGGAGAAGCGTATTCTAGGGGCTACTATTGGTGGAAAATATCTCATCTTCGGGGTTATTGCCGAAACAACATAAAGGCAGATAGCGGATTCGAAGGTTCCCAGACGTTCATCTTCGAAGATACCCGGATTCAAGCTCGAAGTACGAAGATAGGCATTGGTTCGGAGTACATCTTCGAACTAAAGCTTTTCAAGATCTTTTCTGCCAGCTAAGATGGAAGACTTATCTTTTATATCATTAGATTAGTCTTTTATCATTTTAGCCCTATTAAGGGAGCCGAATAGTTTCCACTATGTCGGTTGTAATAGAGGGGTAAATAGGTCTTTTCCTTAATATTTGGGCCTATAAATACCCCCCGTTTCACCCTGTAATAGGGACGGAATACAAGTTATTCAATACACACATTCGAACTATTCTAAGTTGTTATCCTTTCGGAGGCTTAGAACAGTTCTCTTCGCAAACACTTCGTTTGTTAGTTTCTTTTCTACAGAAACCTGTTAGCGTAATCTTTTACGCCAACACCTTTTGTACCCCTCTGTTATGTAGAGACAAAACCAATGTAAACCCTAGGGGTAAAGTAGTCATTTCACTTGGGTGAATAGTGGCTATAAATATGGGGGCTAGGTAGGTAACATTTAACACTTTGAGCATTTACTGTTGAGCTCCTTTACTAGCCACAACACTTTGTATTCATCCTGAGTTCATTTATTGTGTTCCTTGTTCAAGCAGCGAAGCCCTGCTTCTGTGTTGTCTTTCTGCTTGAGCTTGTTTGCATACCTCGCTTGTTGTAGTGCACCGAAGCCTGTCTAGGCGAAGGGTGTTTTGTGCGAAGTGTGTTTTTCAGTGTGCGTTCGCTCTGTGTAACAGGAGCCTAGACCTCGCTGCTTACTAGCGAAGCCCTGATCGAAGCCCGTGTTTCTTATCGTGTCTATTCCCCTAGCGAAGTCTGTTAGTGTGCGTTTAGACCTTCGGTGTACGAAGCCCAGCACCGGTTGCTGTCGCTATGTACTTGGTCGAAGTCCTCAGAGGTCAGTCCACTCGTGCGAAGGGTGAAGTGCGAAGCCTGCTCGAAGCACCTTGTGTGCGGAGCCTGCACTAACTTAGCAGAGTAGATTTTTAGGGTTGTGAGTGGAGCGAAGTCTTCTTGGCTTCGAACTTTTGCTCCTTGCGAAGCCTGTGTTCGGAGCCGTCAAACAGCTCCGAACCAGAACTTCGAAGGTTGTGTTTGAAGCCTGTTCCGCAGTAGACTGTATTAAAACAGAAGGCTACTTTTAGCCTGAAATTTTAAAAGCTCCCATTCACCCCCCTCTGGTCGTCGTTTCCGGTCCAACAATCTTAACTAATATAACGCGGCTTGGGCGTCCGCCGTTTCCGTCCGCATCCGCATCGCAGCCCAAGCCGCGTCCGCATCCGCGCGCAGCGCGCCAGCATGCCGCACGCAGCGCCCGCCTAGACGCGCGGTACAACCGCCTGGACCAAGTCGTCCGCGGGCGCGCTAGGGAGTTCCCTCTCCCACGCGCAGCGCTTGGCCCAGCTCGACCACGTCCCGTGCACCCCTCTTAATAAACCCAAACCCTCACCTCCATTCAAACATCCCTCTGATCTCTCAACACTCCTCTGCTCTCTCCCTTTGTGCTCAGAAAAACCTCTGCTCAGACACGGCTTTGGTATGTTCCTATGTCCCCTTCTAACCATTTTCACTCACCCAACAAACCCCAAGAACTTAGAACAGAACTCCATGTTCAAGCACATACATACAATCAGATCAAATGCAATCAGTCAGATCAAATCAACTCAGATCAAATAAAAAAACAGAGAGAACCCTAACCCTAACCGCCGCCGCCAACAGAGGCTTAGGGTTAAACCCTAACCCTAAATGAGCCTAAACCTATACGCCGCACACCGCCGCTCGCCGCCACCTTGCCGCGGGCTACATCGACGGACCCTCGCTCACTCTCGGGTGAGCGGAGGACTCCGGCGAGGAAGCCAGCGGGCAGGGCTCGCCGCCGCCGCTCTTGGTCCCGCTCTCTCCGCCGCTCCGCCGAGCGCTCTCTCCACCGCTCCACCGCGAAGCTGCCCTCACCGCGCCGCCGTACACACGACCCGCAGCCACTACGCACGCACGGCCGCCGGCATGCCGCCGCTCCGCTCGCGGAGCCGTGCGCCGCCGCGCCGCTCGTGCTCTGGCCGGGTGGGGGGGAAATGAGTAGGGTTAGGGTTTTCGGCTGAGGGTGGGTATTTATCTGGCCGACATCGGCGGCTGGCCGTCGGATCAAATCCGACGGTCGGGATCGGATGGACCGAATGCGGCCTAGGTGGGGGAGGCAATAGCCGTCCCAGGCCCAGGTTAGGCGCGCGCACGCGTGCCACTTTCCTGGCCTGGGCCCAGGTAGAGGTCGGCCTGCTGTTTGCGCTGTTGGGCCAGAATTTCGTTTTTTATTTATTCCAGAATTTAAATATTGCTCTAATATTTGATTTATTCTTGGACAATTAGAAAAGTTCCCAAAATTAAGAAAAAACAAATTTAGGTATGGACATAATTTTGTATGATTCATCATGTTCAGTAAGATTACTCTTAATTTTTTTATCATTTATATTAGTCTTTTCCAATTTCCAGAATTTAATAATTGCTTTTCCATTTTATTATTCCCTGGAAAATTAGAATTTATTTATTCCAGAATTTAAATATTGCTCTAATATTTGATTTATTCTTGGACAATTAGAAAAGTTCCCAAAATTAAGAAAAAACAAATTTAGGTATGGACATGGACATAATTTTGTATGATTCATCATGTTCAGTAAGATTACTCTTAATTTTTTTATCATTTATATTAGTCTTTTCCAATTTCCAGAATTTAATAATTGCTTTTCCATTTTATTATTCCCTGGAAAATTAGAATTTAACCAAAATTAAGATAAAACAAATTTATGTGTTAACAAAAAACAAATTTAGGTATGCACATAATTTTGTATGATTCATCATTCCCTGGAAAATTAGAATTTATTTATTCCAGAATTTAAATATTGCTCTAATATTTGATTTATTCTTGGACAATTAGAAAAGTTCCCAAAATTAAGAAAAAACAAATTTAGGTATGGACATGGACATAATTTTGTATGATTCATCATGTTCAGTAAGATTACTCTTAATTTTTTATCATTTATATTAGTCTTTTCCAATTTCCAGAATTTAATAATTGCTTTTCCATTTTATTATTCCCTGGAAAATTAGAATTTAACCAAAATTAAGATAAAACAAATTTATGTGTTAACAAAAAACAAATTTAGGTATGCACATAATTTTGTATGATTCATCATGTCATTAACATTACTCTTAAATTTTTTATCATTTATATTAGTATTTTCTAATTTCCAGAAT
Source organism: Zizania palustris (assembly GCA_019279435.1). Taxonomy (NCBI): domain Eukaryota; kingdom Viridiplantae; phylum Streptophyta; class Magnoliopsida; order Poales; family Poaceae; genus Zizania; species Zizania palustris. Next base: position 7,053,275 of record JAAALK010000084.1, on the reverse strand, counting down.
TTAATAATTTAGCTGTGGATAGAATTTTAACATGACTCATCATGTCCAGTACAATTACTTTTAATTTTTCGAGCATTTCTATTAGTATTTCTACTTGTTAGAATTAAATAATTGCATTTTCTAATTTTTGAGCAAGTTTAGATGTTGGACAATTTTTTTTATCATTTATATTAGTCTTTTCCAATTTCCAGAATTTAATAATTGCTTTTCCATTTTATTATTCCCTGGAAAATTAGAATTTAACCAAAATTAAGATAAAACAAATTAGATGTTGGAAATATTATTTAATAATTGCTTTTCCATTTTATTATTCCCTGGAAAATTAGAATTTAACCAAAATTAAGATAAAACAAATTAGATGTTGGAAATATTTGTATACTCCATCATGTTCAGTTCCACTATTCTGTTTACTTCATAATAATGGTTACTTAAGTTGGTTACTTCATTATTGCATTTTTTTATTATTCCTTATAAAATAAGAAAAATGCATAAAAATTAAGAAAAATAAAATTTAGATGTGAGGAAACTTTTGTATGATTCATCATGTTCAGTACCACTGTTCTTAATTATTTTCAGCATTTTCATGCTTTTTTATAATTTTCTATACATTTCATAATTGCGTTTCTGTGTTTTTTGAATTTTTGGCATTTTTTCGATGAATTATCCTGTTTAATTTTTTAATATTTCCCCTTTTATTCTGTTAAGATTTTCCCCTCTTTTTATTCTTACATGTGTTTTTATTCTATTTGTCAAATAATGTGTTTATATCTGATTTGTCAAATAATTCCGCTAGATAAAACATTATAATATAGTTTAACTTCTTAGATATATTAAATGGCTGGCATGCGAAAGAGAACTTACGCCGACCGTCCAACTCGTAATGCGGTGGTACCTAGGTGAGCCTATATATTAGTAAAACCAACTTTCCTGCAACGATGAAAGATGTTCTAAATTTCATTTTTTGTTAAGGTTTATGAAATTTGACGAGATAGAGTTCGAGCACTTAAACTATCCATGGAGTGCCGTCGCCAGAGTAGAAGTTAAGTTTCTCCCTGATGAATATGGAGAAAAACAACGATTTATTTTAATGGATATTACCGTAAGTTGCACTCAAGTTGGACTAAATTTTACATATTAGTGAATATGTGAACTATTCTAAACCCTAATATTATACGTAGGGTGCTAAAATAGAAGTCATTGCATGGGAGCGGGAGGAAGTTCATAGGTTTAACATTCTCCTAAATAAAGGACAATGTTATACTATTCATTGTCTATATTTTCAACCTAATCTTGAAGAGGCATTGTACTATCGGAGCATTGCCCATGCCTATGAAGGTTCTCTTCGAAGAAATACAACAGTTGAACCATACATTCTTCCAATACAATTCCCTCCCTACCCAAAATATCTATTGACGTTTCATGACGCGTGGATTCGTCCGAATAAACGTTTGTGGGTACGTACGTAAATTGAATCGGCGATGCATAGTTTCAAAAAAATGGTTGTCTTACTTATAGTATGATATGATTATTTGGACAGACATAGCTGGAGTGGTTGTCTATTGGGGGAAATTGGAACGACTTGGAGGTCTATATAGGGAAATAACACTGATGGACACTAGGTAATTCATAAGTTAGATACAACCACTTATATCGTCATAAACAATCACATTGTTTTTGCAAATCGAAAGCTAATGAGAATTTGATCTTTTTTAGCTTGAACATGATGGTTGTTGGAATTTGGGGTGACTCCCTCACTGATCACATCTCTGAATGGACAGAAGCTCATCGTAACAACCACATTGTTTTAGGAACCATGCTTCGACTTCACAAGAAGCATAGTAATTTAGTCCTAACCCATTTTATCATTAATAAAGATATAGTGATGAATTACACTAATATTTGTTCTACTTGGCGATAGGATGTTTAGAGACTTCAGAACACACTACAGTCAATTTTAATCCGATTCATCCATCCACACTACCTTTGCAAAGTAAGTAGTTCCAACAATACAAACACAAGCTAAGAATAATGGCAATACATCACAAAATATTATAGATATTGTTAATTATTTTTCTTTGAAATATAAATGCAGACTTACGGCAACGTGTGAGTTCAGGAACTATGGATCTAAGCTTTGTGAATCGGTTCATGGAAGCTAGATGGAGATATTTTGCAACGATTTATGGATCTGACTGTCCATAGTGTTACAGTCTTGTGTGTATTGTGGTGTGCGTTGTTTATGTACTTCCTCATATTCGGATGTTTTGTGTTTATTTCTATTGGGTACACCCTTTGAAGTTATTTGAATGTAATATTGGTTTTTGTGTTCATTTCGTTTAATCTATTGTGTACTCCCTTTGAAGTTATTTGAATTTGGTATTTGGTTTTGTGATCATTCGTTGAATCTATTGTGTATTCCCTTTGAAGTTATTTCAATGTAATATTTGTATTGGAATACATGTCTCAAATTCAAATACGCTTATTTACAAAATGAAAACATCATTCACTGTAATACTCTCATTCCTAACCTTGAAGAATATTTTCTTTCCTCTAACACAATCTCCAGATCCAATCTTGATTAATAATCATCCAATGCCCTATTTAAATAACAAATTTGTAATCCTAACCCTCAAAATAACCCTTTAATCCAAAACAAATATTCTAAATCACTCTTTGGTACCAAGAAAAATAAATTAAAAACTCAAACACTTATCTGAATTAAAATCATGTTCCATCTATAATGTTTCCACTCAAGTATCGTTTGTTTGGTGGTTAACCAATTATGCAATCAACAGGTCGCTCGACGCCGCGATAACAAAGCTATCAACCATGTCAGAAAATATACCGAGGAGAGAGGGGAAAGAAGGTTATTATATTTTATGCGCCTAATTTATCATGTTTATTTGTCTATTCAAATATTTGTGCTACAACATTACACTAAAAATATTGTCTGAAAATGTGTACTCATTTTAAATTTTTAGTTATCGATGGTCGTCATAGACAAAAGAGAAATCGCTGTAACATTTTGCCTCACGGCCCTTCTGGAATTTGTATTCGACAACCATCACAGACTCCATCGGAAAGTTCATCGGACGGTGAAAATGTGTCATATCGACAACCGTCCTCATTTGTTGTTCCTACGCAAAGTACCGTTACATCATTGGGATTATTTCCAGGACAAAGCTCTAATGGTATAAACGACTACTATGTGAGTTGTGTAATTACTAATAACATAATTTATGTCTCATGTGATTACATTAAATATTGTCTAGGTGCAAAATCTGTAAATCGTGCTGAAATACGTCGAGCACGTGAAAAAGCACGCTATGAAAGCTTGACACCAGAGCAACGAAATAACAGACGTTCAAGTGATCGAGCTCGATATGCAAGTATGACAGATGAGCAGAGGCACGTGATTATTAAACAAAATAGTCAACACAATTCCGAAAGACGAAGAACTCAGCGCTCTGCAAGCTTGACACCGGAGCAACGGAACAACAAACGTGCAAGTGATAGAGCTCGATATGCAAATATGACGGAAGAGCAGAGAAAGGTGAGGCGAGAACAAAATAACCGACGAAAATATGCAAGGCGAAGAACTCCTGGTCCAAATTGTGTTGTTCCTAATGCAACACATGGCTCCAACATCATCTCTAACAGCATCGATACAACTGACATTATCTACCAAAACCTACCAGTTAGCACTCACCTTTTAAAGACTCAGCCAGACTGTCGTCACTGTGGTGCGAAGAGGTTTGAATATGAGACACCGGGATTTTGTTGTATGAATGGCAAGGTCAAACTTGAAATTTCTGAGCCACCTGAGGAGCTTCGACAGCTGTACATAAATGACGACGTTCAATCACAACATTTTATGGAGAATATTAGATATTTCAACAGTCATTTTTCCTTCACCACAATGTACTGTGATTATGACAAGAACCTCGCAAGTGCAAGGGATGGAGTGTACACATTTAAAGCGCACGGGCAAATGTACCATAATATACACTCTTTTGGGAATGGAGACAATGAACCTAGCCACTTGCAGTTGTACTTCTATGATGATGATCCTAGCTTATCACATCGTTTTCGTCGTGCTCGAGACGAGACATATAGAGCAAGAGACATATCTATTATTAGATATTTGGTAGATATCTTGAGAGATAATCCATACTCTGAAACATTCAGGAGTCTAGGACAGGTAGAAGACATGGACGAATATCGTATTGTGCTAAATATGGACTACAAGCTAGACCAGAGAACTTATAATAGACCATTAACATCAGAGGTTGCTGCTGTGTGGGTTGAGGGGAATGATATTCACAAACATTTTGATCGTAGCATCACCTTGTTTGGCAATAATAACAACTACTATTCAATTAGACCGAGTGATGGGTGCTACGACCCTTTGTCATACCCTCTATTTTTTCCAAGAGCGGAGCTCGGTTGGCATTCTGATATACCAAGAGAAGGTATTGACATTAGTCAGATAAGTACGAGTCGACAAAGAAATGCTGACAACCCAGGTTAGCTAAGTGACACATATTCATGTTACCACGATGTTATTATTCATATGCTAATCACCTAACTGATTTCTATTTGCTTTGTAGATACTACCAGCAAGTTGTGTGTTTCGATGCGCGAGTATTATTGCTATAAATTCCAGGTGCGTCGTGGAATCTTCAACACGGTCTTGTATGGGAGACGTCTATTCCAGCAGTTTGTAGTTGATACCTACATAAAAATTGAAATGTCTCGCCTGAATTACTTCTTATACAATCAGAAGAAGATTCGTGCGGATCTTTACCAGGGCTTGATGGATAGTGTATCTGTTGGAGAACATAGAGCCAGCAGATTGGGAAAAAGATGGGTCCTACCTGCATCGTTTATCGGTGGCGGGAGGGATATGAGACGAAGATATATGGATGCTATGGCCTTAGTGCAGAAGTATGGAAAACCCGACATATTTATCACAATGACTTGTAATCCTAATTGGGAAGAGATAAGTAGGGACCTTGCACCTGGCCAAACACCACAAGATCGTCCTGATCTTGTTGTGCGTGTATTTAAAGCCAAGCTAGAGGATCTCAAATTCCAGCTATTTCGTAAACATATCCTAGGAATCATTGCTGCACAAGTCCATGTTATCGAGTTCCAAAAAAGGGGTCTACCACATGCACATTTCCTCCTTATCATGGAGTCAACATACAAATTGAGTTGTCCCGATGAGTATGATAATGTTATATCAGCAGAACTTCCAGATAAGGATAAATACCCGGAGCTATATGAAATGGTAGTGAAACATATGATGCATGGCCCGTGTGGTCCACTAAATAGGAAGAGTCCATGCATGAAAAATGGTAGTTGCAAGTGCTATTATCCACGCCAGTTTAGTGACACAACTATCCAAGGCGAAGATTCTTATCCTATCTACAGGAGAAGGGATGACAGACAAAGGGTAAGAGTGAGAGGTCATGACTTAGACAACAGATGGGTTGTCCCATATAATCCCATGCTTCTAATAAGAAGGTATGACTGTCACATCAATGCAGAAGTTTGTTCGAGTATTAAGGCTGTTAAGTACCTCTACAAGTATATTTATAAGGGTCATGATAGGGCGTCTGTGTCCGTCAATGAAGCTGATGAAAACTGCGAGATTAATGAGATCAATGAATATAGGGATGCTAGGTGGGTAACACCACAGGAGGCATTGTGGAGAATATTTGGATTTGATCTTAGCGGGATTTCGCCACCAGTGCTACAGTTACAGCTCCACCTCCCAGGAATGCATCTTGTGTCCTATAGAGAGAATGCTAATGTACGTGAAGTTCTCGACCAACAGGGTGCCTCAAGAACCATGTTGACTGAGTATTTCAAGGCAAATCAAGAATTTACGTGGGCACGCACATTACTTTATAGGGATTTCCCACAATATGCAGTGTGGTTGCCTGGACGTAAGCTTTGGAAAATAAGAGAACGAAGCACGCAGGTTGGGAGGATCATCTCAGCACATCCAGCAGAGGGAGAAAGATACTACTTGAGGGTGCTATTAAACCATGTGGTTGGTGCTACTTCATTTGAGAATTTGAGGACATATGATGGTATTGTATACCCTACATTTCGAGAAAGCGCTGAGAAAAGAGGTATTATTGAGTCAGATAACAGCATTGATGAGTGTCTCTCTGAAGCTGAAGTATTTCATATGCCTTCGTCCCTCCGAAGGTTGTTTGCTACAATATTGGTATATTGTGAACCTAGCGATGTGCGTGGACTCTGGAACAAACACTTCGAAGCAATGTCTGATGACATCCGACGATCCCAGATGAATGCATATGCAGTTGAACAAATGGTGTTATTGGATATAAGAAAATTGCTTCAGTCAATGGGTAAAGAGATAACATCATTTCCTCTTCCAGAAATTGATGAATCATATGACGCCATGGCGGGTGAGGTGAGGGAGATTTGTGAAGAGTCCTCTATACAGGTGGATAATGAGCTACTAGCGAGCACATCCTCTCTTAATGCAGAACGGAGATATGCTTATGATGTTATACTATCATCCGTTGACAACAATAGTGGAGGTGTGTTTTTTGTTGATGGTCCAGGAGGAACAGGAAAAACCTTTCTGTATAAAGCTTTATTAGCAAAAGTCCGTAGCGAGGGGAAGATAGCTATTGCTACTGCAACATCTGGTGTTGCTGCTTCCATCATGCCTGGAGGTAGGACGGCTCATTCAAGGTTTAAGATACCACTAAGCATACAAGATAATGGAGTGTGTAACTTCACCAAACAAAGTGGTACTGCGAAGCTTCTTCAAAAAGCTTCGCTTATATTATGGGATGAAGTCTCCATGACAAAAAGACAGGCAATTGAGGCGTTGGACAAGAGCATGAGGGACATAATGGAAAAGCCCAATCTACCATTTGGAGGCAAAACAATGGTTTTTGGAGGTGAGTTTAGACAAGTTCTTCCAGTTATACGAAAGGGGAATAGGGCTCAAATTGTAAACGCAACATTGCGTAGATCTTACCTATGGGATAACATGCATCAGTTGAGACTTGTCCATAACATGAGAGCTCGATCAGATATATGGTTTTCAGACTACCTGCTACGGATTGGCAATGGCATTGAAGAGACCATCGATGATGACTATGTAAATTTACCCGACGAAATATGTGTACCCTACACTGGTGCAGAATCAGACATTGATAGTCTTATTGACATGGTATTTCCAATGTTAGGTGCAAACATGACTGATGCAGACTACATCACATCTCGAGCTATTTTGTCAACGAGGAATGAGAACGTTGATGCAATAAACATGAAGCTTATCGAACGTTTTCCTAGTGACGAGATGATTTATCACAGTCATGATCGAGCAGTCGATGATCCATGCAACCATTATCCGTCTGAGTTCTTGAATTCATTAACGCCAAATGGGTTACCTCCACATATATTAAAACTCAAGGTTAATTGTCCTGTGATTTTGCTCAGAAATCTTGACCCGGCCAATGGTCTGTGTAATGGGACTAGGTTGATAGTCCGAGCATTTCAAAGAAATACTATCGATGCTGAAATTGTATTGGGACAACATGCTGGTGAGAGAGTCTTCCTTCCACGCATACCCTTGTGCCCCTCCGACGATGAGATGTTCCCCTTCAAGTTTAAGAGGAGTCAATTTCCTGTTAGGGTGAGTTTTGCAATGACAATTAATAAAGCACAGGGTCAAACAATACCGCATGTTGGAATATACCTCCCGAACCCGGTGTTCTCTCATGGACAACTATATGTAGCTCTGTCACGAGCAACTTCTCGTAGCAACATCAAAATACTCGCCGCTCCGGAGAAAAATATGGGAATCAATTCAACAAGCACGCTAACGAAGAATATTGTTTACAAGGAAGTGCTCACTGAGTAGATAAAAGAAGATGTGCTCACTGTATAGTATATTGTACGATTTCATACCAGATTTGTAATTATAAATATGCAATGACACTTTATATAGAAAGCATACTTCTATGTATTGTTTTGAGGAATAATATATTACTTTGTTTCTTATCGTCTCAATATTACTAAACAAATGTGTTCGGCAAATATATCATATTCTAAATATATTGCCGTTAACATTATGCATCCGTTGCAACGCACGGGCCTCTCACTAGTTGGTATCAGAGCAGGTTAAGATCACCAGTTTACCTTAACTGGTTTTGTGATCTGTTGGCGACATGGACAGAGCCAGTAAAATTCCTCTATTCGATGGGACTGACTTTGCATAGTGGAAGGTGCGCATGGAGGCTTACTTGCTAAGCCAAGGAAATGCAATTTGGGAGATTGTGGACTCACAATACTCCATCCCTGATACTCACACCTCTCAAACAGAAAAGGATCAGTATAATGCCAACTCCAAGGCAAGAAATATACTGTTCATTGGTTTGAGTAGAAGTGAGTTTGATAGGGTGCAGCACCTTAAGACTGCTAGGGAAATTTGGACAACACTCACTATTTTTCATGAGGGCTCTACACAGATTAAGGCCAGGCGCCAAAGCACATACAATCAATAGTATCAGCTGTTTGTGCAGGCACCTAGTGAATCTATAGATGCCATGTTTTCTCGATTTGATGCGATAGTGAGTAACTTGCGATCCAACGGGACGCTTGCTTACAATGATCACGGTAGGGCTATCAAGCTTCTCTATGCTCTTGATCGTAGCATATGGGAAGTGAAGATATCCAGCATTGAGGAGTCCGCAGGCTATGACACATTGACCTGTGATGAGCTCTTCAGCAAGCTGAAGTCCACAGAGATTGCCAAGGCATCTCTTGCAATGCACAGAAGCTCTTTGCCACAGCCATTGGCACTGGTTTCTAGCACTAGCCGTGGCACCACTACAGAACCAAGCACATCTGGTACTTGTGTTCTTGCAGATGGTTTTGCTCTGTCCTCCCTGGTCTCCGTCACAAAGGAGCAGGTGGACACTCTGGATGATGATGATCTTGCTCTCATTGCCAGAAGGTTCACCCTTTTTCACCTAGAGAGACGGGATCAGAGGAGAAGTGGTTTTAGTGGTTGCTTTGAATGTGGCGACACTTCTCATATCAAGGCAAATTGCCCTAAGCTCAAAAAGAGAGATGAGAGTGAGCGCCCCAAATACCACAAAAAGGAGAGGAAACCCTTTGGGAAGGGCAAGCATGGCAAGGTGGCTAAGATAGTAGCCAAAGCCGCTTCCAGAGCATTTGTTGCTGCTCTCAGCGACATCGACACTTCCTCAACTGAGGAGTCGAGCTATGAGGAGGAGGAGTCCCCAAGGAAGGAGGACAAGAAGGACAAGAAGGGACGAGACTTCACTGGCCTTTGCTTCATGGCCGACAGCGATCACAACGGCGATGAGCTTGACTCATCTGAGGTACCACTATCCTCTGACCAGCTTTTAATTAAACTAGATGAGCTGAATGAAGTAGTTCTTGGTCAGGATAGATTACTTGTGCAAGCCGCTAGAGATAGAAAAGACCTTAGACTTAGGCTAGAATCTGTTTCTACTGAGTATGTCATGCTTAAGTCTAAAGTTAATGATGCTGAATGTGAATCTTGTACTGTTGTCATGGGTGAGCTTGCTCAGTTGCGTTCTGTTCATGCTCAAACTCTTTCTGAGCTTGAGACTGCGAAGAAGCAGATTTTGGTGGTGGATTCTAGACCTGATGATAATATTGAATGCATAAACTGTTCTTTACTACGCGAGAGCATTAATTTACGTGATAAACATGTTCATGATTTAGAGGCTAGATTGGAGAGGGCCGGTAGTTCTAAGGATGTGCAGCCTATTTGTGACACGTGCATTACCCTTAAGGACCAGCTAGGCACTGCTAGAGAGCGAGCTGAGAACCTAATGACTGAAAATGAATACCTTCTTTCTGTGGTTAACAAATGCACTGAGGGAAAGGGTAGGATGGATTTGCTCTTGGCCAAGACCATGATGTGTGCTGACAGAGCAGGGTTAGCTCTAGGTTTGGGTTTTGAGAGGATTCCTTCAGATAGTGAAAACAAAACTATTTTTACCTCTCCCACTACCCTAGAGAAAGAGAGAGCTCTGTTAGACACTCCATCAGCCAAAAAGCCTACCCGAGCTCAAAAGAAAACCACTCCTCCTGCCAAGAAAATCCCTCCAAAGAAAACCACTCAGCAGAAGCCCAAAGTGCCTGTGAGAGTTGCTCCTATGAACCATGAGAGTGCCCCTAGGAGAATTTTTCATTGTTCCTACTGTCAGCGGGCGGGTCATTTGGTTGGTTTTTGTTTTCGTCGCATCAAGGATGAGCGACGCTCTCAGGCGATGAGTTACCAGGACATGCATTACCCATCTTTAGGTATGCATGAGTCTGAGTTTTACTATCGTCCTGTTTTTGAGGCTCCTCGTGCTTCTCGGAGAGGTTTTGCTCCTCGAGGTGTTCACCATGTTCCATATGGTGGTAGACCCCGGGCGAGTAGCTTTGTACCTCGTCAGAGTAGGAGACCTCAACATGTTGTTCGATCACAGCATGTAGGTAGACCTCGCACTCTGCATCATTTCGATTTTCCTGTGCGTAGACAGTCTACTTTTACTGTGCCTACTACTCGTGTCACTCAGTGCTGGATACCTCGTCATTTTTTCACTCACCCTAGCACTGAGCGATCGAGATATTCTTATCATGTGTAGGCGACAGATCGAGGCTTGGAGGGCACGTGGATCATGGACTCCGGTTGTTCGCGCCATATGACCGGAGATGCAACATGGTTCTCTAGCCTCACAACAACCAAGCAAAGGGAACATATCACCTTTGGCAACAATCGAAGGAGTAGAGTGAAAGGTAAAGGTGTGGTAAGAATAAACTCGAATTTCACTCTCAAAGATGTTGCTTTGGTTGAAAACCTGGGATACAATTTGCTTTCGGTATCTCAGTTGCTTGATGAGGGCTTCGAAGTGCGATTCCATCGTGATACTTCGCAAGTGCTCAATTCTAATGGCGTTGTAGTGTGTAAGATCTTTAGAGTTGGGAGAGTTTTGGAGCTGATTTTTCAAAGTCATCTGGTTCTTCTCATTGTCTTGTTGCACATTCTACTTCTGAGCTTTGGAAGTGGCATAGGAGACTAGGGCATATGAGCTTTGAGTTGCTCGCTCGTCTGAGTGCCCTAGGTCTGATCCGAGGATTTCCCAAGCTCAAGTTTGAGAAGAATTTAGTTTGCGCTCCTTGTCGACATGGAAAAATGATTGCCGCTTCGCATTCGCCAGTCACCACAGTGATGACTGAACAACCCGGAGAACTTCTCCATATGGACACTGTAGGTCCTTCTCGGGTTAGTTCTTTAGGCGGCAAGTGGTATGTATTAGTCATTGTCGACGATTTCTCTCGCTACTCTTGGGTCTTCTTTCTTGCCAGCAAGGATGAAGTGTTTTCACACTTTCGGAGCTTGGCTTTGAGACTTTTCACTGAACTCGTAGGTGCATTGAAATTCATTCGAAGTGATAATGGCACCGAGTTCAAAAATAGTCTCTTTGTTGACTTTTGCATGGAGCATGGCATAGAACATCAATTCTCTGCTCCGCGGGTTCCTCAACAGAACGGTGTCGTTGAGAGGAAGAACCGCAGTTTGGTTGAGATGGCTAGGACGATGCTTGATGAGCACAGGACTCCTAGAAAATTCTGGGTTGAGGCCATGAACACTGCATGTTACATCTCAAACCGAATTTTCTTGCGCTCAATTTTAAACTTGACATCTTATGAGCTACGTTTTGGGAGACAGCCCAAGGTTACTCATCTTCGAGTATTTGGTTGTCACTGCTTCATCCTAAAACATGGTAATTTGGATAAATTTGAGTCGCGATCTTTTTGGGTGACACTACACATGGTCATTCTTATCGTGTTTATAATTTGGAAACTAACACTGTCATCGAGTCATGTGATGTGACTTTTGATGAATCAACCCCCTCTGTTAGTTCTGTATTTGAACAGGTAAATGAACGCGACATGGAACAGACCATCTTCGAAGAAGAAGATCTTGTAGATTTCGAGGATGAACCCCTACTACCCTCGACATCAACCCCTGAAGCCATCCCCGCTTCGACCACTTTGGCACAGGGTCCCGAAGAAACTACCTCGACATCGGTCATCTTGGACCACTCCAACGCACAAGTTGAGGGGGAGACTGCATCCCGCCGTGAGGCTCCACATCATGTTCAAAGGATGCACCCTCCCGAGCAGATCATTGGTGAGCTTGATCAAAGGGTAACACGTTCTCATGCTCATTTCATTAATTCCGCTTTTGTTGCTTCTTTCGAGCCCTTAGATGTTAGTCATGCACTTTCTGATTCTAGTTGGATCAATGCCATGCATGAGGAACTTGAAAATTTTGAGAGAAACCAAGTCTGGACTTTAGTTGATCCTCCACCAAATGTTCATTTCATTGGAACAAAATGGATTTTCAAAAATAAACAAGGGGAGGATGGGACTATAGTTAGAAACAAGGCTAGGCTTGTAGCTCAGGGTTATTCTCAACTAGAAGGGATTCATTTTACAGAAACATTTGCACCTGTTGCTCGTCTTGAGGCCATTAGGATTTTGCTTGCCTTTGCGACATCCTGGGGATTCAAACTCTATCAAATGGATGTCAAAAGTGCTTTTCTTAATGGCTTCATAGGCGAAGATGTTTATGTAAAACAACCCCCTGGTTTTGAAAACCCCAAGTACCCACATAAAGTACTTAAACTTCATAAGGCTCTTTATGGACTCAAGCAGGCCCCTCGGGCATGGTATGATAGACTTAAGTATTTTCTGCTTGAGCGGGGGTATTTGATGGGCTCTGTTGATAAAACCCTGTTTACTCTCAAGCATGGCAAATATTTCCTCCTAGTTCAGATTTATGTGGATGATATCATCTTTGGTGGCTCTTCTCATGCTTTGGTTGCCGAGTTTGCAGATGCCATGAGCAGGGAATTTGAAATGTCCATGATGGGTGAACTCACCTTTTTCCTTGGTTTACAAATCAAGCAAAGCAAACAAGGTACTTTCGTCCACCAGACGAAGTACACCAAGGACCTGCTCAAGAAGTTTGACATGGACGATGCGAAGCCCCTCGCCACTCCGATGGCTACATCTGTAGCATTGGATCCCGACGAAGATGGAGAAGCCGTAGATCAAAAGGAGTTCCGAAGCATGATCGGCTCCCTCCTCTACTTGACTGCTACGAGCCCGGACATACACTTCGCTGTGTGTCTGTGCGCTCGTTTTCAGGCTTCACCACGAGCTTCGCACCGCCAAGAGGTAAAACGCATACTCAGGTATCTCAAACATACCCTCGATTTTGGCATATGGTATTCAGCGTCTTCATCTTTATGGCTTCAAGGTTATTCCGATGCGGATTTTGCTGGGTGTAGGATTGATAGGAAGAGTACCTCTGGTACTTGTCATTTTCTGGGTACTTCTCTGGTTTGCTGGTCTTCCCGCAAACAGTCTAGTGTTGCACAATCAACGGCTGAGGCCGAATATGTTGCTGCAGCTAGCTGTTGCTCTCAGATTTTGTGGATGGATTCCACTTTGTGGGATTTCGGGTTAGATTATAAGAGTGTTCCACTTTTTTGTGATAACACTAGTGCTATTTGTATTGCAAACAACCCGGTTCAGCACTCCAGAACCAAACACATTGATGTGCGATATCATTTTCTCAGAGATCACAATGAGAAGCGTGATATTGAACTTCAATATGTTGATACCCAACACCAGCTAGCCGATATTTTCACGAAACCCCTCGATGCTTCTCGATTTGCCTACTTGCGTGGGGAACATTGGTATTTGTCACCCTTACGGCATTTTGTGAGGGGGAGCTGACTTTAATAATATTGCATATGCTCATCATGTGTGAAATTGCATTTACATCGTTTGCACTTATATGCCTGATTATAATTCATGAAGTCGTGTCAGCTCAGCTCTATTTAATGTATCTGAAACATTCATGTGCATGATGTTTTCCTATTCAAAATCAAATCGTGCTCACTGCTTATGTCTTGAATCTAGCATGTTTAGGCAGGACTGCTTTAGCTATCTTTTATCTACTTGATTGCAAGACACCTTTTCTTTGGATGCTAAACAATGCAACTTGAGCAATTGTACTCATGGATATTTATAAAGTGCTAAAACAATTTGTTCACTTAATCACAACTCCAAAAATCCATGATTTGCATGCTTCAAGTGAAAAGATCCAGGTGGGTTTGTTTGTCGCACTACTCTATCCTAGACTGCTTACCATTGCACATTGGTCTGAACTGGGATAGTGTAGTGTCTGCCAAAATCATTGCCTTAAGCTTCTGATGGCTTTCATGCCTAGGCTTGGCTTGATTGGATAGTATAAGGTGGACAAACAAATAACCCCTAGCATTATGAAAAAGAACAACAAAATTCATTGATCATCAAGTTTGCTTTTAATGCTCCACTTGAATTGGACTTGTCTGTCTAGAGTAGAAATTGACTAGCTTTGCGCAGTCCCTGCTTTTACGTGTCTAGTTTCCTTGACTAAGTGGTGATGCTTTTATCTCAAAAAATGATAAAATCACATGCTGCCATCATGTTTTTAGAGAATGTTAAATTGAGCTGAGTCCATGATCATTGCTATTACTGTTGGCAAATTTTTTCTTTGTATGTCTTTGCAATTCTGCTCATTTCCAAGCAATGCATCTTTTACATGCTCCTTGATGCTTGCATTGCCAAAGGGGGAGAAATTTGTGAGTTCTCTGTTGCAAAGGGGTACAATTAAATTACTCAGGGGGAGTTTTTATCTTGAGAAAGGGGAGATTTGCCGAAGGGGCTGTTACTCTTTTGAAAAGGGGGAGGAAAATGCTTTTATCAAGTGACATGACTTGGTTCGTTTCTGAGTTTTTATGGTCACTTGTGTGCTGAAAGTCTTTAAATTTTCTTGAACTTGAATTTCGTTGTCAATGCACTCATCAAGGGGGAGATTGAGAAACCAAGGGTTGGTTTCGGAGTCTGTGATGAGTGATTGACAGTATTTAACCTCTGGTTCGAAGGGGCGCCTCCGAAGGTGTTCGGAGGCTGTATCACCGAAGGGTTCGGTGGTTTGGTTGCTGCAGCTGTTGCAGCGGAGTGTGCCTATCGGAGGGGTCCGACAGTACACGATGACTGGGTTTGTACCGAAGGTCTCGGTACTTTGGGCGGTACACCGGAGTGTGTGCCAAAGGTTGCTAACCCGGAGAGGTCTCCGGAGTATTTGATACACTTGTCTGCTTGTCTGTGGTGTGCAGGGGACTGCGGAGGCGACGGACGGTTCGTAGCATGTGAACCTGGCTCAAGCGGGAGGCTTGATGTCAGTGGAGCAGGGAGCTCCGTCACGAAGGCTGCGAAGGGGTCGAGGTCGGTCCACGGGTCGAGGTGCGCCAGGTGAAGGCAGTAAGTGCGGAGCATGGCTCCGGGTGAAGGTACTCCGAGACAATGTCCTCGAAGGCGAGGCACTTCGAAGGGTACTCCGGAAGGAGTGACTTCGGAGTATGGTGGATCAAGTCCTCTGAGGAGGCAAGGTGTACGAAGTGTGCTCCGGAGGGAGACACTCGAAGGTACCCAACGAAGGTCTCAGAAGTCGAGGTGCATCGAAGGCATGGACCGGGTGAGGCTCGTCGAGGAGTGTGCTCGGGGAGAGACACTGCGATGAAGTGCTCGTGGAATGCTTCGTGCGGAGGCCTTGGACGAATGAGGGACTTCGAAGGGTGGTACTCCGAAGGTGGGGCTTCGGAGTAAGGAAGGCTTTGGAGCTGAGGCTAGCTCCGGAGTGAAGGTGGACTTGTGGTACTTCGGCCATGCATGTCTTCGGTACACGGACTGACGAAGTTCGAGCTGGGAGAAGCTGTGAAGCCGTGGTGGTCCACTCCGAAGGTGGTGGTGCGAAGGCCAAAGGGATTTGACGGCTTCGGCTCAAAACCGTCACTGTATCAAAGGCTGACTTCGGTGAAGCGAAGGCCGTCGGGCTCAAGGCTTCTCGCCGAAGCTACCGCACCCCTCGCATGCAAAGGGGGGCTTCAGAAAGGTCAAAGACTGCAAAGGCTGACATTGTCTGCTCTGCAAAAATCTGACGCTGTCCCCTCTGCAAAGCTGACAGAGAAGCCTCCAGAATAAAGTTGACTACCTTTTGTATCCCCTCTGTTCTGTAGAGACAAAACCAATGTAAACCCTAGGGGTAAAGTAGTCATTTCACTTGGGTGAATAGTGGCTATAAATATGGGGGCTGGGTAGGTAACATTTAACACTTTGAGCATTTACTGTTGAGCTCCTTTACTAGCCACAACACTTTGTATTCATCTTGAGTTCATTTATTGTGTTCCTTGTTCAAGCAGCGAAGCCCTGCTTCTGTGTTGTCTTTCTGCTTGAGCTTGTTTGCATACCTCGCTTGTTGTAGTGCACCGAAGCCTGTCTAGGCGAAGGGTGTTTTGTGCGAAGTGTGTTTTTCAGTGTGCGTTCGCTCTATGTAACAAGAGGCTAGACCCCACTGCTTACTAGCGAAGCCCTGATCGAAGCCCGTGTTTCTTATCGTGTCTATTCCCCTAGCGAAGTCTGTTAGTGTGCGTTTAGACCTTCGGTGTACGAAGCCCAGCACCAGTTGCTGTCGCTATGTACTTGGTCGAAGTCCTCAGAGGTCAGTCCACTCGTGCGAAGGGTGAAGTGCGAAGCCTGCTCGAAGCACCTTGTGTGCGGAGCCTGCACTGACTTAGCAGAGTAGATTTTCAGGGTTGTGAGTGGAGCGAAGTCTTCTAGGCTTCGAACTTTTGCTCCTTGCGAAGCCTGTGTTCGGAGCCGTCAAACACCTCCGAACCAGAACTTCGAAGGTTGTGTTCGAAGCCTGTTTCGCAGTAGACTGTATTAAAACAGAAGGCTAATTTTAGCCTGAAATTTTAAAAGCTCCCATTCACCCCCCTCTGGTCGCCATTTCCGGTCCGACAGGGCGGTGAATGGACGCCTAAAAATTCTTTCGAATCAATGGCTTGCTCCCAATACCCAACGCACCTCAACAAAGTAAGCAGTGAAAAGTGAACAGATCAATAGAGCCCTAAAAGATCTAGCCTATTAACAACCGATGTCCTAATTGAAAAGACACCAACAAAGTGCTAAAAGGCAGATTGATGAATCATCATAGCAATTTAATCTAAGTGCACGAAAAACGAGAAGCCTTACTGTTCAACGTTGTCTCCTATTTGGTACTTGTCGAAGCCTGCAGCGTCGGTCGGGGCCTGTAGTTGCCGAAGCCTGCTTCGGAGAAGATATGCGAAGGTTGTTGAAGTGTGTAACAAAAAGTGCGAAGCCTACTTCGGAATGAATTAGCTTTGCAGGTACCAGCGCACAAATCGAAGCTTCACTTGAGGAGCAAAAGAGAGTTCGAAGCTAGTTCAGAGTGTTCGTGCGAAGCCTGTCGTTGTCAGAGTTAACACTCCAAAGCCTACATAATTCGAAGCCAAAGCACAGAACTTCGAACCGTACACTTCGAACAAGCAGTGTACGTAACAAGCTGGCGAAGTCTGTTTTCGCTGACGAAGTATACTATGCGAAGTTTACTTCGAACAATGAAAAACTTCAAACAAGTGCAGAGAAAACCAGCGAGGTGTACTTTGCAGAAGTTCGGAACAAAAACACACTTCGAAGATTCGGAGCTTAACACAGGAGAGATTTACTTCGAAGCAAAAACATAAAAAGTCAAAACCTCTCTATAGGTACTTCGCACGAGCGAAGTATACCCTCGTAAATACTTCGAAGTCTTCAGTGCAATCTGACCGAAGTCTAGTTCGCAGCACACTTCGCAAATCAAACTCCAAGACCAAAAACTGACACACTTCGAACACACTCCGCTGAAACACACCCTCCGTGCTACGCACTCGAAACCTCTCTCACAGAACAAAGAGGGCTTCAAACAAGGATTAACAACAGAGTCTTGAGCCCTCGCAAGAACCTTCAAGAACCGTGCAAACTCCCTTCTTTCAATCAGAACGCCATGTCAGAAAACAATACCAATAAAGAACTTAGCTGCAGCCTATGAGCAGAATAGTCTGACACACAACAGCTAGGCAAAGACTAGGTACTACTTGCTGCTACAGGAGCAAGCAAGAAGAACTAGTACTCTCTCAATCACAACATGGAAGTAGCCAGAGAAAAATACATGCACAGAGGCACAAAAACCAGTAGGCACGCCATACTGATTCACAAGATTCAATGGAAATGTTGCAGAAATCACTGACTGTGAATCATAGAATAAAAACCTGAGTGTAATGCGGAGAACAGAGGTTCTCTGATGGCGGCGGCGCGCAGGAACAGAAGCAGGAGGAGAACATCAAAAAGTGACCCAATCTCTTTGATTAGAAAAGTAATTTCAGAAAGGGTAACCTAACCCTAGGGATTAGGGCCCTATTTATATGCAGCCCAATAGCCTAGAAATATTCCACCAGCCCCTTAGGGTTTTTTACAGACGCTGAAATAAATGGAAAAGACCAAACTGCCCTTAGGATATTTTTACAGACTCGACTAACTGACTGTGGGCCTAAGGACAAAATAGTAAACTCCTATTTACAGATGACTTATCCGGAAGTGGAGCTTTCGTAGCAGCTACGGCTTCACTCCAGGACGGTCCGATCCAAGATCAGCGGTTGTCAGTTTTGTGCCGAAACTGACAAAGCATCCACCGACTTTGCACCAGGTACCTAGATTGGGCCGACCCGATTCCGCAGCTCTCTCAGCCCGGCAATCGCTCGCCGCCCGTGTAGCTGAGTCAATCCTGGTCAACAGCCCAATGGATCCTCTACTACTCCTAGCCCATGTACCCGGATTGGGCCAGCCCGACTTCGCGGCCCCTCTGCCCGACAGTCACTCGCTGCCCGTGTACCTGAGTCACACGCGGCCCAGACACAGCAGGTCTTCTCTCTCTCTTTGGTCCTCTTTGACTATCGTTGACAATGACTCATCACATCTGCAGCCATGAGGCCCACGCTCTTCAGCATGGCTCCTCAGACTAGAATACTATACATGCAGCTTTACAGCTTTATAGACGTGGCAGATAAACGTCACTTCTGAGGAGCTGAATGACATATCAGGGGCGGGGGGACCCCAGTATGGCTTTGCACTGTAGCGGAGTTGAGATATTTCTTTTGGTTCGGAGTAGTGGCCGAAGCTCTTTGGGGAGAGACAGCTGTGAAGGCTCCGAAGGGCACTTCGAGGTGGACTCCGAAGTGCACTCCAAATTGGGCTCCGAACTGACTCCCAGAGGCTTAGCTCCGAAAGGGACCGGAGGGACCGGAGGGGGTCTGGAGATTTGACTCCAGAGAGCTCCGAAGGAAGCTCAGAGGGTTAACTCTGGAGGGCCCCGAAGGGAGCCGGAGGCTAAATCTGGCTATTGCTTGGGATTAATTTCGGCAGGAGGGATTCTGCTTTGTCATCAGGCTTCGGCGGTGTCAGGCTCTGGGCCCGAGGCCTTCGGAGGTTGACGTCATTTGACCCCTGTTCAAGAGAAAACTAATTCCACCAACACTATGTATGTTGTTTGTTATGTTCGTCTCCCCAACCTAAGTCTACCTCTCATCCTGAGCAGCCGACGCCGCCCCTATTAGTCGACCAGCCATGCAGCAGCCTTCAACCTTCACAACACCATCAGCAGGGGTGGTACCTACACATGCAGCCCCCACTAGTAGGCCGGGTTAGTTGTAGCGCTGCACCCTATCTTCGGAGGAGATGTAAGCACGTCGAGAGGAATGGTTATGCTACAACTGTGATGAAAAAGTTAGCCCAATTCACATATGCAAGCAGTTGTTTCGGTTATGTGCTCCGACCGTCGGCAATGATGAAGTAGAGGATCTAGATGGTTCAGATACCACAGACGGCCCCAAGATTTCTCTATACGCATTTGCTGGAGGACAACTGCATGCTTCCGAGACGATGCAATTAGTGATACGTATCAATGGTGTTGACTTTGTCACTCTTATAGACACGAGCTCTACGCATAATTTTATTTTAGAGATGGCTTCTGATACAACATGAGCCATCTTTGTCCTTGTGTTGGCACTCGAGTCCGGATGGCCAATGGTGACAACATCAAATGTAGTAGGATCGCCAATAATGTTGAAGTGGCTATCGAGGGTGACATATTTCCCACCGATTGTGTCGTCAAGCCACTAGACGCCGGGAATATGGTCTTGGGATTGCAATGGCTATGCACTTTGGGACCAATCTTGTGGGACTTCACCAACAAGTGCATCTTCCTCCATCGCAATGGTGAGTTGATTGTCTAGAGTGGCATTGATACAACAGCCACGGAGGAACCACACACACAAGCCTACACCGGACTACAGCTTCAAGGGGAACCACCTACCACTCCGTCCTCACCCCCGTAATTAATTCAAGGACTGGGTGATTCCTTTGTCAACAAAGGAGTTCCGACATCTTTGTTCAGATTTTCACCTCGAGGACGATATGGTAGAATCAAGGACAGGAGAGATGTCATGTGGCGCAATGGCTCCAAGATCTATCAACTTCAAATGACTTCAAAGTGTTCCTTTTATAGCAAACATGTGGTTTTTGGGAAGGTGGTCACTGGAATAACCTTGCTAAAGAAGCTTGAGGCAGTAGGTTCAGGTGATGGAAAGCTTACCTGTGAAGTGAAAATTGTAGACTGTGGTGAAGTCTCTCATATAAATTCTCAGAATCAGCTAAGTAGAGAGAAAGGTAGAAGACAATGAAATGGATATCACCAAACAGTTCATGTGTTATCTCTGGCTAGCTTTCTCACCACCTGTTTTTGCAGAAAAGAAGACAAGAAGAACAGAAGGCAGTTAGGGTGGCAAAAGAAGGACCAAAAACCCAAAACCACCTAGTCATGATAAACAAAGGAAAAAGAGAAAACATTCTTTGATACGCTGTCCTCCTTAGATAGTGGCTCAGAATCAGAATCATACTCATCATCATCATTGGATACTAGCTCATCCAGCAATCGTAAACGTAAGGGAAGAAAAGATTCTAAGAAGGATAAGCATAGATCTGCGAAGGGGAAAAGCAAACATAAGAATACTATGAGAAAGAGTAGAAGAACAAAAAGGTAATCCAAATGGTAGAATGTTGATCTGTATCGTCTAGCTAATTTTATTAGCTCAGGAAGAATATTAACTGAAAGATCCCTTGTCTGGTTCTGTTTTCGAGGAGTCATAGGAGGTCAACTGATGATTCACAAAGCTCAAAGACTGGCAGCAGCAGTTCTGACTGTGAAAGTGCATGCCGTCGTACCAAGCATTCCTTGAAGAAAGGTAGGACCGAGGAGAGTTAATTTAATTCACATAAGTTTTAACATGTTTTATAATTTGCTATCAAAATATCTTGTAATCTTAACATGTTGCTTTTATTGAACCGTGTGGTTTTCTGTTCTGCTTGACTTGCCTTTCATATGTCTGAACCTTGATTTGTGGTTCTTGTTGGGTTTCAACTTTAGCCTACTCCAACTTACTTGGGACTGAAAGGATATGTTGTTGTTGTTGTTGTTTAACATGCTTGTTAACACTTTTGTAGTATCTTTTCTGTTGTTCAGAATGCTTTTTTTATCCACAATGCTCCTGCTAATTCCTACTTGTCGCTAGTCCATATCTAGTGTTTTTTGCAACTACCAATTTGATTCTGTATAACATACTCAAAACAGTTGGTGTGTGCAACTATTTATTTGATTTTGTGGAGCACTTAAAAGTTTTAAGCATCCACAAAATGGGAAACACTCTTGACCAACTTATTCATTCTATTGTTTATCATAATTTCACACAGACCTTGATAACAAAATTGTTGTACAAAAGTTTGGTTTGATTCAAAATATGGTAAATGTAAAGTAAAAAGATTGAAGAACTTCAAGATTGGCAATAATGTACAATTATTTTGTCTTTTAGATTTTTTAAATGCCTTAGTTTTCTATTTTAAAATCCAAGTTGCCATCTTTTATGACATTGAATGATTTTTTGAATGTGGTGTTTTTAGTTGTGATCTTGGAATATATTGAGAAGAGAACACCATTCTTCACAATTCATTGGCTATGTTTTGGAAGATGCAGATAAAGGCCAACAAACAGCTACCATTGTCAACATATCAAATCAAGGAAGCAAACCTTCAAACACAGATGGAAATGGGGCTGGTATCAGGTCTTGAAATCAAACTCAGAAGATAGATCCAGTCAGCAGCAATGCATCAAAATGCCATGGTCAACTTTGAGATAGGCAACTATCTTTGGAGTAGGTAATTGATTTATTTATTATTATAACTGCAGGGATGATCCTGGTGCAAGCACTAAGAGCAGCCCTGTCAGGGCTGATGCAAGTTTTTTTTACAAACAGGTGTAAGCGAGTTACACCTGGCTTGTATTGAAAGCCAGAGCAGGTAACCAGTTCAGCTAAGGACACTAGCGTACATACCAAACATACGAAGACCACCATCTATAACCCAAAAGAGGTGGAGAAGCAAACCAGCAAAACCCAAAAAATGATGCCCACTAGAGTCTGGAACATCAGAGAATCAATACAGTGGCAAACGCCGATTGCCCCAAGCGGAATGGTCACAAGAAGGGTACCGGCGGTGGCTCCTACGACTCTAGCAAGCACGACAGCTCTACCTTCACAAAGGGCAAGCCCAAGATGAGGTTCTTTCGAAAGGCCCTAAAGGACTACAGGCGTGAGAACAAGAAGCGAGACAAGGCCTTCTTCACCGAGATGGAGAGAAGCTACACTAAGAGGTCATCCTCTTCTTCCTCTTCATCAAGCTCAAGTGATGAGCAGATCGTGATTAGGAAGGGGAAGGACAAGGACGATCCAGCGGGCCTCTGCTTCATGGCCTTCGAGGACAAGACGAAGAGCTGCTCGCACCACTGCCGAAGATCCCGCAAGAGCTTCTGCTCAATGGCTCTTGGGTATAAGGAAGAGAAGGGCTCCCCCGACAACTCCGACGATGACGACGATGAAAAGGTATCCTCCTATGAACAAGAATTCGTTGAATTGCTTGAAGAGAACCGTCAGGAGTTGAGGTATCGGGAGAAACTGCTTAGAGGGGCTAAGAAGAGGATAGATGAGCTTGAGAGTGATCTTGCCATGGCCAATGGAAGGATTGAGAGTCTATCTTCTTCCCCTTTCTTGGGTGGTAGCAGTGAGTGCCCTAACTATGAGGTGCTGTTGTGTGACCTGATGACTCTAAAGTCCAGGTACACAGAGAGGGTAGATGAGAGAGATGCTTTGGCCACTAAACTTTAGAGCGCTCAGATGGAGGTGAAAGATGCTCATGCCACTATCGTCGTGCCCTGTGTTGACTGACCATCTCATCTAGCTAGTTTAATGAGAACTTCTTGTCCTTTAGATTGGAGTTGATCAAGCTAAAAGCTGAGAAGTCTGTCCAAGTTGATAGGGAGTGTGAGATCTGCTTGTCTCGGGTGGAGGTGCTAGCTTCATTGAGAGAGGAGCTAGCTGATGGCTCGACACTGGTTTAGCTCCTTTGCTAAACCTAGTGTCGGACCGTTTGCTCCCACTTATGACCACTAATCGTGCAGGATCGAGGACTGGAGGACTTGTGGATCATGGATTCAGGATGCTCTTGCCACATGACGGGACATTGCAGATGGTTCTCTAGCCTCACTTCCCTGAGCTCCAAGGAGTACATCACTTTTGGGAACAGTGGTCAAGGGAAGGTACATGGCATTGGCTCAATTCGCATCTCTGATCATTTCTCTTTGAAGAATGTTGCTTTGGTTGGAAACTTGAATTTTAATCTGATCTCTGTTTCGCAACTTCTTGAGGATGGTTTAGAGGTTCGCTTTAAGAAGGGCATGTCTTCTGTTTGATTCTAGAGGATCTTTGGTTTGTTAGATCTTACCCTTCGGTAAGGTTTTTCGAATTGATTTCTCTAATTCTTTTGGCCCTTCTCACTGTTTGATTGCTGGATCCTCCTCTGAGCTCTAGAAGTGGCATAGGAGGTTAGGTCATTTGATCTTTGATCTGCTAGTTAGACTGAGCTCTATGGACCTTATCCGAGGATTGCCCAAGCTTAAGATGGAGAAGGATCTAGTTTGCCATCCCTGTCGTCATGGGAAAATGGTTGCTGCTTCTCACGCACCTGTGACTCAGGTGATGACTTCGTACGTGGAAGAGCTGTTACACATGGATACTATTGGTCTAGCTCGGGTACGCTCAGTCGGTGGGAAGTGGTACGCGCTTGTGATAGTTGATGACTTTTCTCGATTCTCGTGGGTTTTATTTTTTGAGTCTAAGGACGAGGCTTTCCAGTTTGTTCATGAGGGAGTTGCGGAATCGGGCCGGCCCAATCCAGATACCTGGTGCGAAGACGGTGGATGCTTTGTCAGTTTCAGTGCAAAACTGACGGACTGCTGATCTCAGATCTGACCATTCTGAGGTGAAGCCGTAGCTGCTATTAAAGCTTCGCATCAGGACAAGTTATCTTTATTTAGGTTTTTACTATTTTTCCTATAGGCCCACAGTCTATGTTAGTCGAGTCTGTAAAAAATCCTAAGGGCATGTTGGTCTTTTCCATTTTTATTTTAGCGTCTGTTTAAACCCTAAGGGTATTTTTGGTTTTTCCTAGTCCATTGGGCTTCCTATAAATAGGGCCTCAATCCCTAGGGTTAGGGTTAACTCACTTAATGCAAATATGAGTTCATTTGTTTTCACCACTGTTCTTTCCAGCTGCCACAAAAATTGCCACTCTTCATCACCGAGCGATAGTCATTTTAGAAACAGTTTCTTTCTTTCTCTGAAATCCTCTGCCGCCGAATCGTTCTGTTCTTCATGAAGTGTCTCTGGGATTTTCTCTGATCGGTTTGTATTCTGAGAGTTCTACAACTGTGTATTTTTTCCTGGACCGAGGGCTGGGATTGTTCTTCGCGTGTGATTTACTCATCGTGATCTTGCGTGGTGATCCTCGCTCATAGTGCCAACATGTACTGTGCGTCAAGATGCTAGTGTCGCCTACGTGTTTAGGGAATTGAATAGGTCATCTGACGATGCATAGGCTGTGCTGCAGCTGTAATCCATCTCGATATCTGACATATGGCAATGGAGTATACGACGGCTGAATTTCCATCGGTGGAAGACAGAGCATAGACTGTGCTAGCTAGTTTGTGTCGTGTGTAGGCTGTGCTGGCAGAAAAAACATGCTGTTGTGATCAGAAGTCACCAATTACCAATTGTTCTTCCTCTCTCGGAGAGGATGGAAAGGCAATTACCAATTGTTCTACAAGACAAATACGAAGAGCACCAATTACCAATTGTTCTTCCTTTCTTGGAGAGGATGGAAAGGCAAGCTGAGAGCACCGGAGCCACGCAGGATTGGAAGCCGCCATGGCATCCGAGCTGTAGATTTAAGCCGAACAGTGTCTCGTCGTTGGATCAATATGTATGACACATGTTAGCAGTATGCATTATTTGGTGGGTGGATACTTTATTCACCCATTTTTTCCACCCATAACCCATCGTTGCTACCGCCGCTTCCCATCGCGCTCCTCCCCCACCTCCCCATAGCCTCGCCTATCATGCCTCACCTCGTAGACCCAATCACCAAGCAAAATTCTACCGCACCACGATGCGTGAGATCGTGTCGCATGGGGAAGGGAGGTCTCCGAGAAGCGGTAGCCGCTGAGTGGGGAAGACAGTGACAGAAAAAGAGGTGGAGAAGGAAGCGGAGGTAACGATCGTAGTTGTTGCTGCCACCATGGTGGCGGCTCGCGAAGAGTGGTACGGCTTGAAATTCATTGTACATAATAAATGAGACAGACAATTCTATAAAACAAATTGTGCATACCAATATACCACAATTAATGAGACAATAAGATAACAATTGAAATTCACTATAACACAGTGTTGGGGGAAAATATCTCATCTTCGGGGTTATTGCCGAAGCAGCATAAAGACAGTCAACCAGTTCGAAGATTGTCCGAAGATCATCTTCGAAGATGCCCAGAACCCCGTTCAAAGCCCGAAGACAGGCACTGGTTCGAAGTATGTCTTCGAACCAAAGCCCTTCAGGATCTTTTCTGCCAGCTAAGATGGAAGACTTATCTTCTATCCTATTAGATTAGTCTTTTACCATTTTAGCCCTATTAAGGAAACCGAATAGTTTCCTTAATGTCGGTTGTAATAGAGGGGTAAATAGGTCTTTTCCTTAATGTTTAGGCCTATAAATACCCCCCATTTCACCCTGTAATAGGGACCGAATACAAGTGATTCAATACACACTTTCGAACTATTCTAAGCTATTATCCTTTCGGAGGCTTTGAACAGTTTGCTTCACAAACACTTCGTTTGTTAGTTTCTTTTCTACAGAAACCTGTTAGCGTAATCTTTTACGCCAACAGTTGGCGCCGTCCGTGGGGAACCTAGTTCGAAAAACTTCGTTCTCTACCAACTTCTTACATCATGCCTCCTAAGCGGAGCGCACCTCGCAATCCCACTCGGAGGTCCTCTCGGATCTCCGGAGAGATACCCTTCGACACAGTCGAAGTCGGAGGGTCTTCGACTATCCCTCCACCTCAAACTCCGCAAGGGGCTTCTATCCCTCGAGGATACGAAACCTCTCCGCCAACCCCTTCCATACTCCGACCGCCCGGAGTCCCTCCTCCACCCTCCATTCCGATTCGAACTGATCATACCAGTTCTCAAGACCCGGAAGGTCCTTCCGGAGGAGATGAAGATAGCCTTGGAGATATGGCCACTCAAATGGCCAACCTCCAAGCTGAGGTAGCAAGATGGCGACAAGAAGCTGCGGACAGGCTTCGCTCTCAAGCCATCCCAACTATCTTCGAAGTGCCCGAAGACGACGATCTTGGTTATCCCGAAGCCCCAGAGAACGCCTCCTACGACAATGAATCTCCGTTGCATCCTGAGCTGCAGAAGGTTCGCTTTGATCCAAAGTTTAAAACTTCGAAGCTCTGCAAGTATGCCGGAGATGAAGATCCTGGAGAGTTCGCACGTTCTTATGCCCTAGTGATTGAGGCTAGTGGCGGAGACAGAGACACTATGGCGAAGTGCTTCCCGTTAGCTCTTCAAGGAGTGGCATTGAGATGGTTCTGGTCTTTAAAGCCAGGATCAATCAATTCGTGGTCACAGTTGAAGAGGAAGTTTATAAGTAACTTTCAGGGCACCTTCGTGCCTCCCATGTCAACAGGAAGCCTTTTCCAAGTGAAACAGCTCCCCGGAGAAACATTGAGGCAGTACTTCAAGCGCTTCGCTCATACGAAGTCGCAAATTCGGGGGCTGTCCACATCCTCAGTGGTTGATGCAGCTCGGGAAGGCGTCAGTCATCAAGGCCTTCTGGATAAACTGCATCGGAAGAGCATCTCCACAGTGTCACAGCTGATGTCATATTTCGAGGAATATGCGAGGTCAGAAGAGGGTTGGCTTCGGAGGACTGCTGCTACTTCGACAGTATTGCAAGAAGTTAAAGCAGAGGTGAAGACTTCGGCACAACCGCAGGAACCAGTCTTCGAAGTGCAACATGATCGAAGAACAGGGCAAAAGCACCCTTGCTCTGAAGTCTTGAACATTGCACCCCCACAGAAGTTTATACAGAGAGCTCCACAGTCTGCGGGGAACAAGTCCAGCGGCTGGAGGCCGCCAGGAAAAACGGCTGGCAAGGGCTAGACCCTTTTTTGCTGTATTCATGGAGAGAATCGAAGCCATGCAACTGACACTTGCAAGGCTATCCTTACCCTAAGGGGAGAATACTTGGAAAGAACTTCGGGTCGAGGCAGTACCGACCGAAGTCCAGCAGCAGCGCGCCCAGACCCGGTCCAGGCTGTGGCGCGGATAGAAAATTTTGATGCTGCAAGGCATCCTCCGGTGGCCAATGTTATGCCACCTCCGAAGCAAGAAGAAGGGCAAGATAGAGGAAAGAGAGTAGTTCTCCCTATCTCCGGAGGAGGTACCCTCGGAAGCATGTCCAAGAGACAGCGAAGAGAGTACGTTCGGGAAGTAGGTCATATTGGGACTTCGTCATCTGCAGCTGCAATGCCGGAGTGGTCTCATGTTCCAATATCTTTCTCTGCGGAGGATGCAGCTGGTATTAAGTTCCCGCATGCAGATCCATTGGTTATCACTGCTGATATTGCAGGGACTGAAGTCCGAAGGGTGCTAATTGATGGAGGTAGTTCGGCAGATATCATTTTTGTGCAAGCCTTCGATCAGTTATGCATTTCCAGGAAGCATCTCCTCCCAGCGGCTCGTCCTCTGCAAGGCTTCGCAGGACCTCCGCTTGATGCACTTGGCCAGATAGGCCTGGAAGTAACCTTCGGAGAAGGTTTATTAGCCCGAACTGAAGAAGTTATCTTTGATGTGGTAGATGCCCCGTATGCTTATAGTGTCATCTTCGGACGGGGCATGTTGAATCAGTTCGGAGCTGTGGCGCATCACAACTACTTGTGCATAAAGATGCCCACACAAGCAGGAGTCCTAACAATCTTCGGAGATCAAGCCATGGCTCGGAGGGCAGAATATGGTCACGGTCCTCCTCTTGATCCGAGGCAAGTAAATAGTGTCCAAGATAATGAAGAAATTTTTTCAGCCTCCTCCGAAGCTTCGAAGAAGTCATTTCCGAGACCAAGTCCCGAAGGAGAGATTGCAACGAAGATCATTGTTAAAGATGGTAAAGAATACACTTTTCAATTTGGTAAAGATTTACCTCTTGAATGTTGCGACCTCCTTGGAAAAAGTCGTGGAAGAAAATTTGGATATCTTCGCTTGGTCTGACGAAGATATCACCGGAGTCGATCGGGATATTATTGAACACAGTTTACTTGTAAACCCGAAGGCCCGGCCTGTTCGACAAGGACTCCGGAAGATGTCCGCAGAGAGAGCTGCTCTAGCTAAGGACGAAGTTGAAAAACTGTTGAAGGCTGGGATTATCAGAGAAGTGGCCCACACAGAATGGTTAGCCAACCCAGTCTTCGTCAGGAAGAAGTCTTCCGGGAAGTGGCGCATGTGCATTGATTTCACATCTCTGAATAAAGCGTGCCCACGTGACCCCTACCCCATGCCCCGAATTGATCAACTAGTTGACTCCACTGCAGGTTCGGAGTTACTAAGCTTCCTTGACGCGTATTCTGGTTATCATCAAATATGGTTGAAGCGCGAAGGTGAAATCAAGACAAGCTTTGTAACTCCTTCGGGAGTCTTCTGCTATGTAAGAATGCCCTTCGGCCTAAGAAATGCCGGGGCTACTTTTTCAAGATTAGTTGCTAAGGCTCTAGGTCATCAACTAGGTCGCAATGTGGAGGCCTATATGGATGATATTGTAATAAAGAGTGCTTTAAAGCACCAACATAGCCTAGACTTAGCAGAAACATTCAATAGCCTTCGGGCATGTGGGATCCGTCTTAACCCCGAAAAATGTATATTCGGAGCTAAGGCTGGAAAGTTGTTAGGGTACTTAGTTTCAAGCAGGGGAATTGAAGCTAGCCCTACTCAAATAACTGCGCTGCAGAAGATGGCTCCTCCGGAGAATTTAAAGCAAGTGCAAAAGCTGACTGGACGTCTGGCCGCACTTAGCAGGTTTTTATCAAGGTCTGCAGAGAGGAGCTTGCCAATATTTAAAGCTTTGAAAGGGTCCGAAGATTTTGCATGGACACCGGAGTGTCAGAAAAGCTTCAAAGATATTAAAGATTATCTCAGCAATCTTGCTACACTTACGGTGCCTATTGCGGACGAAACCCTACTCCTGTATCTTGCAGCTACAGGTTCAGCTGTCAGCGCAGTCCTTGTCAGAGAAGTGGATTTCAATGGGAAGTTGGTCCAAAATCTTGTCTATTTTGTATCCGAAGCATTGTCAGGAGCGAAGACAAGATACTCCGAACTTGAGAAGTTCGTTTATGCTCTGATAATGGCTTCGAGGAAGCTAAGACATTATTTTTTGGCTCACAATGTAATTGTACCAACTTCGTATCCTTTAGGAGATATGCTCCGAAGCAAAGATTCCACTGGAAGGATTGGAAAGTGGGCAGTAGAGCTAGCACCCTTCGGCATATCTTTCTTGGCAAGGACAGCTATCAAATCCCAAGTCCTAGCAGACTTCGTAGCAGAGTGGACTCCACCTGCGAATTTGACTCCGGAGAAATCAAGTGACGGAGTTTGGACTGTTTACTCCGATGGGGCTTTCCAAGCATCCGGAGCAGGCATTGGGGCAGTGTTGATTTCACCGTCAGGGCAAAGAGCAATGTACTCCGCAAGACTCAACTTTAAGTCTACCAATAATATAGCGGAGTATGAAGGAATTTTATTGGGACTTCCGGAAAGCACGTGCTCTAGGGGCTACAAGAATAATTATAAAGACAGATTCTCAGATAGTAGCAGGGCACGTAGACAAAAGTTTTCAAGTTCGGCATCCACAGCTTGCAAAGTACTTAGAAGAAATCCGCAAAATCGAAGCACACTTCAAGGGTATTTCCATTCGGAGTATACCAAGAGCTGAAAACGTGCAAGCGGACATTTTAGCGAAGGCTGCAGCCGGAGCTGTGGATGTGCCTGAAGAAGCTTTCTATGAGGAGCTCAATATACCTTCGGTGCCACAAATTGCCTCTGCGGAGATTCTTTGCATTCCTAGTGCAGATTGGAAAGATTCGATCATAGAACTCTTGCAAGGAGGAACAAATTTGCCCGAAGAGCCCCAGTTGTCAAGATTAAAGCTCAGAGCAAGAAACTATCAGTTAATCAACGGTATATTATACAAGGCCGGAGTATGTTCCCCTCTACTCCGATGTATATCTCAAGCCGAAGGCCAAGAAATTCTTCGAGAAATTCACGAAGGCCTTTGTGGAAGCCATTTAGCCCCTAGAGCTCTGGCAGGAAAAACACTTCGCCAGGGGCTTTATTGGCCCACAATAACAGCTGATGCGGAGAGCTTGGTCCGCACTTGTCAAGGATGCCAATGGATGGGTCGACGGAGTCATCGCCCACCAACAGCTCTTCAAGTCATTGCTCCGGTATGGCCTATGGCCAGATGGGGTATGGATCTAATTGGTCCCTTTCCGTTAGCAAAGGGAAATCTAAAGTTCGCAGTGGTAGCTATTGAATATTTTTCTAAGTGGGTAGAAGCAGAGCCCTTAATAGCTATCACTTCGAACAATGTACAGAAATTCTTCTGGAAGAACATTATTTGTCGGTTCGGAGTGCCTAGGTATCTCACAGTTGATAATGGAACACAGTTCGACGCAGAACCCTTCAGGAAATTTTGCGAAGACCTAGGCATTCAACTATGTTTTGCTGCAGTGAGACATCCTCAGTCGAATGGAGCCGTAGAGCGAGCCAATGGAAATATTTTATCAGGGCTAAATCGAAGAATAGTAGGATTATCAAAGGGACTGTGGACCGAAGAACTTCCGAAGATTCTGTGGTCCATTCGACTACGCAAACAAGGTCCACAGGTTTTACTCCGTTCAGACTACTATTCGGAGATGAAGCTATGACTCCAACGGAGCTCAAAGGGGGATCATTTCGCAGCACCAAACCGGACATTGAAGAAGAAAGACAAGCTTCGTTAGATTTGTCAGAAGAAACAAGGCTTCGGGCTGTAGCTAATTTATCAAAATATCATCAGCAGACGAAGACTTGGTATGATCCGAAGGTTAAGCTCAGCGAGTTAAGGCCGGGTCATCTTGTTCTACGAAGCATTATAGCACCAGGGAAGTTAGGCAATAAATGGGAAGGTCCATATCTAATTGTCCGCTCAGGGCGCCCTGGTTCATTTAAATTAGCTAATTTAGAAGGTGAAGAGTTAGCACATACTTGGCATGCGGAGCACCTAAAGCGATACTTCGCATAAGGGCTCCTTGTAATTCGCTTGTAATCACCTCTAAATTAATAAAGCATACACCCTGATAGTTGCCTTCCCCTCATAGACTTCCAGCTTCCCGAGCGGACGCGCTGGAACCGCGGGGTCGACCGAGAGGGAAGTGTCATTAAGCTGGGCTGTATTTCCGGACTTCGAACCCATAAAGTCGAAGCCTCCGGTGTGGTGGCTGACATAATCCGGAGCCCAGGCCACGGCTTGTAGGCATCCGTAAAAGAGCCCAAAACCACATTCTACGGAGTCCAAGCCATTGGCTGGTAGACTTCCGTAAAAAGAGCCGAAGGTGGCCAAAATCTACGGAGTCCAAGCTGCAGCTTGCAGACTTCCGTAAAAAAGAGCCGAAGGTGGCCAAATTCTGCGAAGTCCAAGCCATTGGCTGGTAGACTTCTGCAAAAATAGCCGAAGGTGGCTACAAATTCTGCGAAGTCCAAGCCATTGGCTGGTAGACTTCTGCAAAAATAGCCGAAGGTGGCTACAATTATACGGAGTCCAAGCCATTGGCTGGTAGACATCCGTAAAAAGAGTCCAAAGAGACCATTGCAAACTCCGAACCATTGGTTCGTCAGAGATCGCAAAGACAAGCCGAAGGTGGCTAAAGCAAAACAGCATTTGAGCCATGAGCTTCGAATGTCTGTTAACATAGTCCAAAGTGACAAATTCTTTAAGACACTAAAGTGTCCTGAAAGTTATCTCAATTGATTTCTTTCGTAAAATAAAGGTACTAAGTTACCATTCTTCTGACTGCAAAAAGTTGAAGACATTTCTTAAGATTTCAAAAGATCTTTAAATGACAGAGGGGCTCCGAACCACCAAAAAATTGTACTCTGAAGTTTTTTCTTTGCGCATAACCATCTTTGAATACATTTCGAAGTTGCTTATACCCAAAGAGGGGCTAGTAAATATGGAGACAATTTTAAATCGGCATTCATTATTGAAATAAACGTGTTTACAAATTACACTATGAAAAATTGGTATCTATACCAAGAAGGAATCGGAGACCTCTTCGGTCCCGAGAGCTAGGGGTGGAACGACTAGTTCCAACATCAGAAGTTCTAAGAACTTTGCGTTTAACTCTCTTCCTCCCCTTCGAAGCTCTAAAATCCTTCTGCTCTTGTTGAAGCTCGGCCCAAGTTCGAAGCCGCTCGGGGCTTCTTTCCCAGCTTCTAAGGTCTTCAGATCTTTTATTTTGGGCTTCACCTTCGTCTTCAGACCAATTAGTGTCTTCAGAAGACGAGGTGTTTGCGTCAACCTCTTTATCTTCCTCTTTAATATAAGACAATACGTCTTTGATTACTTCGGGCGCAATTACGCCGGAGTCATCTCGAGGAATAAGAAACCGAGGACGTTTATAACTCTTTAGAAGTTCGAAGGTGTTCCACAATGAGCGAAGTTCGTTGTTAAGTTCTAACACTTCGATATCTTCCATAAGAGGCAAAGCCTAAAAATATAACAAACAAGACTTTCATTGATAAATGTTTACAAGCATGAGCTTTACATAATCAAAAAATCCTAAATAATTCCTAAACCTGCGGGTTCGGAGGAGGCTGACTGCTCGAAGCTTGGCTCCGAACTTGCTTCTGGCGTTGGCCTTCATCAATCCAAGCCTTGATCGCAGAACGACCTTCGGCTCTCCATGAAGTTTGAAAGGCTCGCCAGGCGGCAGTCACGGCTTCGGAAGGATTCAAAAGTCTCGCGTCGTCGAAGGTGATGGAGCCCTCTGCGCTCGGAGTAATTATTCGGCCCAAATCCTCATAGTAACGAAGTAATCCAAGGGCAGACACTTGTCCGGAGAGTTCTCCATAACGCATGCCTGCCGTCTTCATTTGCTTCGCTGCTCCTTGGATCCTCTTTAACCGGCGCAGTAGAGTCACATTGTCATCCGAAGGTAGTGATCCGGTAGTACCGAAGTACTCCAAAACACCTAGCATCTGCTCGATGACCTCCGAAGCCACCTTCTCAGACTTAAGTTTTTCCGCAATAAGTGCATCCTTGGCCAAAGTCGTTTCTGCTAGAACTCCAGAAATTCTAGCATTCTCCGTAGTCAAAGTATTCTTTTGAGTCAGGAGTTGGCCAGCCTCTTCTTGGAGCCTTACAAGTTCGGACCCCTTAGCAGCATCCTCCTTCCGCAATTTTTCAACCTCTGCTCGAAGCACAATTCTTTCTGCTTCGAGCTCTTTCTTCGCAGCCTCCAAGCTAATATTACATTATCCATCTGAGCTACTCGACCTTCGGAGAAGTTAAAATTTCTTTGAAGAGCTTCGTTTTCTTCCCGAAGTTGAGCAATTTCATTTTCGCCCGATAAAGCTGCAGCGCGGGCTAAGACTGCTTGCTAAGAAAAAAGAAAAACTGAAATAAGAAATTATTCATATATAATTTGCTATTGGTTCGAAGATGCTTTGTACCTGATAAGCTGCTCTTTCTATAGCAATATTAAGCTCCGAACTTTTCGCCTTGCTTAAAAGGGCTACCAGTTCTGTTTCCCCGACTTTGCGACTGGCTTGACCCAAAGGTTTAACCAAAGTCCGCAGTCCGGCTCTCTCCTCCAAAAAAGGAGTTAAGAGAGGAAGCATTACTGAAGCCTTCTGATCAGCTCTGCTTAGCGAAGGTCCGGAGAGTTCTTCTGAAGCCCTTGGAACTTCTGAAGATGGCCCCCCCTCAGTTGATTCACTTTCATTTGTTGAATCAGACGAAGTCGATCCTTGAGTAGGGAGAGGCTCTATCTGTCTTTTACCTCTTCCAGGCCCTTGTTGAGTGACCTCCGGGTGTGGCTCCGAAGTTGTCGAAGGCCTTTGAATTGTATCTTCGTGAGGTACTTCGACAACAGGAGGCT
Source organism: Zizania palustris (assembly GCA_019279435.1). Classification (NCBI taxonomy): domain Eukaryota; kingdom Viridiplantae; phylum Streptophyta; class Magnoliopsida; order Poales; family Poaceae; genus Zizania; species Zizania palustris. The sequence continues at coordinate 7,018,579 of JAAALK010000084.1, read as the reverse complement.
CTGCAAAAACAAAAATATTATACATTGTATAATTTTGCAGAAATTGATAAGAATTATGTGAAATTTACCTTCGACATTCTCCGGGAGATCGAGTACTGGACTGATCGGAGGATCGAAGGTGAAGTCATCATCTGAATCCGCAGTTAAATTTTCTGCTGTCGGAGCATCTCCGTGACCAGCCCTTTCCTCCACAACCGAAGTTGCAGGAACTTCGACTTCCTCTTCACCCATAGGGGCTTCAATTTGTTCCTCTTGAGTATCCGGAGCTCTTACTTCTTCGATGTTAGCTTGGGGCTCTGGTATACCTGCAGTATCTTCAATGTGAATACTTCGTTGAGCTGCATCTTCGTCAATCAATTTCAATAATAATATACCTTCATCTTCTTTAGAACCAGAGATTGAGGTTCTTGAGCTTGAAGGCGCAGGATCCGAAGGTGCGAGATTCTTTGGCTTCCGAGCCACCTTCTTCACCGGAGTCGTTGCGGAGCTAGAAGCTCCGGCTTCAGCCACTCTTTTCTTGGGTCCTTTCTCCAGAGGCACCCAGTCCATCAGAGGGGGCGGAGTTAACTCCAACATTCCCCATACTCTGTTAAATCGCTCCCAACTTCCGACCAATTTAATTCGCCATTCTTTTTCCGTCGGAGTTGGAGCACCCAAAATCTTCTCCGAAGCCCTTACAATTTGCTCTGAAGTAATAGGGGCTGAAGAAGCTAAAAAATAATTCGAGTTAGTTTTTCTTCGAAGTAAATATGTACAATGCATGTTGGTTTCGAAGTTACCTGCAGGGCTCGAAGTATAATTGATCTTACGAAGACCGCCTTCTGAGTCATCCTCGAAGACGATAGGCCAGTTGGCCATCAGCGGAGGAATTTGCAGTCCGAGGAATTCTTCGGCTAAGTCCCGCATGCTTAACCTTCGGCTGATTTTCTGAAGCAGGTTAAGGCGAGCTTCGAGGTGGCCTTCGTCAGGCTGATTTCTTTGAGGGGCCCAGCTAGAGGACTGCTCGCTCCAACTTCGGCATAGAACCACCTTAGGACCCAATCAGTGTACCATCTAGCATTGATGGCCTTGGCAGGAAATTGCAGAGCATATTCGTCTCGAAGCCTAAAATTAATGCTTCCGAAGGCAACCACTACTTTCTCACCTCCGGAGCCTACGAAGGTCTTCGGCTGGCAAGTTGCTCTATGAAGTGCAGCGAAGATTTCTGCCCTCCCTTCGCAACCTTCGGCTCTCAACGCCCATTCGAAGATAGCTAACCTAGCTACTGCATTCGGAGATAGCTGCGAGAGGGTTATATGGAACAGGTCAAGTACTTCGGCCAAGAAGTCCACAGCAGGGAGGCCCAAGCCTGCTTCGAAAAAGGCTTCGAATACTACAACCTCTCCGGGTCTTGGTGATGGAATCGATTCTTTGCCCGGCTTCCGAATCATAACTCCATTACTAATCTTTCCCCCTGCTGTGATTGCCAAAGATTCTCTCTTGCAGGTAGAAGGTCCCAACTCAAAAGACTGATCCAAATATTTGGTCGATGGTGGGCACAGACCTTGGTCATCGGCGATTTGGGGATTTCTCCCCCCTGCCGCCATGGATGTCGCCGCTTGCATCGAGGGTGCCCCCGCCAATGTTGCCGCTGCTGCCGCTGCGGCCGCTTGTTGCCGAGCCAAGGCCGAAGGAGGCGCAGATCCCTTGGTCTTCACCATCACGATCGCTGGATTGTTCTGAAGAAATGGAGGCTAAGGCTCAAGAACTCAAAAGCTAGGGCTCAAGAACTCAAGGGGCTCAAAAAGCTTTTGACTGTGAGAAAGCGGTGAAAAGGTAATCAGGTAAGTTTTAGGCTCTCTATTTATAGCCTAAAAGTTCCGTTTGTTACCGTTTTGGCTCTGCCCTTTCGCATTCTCGCCCGTTATTTTCCTCCGGAAATAACGCATCGTATAACTTCCGTTAGAAGAAACAGGCTAACGACTATTTCTTCTAAGTCTGGAAAGTCTTCAGTCTTTTAAAGATACTTCTAAGTTACTTCGAATGTAACTTCTTCGAATACCAATTCGAAGCATATATCTCCACATAATTCGGAGATGATATAAATCTGTTAACCCCTACGCACGATTACTTTTCTTGCGTATACTGCTCTCCTAAACGTTACAGGTCAACAGAGAAGCATATTCGAGGGGCTACTGTTGGGGGAAAATATCTCATCTTCGGGGTTATTGCCGAAGCAGCATAAAGACAGTCAACCAGTTCGAAGATTGTCCGAAGATCATCTTCGAAGATGCCCAGAACCCCGTTCAAAGCCCGAAGACAGGCACTGGTTAGAAGTATGTCTTCGAACCAAAGCCCTTCAGGATCTTTTCTGCCAGCTAAGATGGAAGACTTATCTTCTATCCTATTAGATTAGTCTTTTACCATTTTATCCCTATTAAGGAAACCGAATAGTTTCCTTAATGTCGGTTGTAATAGAGGGGTAAATAGGTCTTTTCCTTAATGTTTAGGCCTATAAATACCCCCCATTTCACCCTGTAATAGGGACCGAATACAAGTGATTCAATACACACTTTCGAACTATTCTAAGCTATTATCCTTTCGGAGGCTTTGAACAGTTTGCTTCACAAACACTTCGTTTGTTAGTTTCTTTTCTACAGAAACCTGTTAGCGTAATCTTTTACGCCAACACACAGAAAACCAAATGCACAAATTAAACAAAAATCTTTTGAGAGTCATAAACTTCAGGCCAAGAAGGTTTTCTCCATTGACTGACACGGATTTCTCCTTGGACATTTGCAATCAGTTAGCCTTGATTTCCTTAAAAATATTAGTGTGATTGTTGTGTCTTGTGTGTCCCAAGGGAATGAGCTCGTATGTTAGAATGCTTTATGTTAAGGGGAAAAAATAGGGTTTGTTTGGTTCAGATTTTTGAACCAGCTTCCTGGCTCAAAAGCTAGAATCTGAACCAAATAGCTCTTTTGGTCACCCAGCTTTTCTAGAATCTGCAGATTCTCGTAGTACAAATTTGAAAGCTCGTATAACCCAGATTTCACATATTCTCAGTTCAACTTTGAAGGAATATTACCTACCATGCTATTAAACATATCAGTTCATGTAAAATATGAAAAATTAAAATTTTAGTAAAATATATAATTTTAGTGTAATTTAAAAATATATAATTTTAATATAAACATTACAAAATTTCATGATTAGAATGATTTACATGTAAAATTATGCATTGATAATATAACTAAACATCACGAACTACCAAAATATAAATTCACAATTATTCCAACCAAACAGCTTCTCATCTTTTCTACTGCTCACAACTCACAACAGTTTTTCCACAACTCACAACAGCTTTTTCAGAATCTACAGCTCAACCAAAGACACCCTTAATGGTGTTGGTACCAACTCCAATTTTCTCGTTCATCAGGTATTTATAATTGTTATGTTCATTATTATTTTTTATTGTGATAGTATCAACTCCAGTTATATTCTTTACTAGTAAGATGTCCGTGTTTTACAATGAAAACTTGTTTTAATTAACAAATATTTATTTAAAATATGAAATTTATTCAAACATGTTTAGTAATGTTCTGATGGTAATAAGCAATGTGATATATTCTTATTTAAAACAAATCATATATTCTTATACGAAACAAATCATAGATAGATATTCAATTATGTATTAAACATTAGCCATTGCTCATAAAAAATATATGAGTATTGTAGATATGGCATACATATATTAAATCTTCCATAGGTACAAATAGTGCCCATTCAGCATTTGCAGGAGAATTTGAGCCCTCATCAGAAGCTTTACGTGCAGCCAAACCAGAAGAAAGCCATGTAACGCAGAACAAAAAAGTTCAACCACCATATGATAAATCATTAAAATTAAGGCAATGAGTCATGTGCAGTAGATATACCTAGAAATAAGCTGTAAAGACATGCGTCGAAATTTATGGGAGTGAAAGAAAATGAGAATATCATCACTCAAGCAAGCTTGCAAACTTTCTAAGAGCTTAATACTTTGTTTTAACAACAAAGTCTTCGGCTTTATTTGATTCTTGTGCATTCCAACATGAGTAATTGCGGTTGTAAGAGCATAAACAAGACCACCAGCAATGTCCTGAAATCTTATGATTGAACTAGTAGAAGTCAAGCTAGAAACAAGGTTCTTAAGAGCACTACTTAAAATAGACTAATAGAGATATTTTTGCTTACTTTAACATAAACAACAATATGCCACTTGTTTACAAAAGTCAAAAATGGGCGTCGTCCCTAGCAAGGGCCGGTTCAACCACCATTGTGAGGTCAATCAGACCGGCCATGGACCCCTATTCCAACTTGCTTTAGTTGGCCAGTCTGACCGGCCATGCTACATCAGTCTGATCGGCACACGTGCCTAGTTCGACTGGCAGAGGCCGAGTCCGAGCCCAAAACGAGTAATTTCGGGAGATTTTATCTCTAATCTATTTTTAATTACTTGGTTTCATACCCTAATCAATCTAGGATGGGGAACACGTTCTGGGACAGGTAGACCAACCCGTATATAAAGGGTTATGGACAATTCAATGTGGACTCTTTCTAAAATTCAATCTAATCTATCCACATATAATCATTATTTTCAATCTACTATTCCTTTTACCTCCTTGCACTAGGTTTAGCAATAACTTGTCCATCTTTGCTGGTTTGCACTGTAAACCCGCCATCAGTTGCATTGTCGTAATCACGATAATCCTTGTCGATTCACTTGTGAATTGTCTGCCACGCCCCCGTAAAGGGCCTTATCGATCTAATCCGGTAATTCAGTCTCCGGACCAAGTTTCAACTGTTCCTAGGTTTCTTGCAGGATCCAAGGCATGAATTTTCATCAATGAGGACCTCCTACACTGAGCTCCGCTACATACGTGCGCCCGGGCAACAGTCAGCTCGACCGACATGTGCTGTCGATCCAACCGCCACAGCACTATTGGTCCAACTGTCATTTTGTAGCCGATCCAACCAGGTTCTAGTGGTTGGTGTGACCACCGCTGGTGGTTGCTCCAGCTACCTAGTAACTCTAGTTTTCTCGCCAAGGATGAGGATCGTCGGGTGACACGATGTTAGTTTTGTTTGGCGCTTCATCGTGAGATTTAAGTATCAACACACTTTTTGGCGACTTCGCTGGGGACACACATGCCAAATCCAGGACCATCGGTGATGGGTATGACTACTATGACTACATGAACATCCTCTACTCCGACGAGCATGGTAGGGATCACGGAAATTTATGATAGTGAGGAGCCATGCTGAATAGCGTGGGCCTCATGGCTCCAGATGTGATGAGTCATTGTCAACGATAGTCAAAGAGGACAGATGAAGAGTGAAGATCTGCTGTTTCATGGGCCGCGTGTGACTGAGGTACATGGGTAGCAAGCGACTGTCGGGCAGAGGAGGCTGTGAAGTCGGGCTGGCCCAATCCGGGTACATGGGCCAGGAGCAGCAGAAGACCCACTAGGCTGTTGACCAAGGTTGACTCAGGTACACGGGTTGTGAGTGATTGCCGGGTTGAGAGAGCTGCGGAATCGGGCCGGCCCAATCCGTATACCTGGTGCAAAGCCGGTGGATGCTTTGTCAGTTTCGGCGCAAAACTGACAACCGTTGATCTTGTATTCGACTGTCCAGAAGAGAAGCCATTGTCGCTACGAAAACTTAGCTTCCGGATAAGTCATCTGTATCTCTAGGCCCAAAGTCAGTCAGTCGTGTCTGTAAAAATACCTAAGGGCAGTAGAGTCTTTTCCTTTATTCCTGCGTCTGTAAAAACCCTAAGGGGCTGGTGGAATATTCTAGGCCATTGGGCAGCCTATAAATAGGGCACCAATCCCTAGGGTTGGACTACCCTTTTGGCTGAAATCAATACTACTCCTTTGGGTCATTTTGTCTCTTGCACTCTCTCTCTCCTTTCCTGCTTATGTGCGCCGCCAGGCTCTGTTTGGGGTTTTTGGTTCATTATTGCATCCCTTGATTTTATTTGTTCCCGTAGGATTTCATTTCCTGTTCGTGTGTGGTTGTGTGCATTAATTTCTCTGAATCAGAAGCTTCGGTTTGGTGTGTGTGCTGTTGATTTTATCCTGGAGAAGGTGCTTCTGTTGCGTGTGTTCTTCACGCAAGTAGTACTAGTTCTTGCTGTTGCAAGTAGTACTACTACACTGTAGCAACAGTACAATAGTACTCAGGCTTTGCTTTTTCTGCGCAGCTTTTTGATCGAAGTTGACAGGGCTGAGTAACTTTTCTGACTGTTTTCTGGCGAAGCCACCCTCTCTGTTCGAAGCCCCTCAGCTCCTTGAGGCAGGATTTGATCCGATATACTTGAAGGCTTCGTTTGAACTTCGAACTTCATTTTGTGTCATGAGTTGCTAGCTTCGAAGTACTTTTTGAACTATCAGCGTCTCATACTTCGAACGTCTGTGCGAAGGTACTCCGACCCGAGCTCTTCGAAGTCCATACTTCGACAGGTTTCAAAGTTGGCTTCGAAGCTTGTCTTTCTGTAAGACTTCACTCAGTGTTTGCATTCGTCCTCTTCGAAGGTCCTTGTTGTGTTCTGTTCGAAGGTAGAGTGTAGGCTTCGTTTTGGTTTCTCTGTTGCGTGTCAGCCTTCGCTTTTCCTTTCGAAGGTTGTTCGCTCTGTGTGCGTGTTCGAAGCCTTGCCTTCGAAGTACACACTTCGAAGCAGGCTCCGACTCTGTCATACTTCGCTTTCATTCACACTCGACCTAGGATAGACAACACACCTTCGACAGACTTCGACTTCCACCTCCGAACCAGACTTCGACCAGCGAAGTAGACCTCGACCTCCGAAGCAGGCTTCGACACTGTGAAGCAGGCTTCGATCAGCGAAGCAGGCTTTGCCAAGTTTCGAACAGGAGACAGATTTTGAACGGTAACTTCTCATTTGACTCCTTGTGCATTTATTACTGAGAAGCTTATCTTGCCTTGTCTTTTGTATACTGTTTATCTGTCTATTAGCACTGCATTGGCATATCTCTGTTTATCAACAATTGCTTCTAGGCTAGATACCTTTAGACTTAAGCGATCTGTTCTTTCTGTGCTGTTTAGTCTTTAGAGGTGCGTTGGGTATTGGGAGCAGGCCATTGATTCGAAAGAATTTTTAGGCGCCCATTCACCCCCCCTCTGGTCGCTACTTTCAGTCCTACAAGTGGTATCAGAGCGAGGTTAGGGTTTTTCCATACCTTAACCGGTTCTAAACCCCAGTAGTGACCATGACGTCTCCTGGCAAGGTCCCGTCCTTGGAAGCCTATGGCTATAACTATTGGAAGACTCGCATGCGAGCCTATCTTATGAGCCAGGGTTCGGACATTTGGGACATTTGCGTTCACACCACGTTTGTCATATTGCAAGTAGCTGAGCATGGTACTGCTGGTATCATTTCTCAGCATCTGAGCAACAGTAAGGCTGTGAACATTCTTTTCTCTGGTTTAGGTCCCAATGAGTTTGAGCGTGTGAGCCATCTCTCCACTGCGAGAGAGATCTAGGCTACCCTCAAGGCACACCATGAGGGAACAGCACAGGTCAAGGCTCGGCTCTATCAGACCTACCGGCGTGAATATGAGAATTTCACACAGAAGCTGGGTGAATCTGTTGAGGCTTTGTTTGGTCCTTTTCAGTCGATCATAAACAAGCTTCGGGACAACAAGGCTGAGGGTGCTCAGTTAGTCTCAGATCATGAGCAGGCGCTCAAGGTTCTCCATACCTTGGACCCAAAGATCTGGGAGATCAAGGTATCTTCTATCATTGAGAGTACTTCTTATGATACCTTGACCATTTCTGAGTTGTTTAGCAAGCTGAAGGCTACTGAGGTTGATCTCCAGCTGAGATCAAATCTCACTGGTTCTGGATCAAAATCTCTGGCCCTTTCTACACCTTCTGTTGATCCTTCTCCTATGAGTTGTGTTGGGTTCTCTTTGATGTCTATCACTGAGGACCAGCTTGAGTTGTTGGGAGATGATGATTTGTGTCTCTTTAACAACTGGGTGCATCGTGTCTATGACAAGAGAATGTTCAAAAGACACGGCACAAAGTCCGGGTGCTTTGAGTGTGGTGATCTAGGACACTTCATCACCGACTGCCCCAAGCGCAATGGTCACAAGAAGGGCACCGGTGGTGGCTTCCATGACTCCGGCAAGCACGAGAGCTCATCCTTCAACAAGGGCAAGCCGAAGACCAGATTCTTCAAGAAGGCCCTGAAGGATTACCGGCGAGAGAACAAGAAGCGCGACAAGTCCTTCTTCGCCGAGATGGAGAAGATCTACTCCAAGCAGTCCACGTTTTCTTCCTCTTCATCGAGCTCAAGCGATGAGGAGATCGCGATCAGGAAGGGGAAGGACAAGGATGATCCGGCGGGTCTCTGCTTCATGGCCTTCAGAGACAAGTCGAAGAGCCGCTCACACCAGCGCCGAAGATCTCGCAAGAGCTTCTGTTCAATGGCTCTTGGGGATAAGGAAGAAAAGAGCTCCTCCGACGACTCTGACGACGACGACAATGAAAAGGTATCATCCTATAAGCGCGAAATCGTTGATTTACTTGAGAGCAATCGTCAGGAGTTGAAATATCGGGAAAAACTGCTTAGGGGGGCTAAGAAGAGGATAGATGAGTTAGAGAGTGAGCTTGCCGTAGCCAACGGCAAAATTGAGAGTCTATCTTCTTCCCCTTGCTTGGGTGATAGCAGTGAGTGCCCGAAGTGTGAGGTGCTTCTGTGTGACCTGTCGACTCTGAAGTCCAGGTACACAGAAAGGGTTGATGAGAGGGACGCTTTGGCCACTGAGCTTGAAAGCGCTCAGCTGGAGCTGAAAGATGCTCAAGCCACTGTCGTCGTACCCTGTGTTGATTGCCCATCTCATCTAGCTGCCTTAGCTGAGCTGAAATCCAAGGGCGATGAACATTTGGGTGATTTGGAGAAGTTGAGAGCTGAGCTTGCGCAGACCAGGCTAGAGCTTGAGACATTGTCAGTTCCACCCACTGTCTGTGAGAAGTGCCTGTCTCTTAGACTTGAGTTGATCAAGCTAAAAGCCGAGAAGTCTGTCCAAGTAGAGAGTGAGTGTGAGACCTGCTTGTCTCAGGTGGAGGTTCTAGCTTCCTTGAGAGAGGAGCTAGCTGATTCTCAGAATGAGAACTTTTACCTCTGTTCTATCCTGAGTTGGATCAGTGTAAGAGAGCCACAGCTCGGCATGATGATCCAGCAGTTCAAGAGGCAGGATGGGTTTGGGGTAGGTTACACCTACACCAAGGCTGACTTTGAGAGTGCCATTAGCCGGGCAGTGGAGTGGAGTAAAATGACTCCTGAGCAGAGATACCCCAAGACTCACTCCACTGAGTCTTCCCCGGCTTATCAGCCCAAGGATGGAGTAATTCATGATACACCCAAAGCTCCACCCAAGAAGCCTATCTGGGTTCCAAATCCCAAACACCTCCACTCTTCTCTAGACTCTCTTCCTCGACCTTCTCAACCCAAGAAGACTACACCTAACACCACCAAACCCAAACATCCCAAGCCTCAACCACATCCTAAGAAGCCCACCTATCATTGTGAGTACTGTCAGAGAGACGGGCATCTTGCGGAGTTTTGCTTCAGGAGGAAGCGGGTTGAGAGAGCAGAGAGAGCTCGTGGTGATCAGGAGCAGTTCTACTAGCAGGGTGATAGACTGCGTGTTCCTCGACGCGGGGAGAGGCTGGAGTCCAGGCCGCGTCGTGTAGGTGGTGGTAGAGGAGACGACTTTCTTGCCCATGCTCTAGTTGGTGGTGTCCGTTCCGGCAGAGTTCCAGGCCGTGTTGGCTACGGTTCTGGACCTCGTGGCCGCAGGTTTAGGCAGAACCGAGGACCGCGCTTTGAGCCGCGTTTTGGTCCAAACTCTCATGATGATTTCTGCTTTCCGTCTTTTGAGCAGATGGCTCGACACTGGTTTAGCTCTTTTGCTAAACCTGGTGCCGGACCATTTGCTCCCACTTACAGCCACTGATTGTGCAGGATCGGGGACTAGAGGACGTTTGGATTATGGATTCAGGATGCTCTCGCCACATGACGGGACATCGTAGATGGTTCTCCAGTCTCACTCCCCCGAGCTCCAAAGAGTACATCACGTTCGGGAACAGTGGTCAAGGGAAGGTAAGTGGCATAGGCTCTATTCGCATTTCAGACCATTTCTCTTTGAAGAATGTTGCTTTGGTTAAGAATTTGAACTTCAATTTGATTTCTGTTTCGCAACTTCTTGAGGATGGTTTGGAAGTGCGTTTTAAGAAGGGCAATTCTTCTGTATTTGATTCTAGAGGGTCTTTGATTTGCCAGATTTTACCATTCGGTAAAGTTTTTCGAATTGACTTCTCTAGTTATTTTGGCCGTTCTCACTGTTTAATTGCTGGATCCTCCTCTGAGCTTTGGAAGTGGCTATGGACCTCATCCGAGGATTACCCAAGCTTAAGATGGAGAAAGATCTAGTTTGTCATCCCTGTCGTCATGGGAAAATGGTTGCCGCTTCTCACTCACCTGTGACTCAGGTGATGACTTCGTATCCGGGCGAGCTTTTACACTTGGACACTGTTGGTCCAGCACGGGTACGTTCAGTTGGTGGGAAGTGGTACGCACTTGTGATTGTAGATGACTTTTCTCGATTCTCGTGGGTTTTCTTTTTGGAGTCTAAGGATGAAACATTTCAGTTTGTTCATGACATGGTTTTGAAGCGGAAGAATGAGAACAATGGTCGGATGCGAGCAATTCGCTCCGACAACGGCTCTGAGTTCAAGAACTCTCAGTTCATCAGCTTCTGTAGTGATCAGGGTCTGGACCATCAGTTTTCTTCTCCTTACACCCCCCCACAGAATGGCGTTGTGGAACGAAAAAACCGCACGCTAGTCGAGATGGCCAGGACGATGCTCGATGAGCACAGGACTCCTAGGCGTTTTTGGGCTGAAGCCATGAACACGGCTTGCTATCTGGCCAACCGCATTTTTCTTAGAGCTTACCTAGGTAAGACCTCATATGAGTTGTGATTTGGCAGACAGCCCAAAGTGAGCCACTTGCGAGCGTTTGGCTGCAAGTTCTTTGTGCTCAAGAAGGGAGGGAATTTGGACAAGTTTGAGTCTCGTTGCTGAGATGGAGTTTTTCTTGGTTATGCATTGCATTCTCGAGGTTTCCGTGTTTGGAAACTCAAAACCCAACAGCTTGTCGAGACTTGCAAAGTTTCTTTTGATGAGTCATTGCCTTCTTTAACTCCTTTTTGAGCTTTCTGGTGATGATGAGCTCGGAGAGTCCATCTTCGAGGAAGATGAGGATACTCCAGCTGCTGTTGAGGGTGGGCCTTCTGCGCCCCCTGCAGAGCCCACACCTTCTGAGACTTTGACCGAGGATGAGGGTGGGCCTCTGATCACTTCTTCCACCACGATCAAGCCCCCTCAGTCGAGTCTAGAGGTGCCAGCTGCTGACTCCGGTGAGGTGACTTCAGGTCACCAGGGAACCTCGAGCAGTTCAGCGTGACCATCCCTCAGAGCTCATCATAGGTGATTTGACTGAGAGGACTTTGCGTTCATCTAATGCATCTCTTGCTGTGTTTGCTGAATCTGCTTTTGTTGCATCTTTTGAGCCCAGAGATGTTTCTCATGCTCTTTCCGATTCTAATTGGATTAATGCTATGCAAGAAGAGCTTGAGAATTTTGTTCGTAATCGGGTTTGGACACTAGTTGAGCCGCCACCAGGATGCAACCCCATAGGCACCAAGTGGGTATTTAAAAACAAACAAGGTGAAGATGGGGTTGTGGTGCACAACAAAGCTCGACTAGTTGCCCAGGGTTTTTGCCAGAAAGAGGGTATTGATTTTGAAGAAACTTTCGCCCCTGTTGCCCTGTCTTGAGTCCATTCGTATTCTCTTAGCTTTTGCCGCTTCGAAGGGTTTTAAGCTTTTTCAAATGGACGTTAAGAGTGCTTTTCTGAACGGGTTCATAGAGGAGGAAGTTTATGTTAGGCAGCCCCCCGGTTTTTAGAACCCTAAGTTTCCTCGACATGTTTTTAAGTTGCAAAAAGCTTTATACGGGTTGAAGCAAGCCCCTAGGGCTTGGTATGACCGGTTGAAGCAATTTTTGTTGGGGAAGGGCTTTGTGATGGGTTCGGTGGATAAAACTCTTTTCTTGCTCAGAGATGCTTCAGATTTTTTAGTTGCTCAGATTTACGTGGACGATATTATTTTTGGCGGTACTACTAATGATCTTGTGTCCAAGTTTTCTGAGCAGATGCACAGTGAGTTTGAGATGAGCCTCATGGGTGAGCTCAAGTATTTCTTAGGGCTCCAGATCAAGCAGACCAAGGACGACACCTTCATCCACCAAGGTAAGTACACTCGCGACATGCTTAAGAAATTTGACTTTGGCGGTGAATTGAAGCCGCAGATGACCCCGATGGGCACATCTGGGGGTCTGGACAAGGACGAGAGCGGCGTCAAGGTCAATGAGATGGAGTTTCGAGGGATGATCGGTTCGCTGTTGTACTTGACAGCAACAAGACCAGACATACAGTTCGTCGTGGGACTTTGCGCGTGTTTTCAGTCTTCACCACGCGCGTCTCACCGGCAGGCTGTCAAGCGCATCTTCAGGTATCTCACTTATGCGCCCGATCTTGGTCTTTTCTATTCAGCATCATCTTCTCTCGATTTATCTGGATTTTCGGATGCCGACTTTGGTGGGTGCCGGTTGGATCGCAAGTCGACTTCCGGTACTTGCCAGTTTCTTGGTTCTTCTCTTGTCTCTTGGTCTTCTCGAAAGCAATCTGGAGTTGCTCTTTCGACCACAGAGGCTGAGTACGTAGCTGCTGCTAGCTGCTACTCACAATTGGTTTGGATGATTTCCACTCTGCGAGATTTTGGGTTGTTCTTTCCTACCAGAGTTCCCTTGTTTTGCGAAAGCACTGGTGCAATTAGTGTAGGGAAAACCCATGTCTTCATTCAAAAACCAAACACATTGATGTGCGCTTTCACTTTCTGCGGGATCAATATGAGAAAGGTGTCATTGACCTTGTTCATGTTGATACCCATCATCAGTTGGCTGACATTTTCACCAAACCCCTAGATCAGTCTACTTTTGAGCGTTTACGAGGGGATTTGGGTGTTATGTATCCTTTCTAGGATATTTTGCGTCAGTTTTCTTTCTTCTTTACTCTTTTCTTGAGTCTTTTTGTGTGTGTTCATAACTTGCATATTCACATATCACACTTTAGAGCTGCTTGTGTTATATGTTTGAACTGCTTTACTTAATCTAGCTGGTACATGCTTTTGAATACTTGTCTTTGATCATGCCTTGATTCAGTTCACTTGATATGTCTGATATCTGTCATATGCATGGCTTGTATGCTTTAAAATTTGAAAAATGATCAACATTGCTTCTGGTAACTAGCATGTGTAGGTTGAATGCTCTTGCTATCTGTTACATGCCTTGTAGCTAGTTCCTGACTTAGATGCAAACATACAACTTGGACATCTTTCTGCTTTATAACATGGAAATGTGTTATAAAAATCAAGAAAAATGAAAATTCCATGCCTTTTTATGCATAACTTGAAAAGATCCAGGTGGGTTTGTTTCGTCGCATTACATTGTTCTGGACTGCGTACCATAGCACTTTGGTATGAACTAGGACAGTGTAATGTATGCCAAGACCAATGCCTTAAGCTTCTGATGGTCCAGTTCTGGCCTAGGCTTGACTTGGTCGGTCAGCATAAGGTTTGACATACAAATAACCCCTGGCAAAAATAACAAAAAAGAAAAGAGAAAAAGCCTGAAAAATGAAATGATAACAAGTTTGCTGAAGCACTTTGTTTTGGACATTGCTTATCTTGGTAGATATCAGTTAGCTTTTGCATCTCATGCTTTACCTTGCTTGTTTACTGAAAATGTTGTGATGCTTTTGTTTGCAAAAATTGAAATATGCGTGCTAATGACTTTACTTAGATATCATCTGTTGCACTGATCATGCCATGTATCTTAGACAGTATGTCTTTTGCTATACTTGTTAGATGTTGTATCTGTAGTCAATCATATTTGAGAAGCATGCTTTTTACACTCCACATGCACTCCAGTTGAATTCACTGCATATTTTGAGGGGGAGTTGCATTTCAGGGGGAGTTTGTGTCTCTTTTGAGTGCTTGATGAGTTCACTTGTCAACAAGGGGGAGAAAATTTGGGATCAGAGTTTAAGGGGGAGTGTTTGTCTCGCTTGTTCTTACTCTGTTGATATCCTTGTTGTTCTGAAGTCGCACTCATTTTGAGCTTTTATGTTTTGGTTAACCATAATGACCACTTCGTGTTTTTGTTTGGCTTTCGGTCATTAGGGTTAAACTTTTACCTTATTTTCTTCTTCTTTGTTTTTCTTGTGCTCTGTTTTCGTGTTTCCACAGTTGTTTGCAGGAACTGAAGAGTTGAAGTGTTGACAATGCACTCATCAAGGGGGAGATTGAGGATCGGAGCCATGCTGAATAGCGTGGGTCTCATGGCTCTAGATGTGATGAGTCATTGTCAACGATAGTCAAAGAGGACAGATGAAGAGTGAAGATCTGCTGTTTCATGGGCCGCGTGTGACTCAGGTACACGGGCAGCAAGCGACTGTCGGGCAGAGGAGGCTGCAAAGTCGGGCTGACCCAATCCGGGTACATGGGCCAGGAGCAGCAGAAAACCCACTAGGGCTGTTGACTAGGGTTGACTCAGGTACACGGGCGATGAGTGATTGCCGGGCTGAGAGAGCTGCGGAATCGGGCCAGCCCAATCCTGGGTACCTGGTGCAAAGCCGGTGGAGGCTTTGTCAGTTTCGGCGCAAAACTGACAATCTATGATTATTTTGTTTTTAGGATATTAATATTTAGTTTTTAAGTTCAGAATATTTTTATTTGAGTCAGATGATTTTTCTAAGAATATTTTAGTAATTTTCGGAATTTATTTTAGAGTCAGTGTTAATTTACCCTAGGGGTAAATTAGTCTTTTCATGTATTAGGAGTTGCTTATAAATAGGCCCCTATCCCCTTGGGGATAGATGACTGTTTCTCAATAGATCAATCTATAGTCCGCCACCGTTTCCGTTTTGCCGCAGCCGGAGTTTTTTTTTCGTGCGAATTTCTTCCTCTCACGGGCGAGACTCTGTGTTTCCTAGAGTTGATCTCCACCAGGCACAAACAGATTCCTGCGAAGGTGTCCTTGCCGCCGACTATAGCCAGGCCTTCTCACGTAGCTAAAACATCTGGATTTCTCCCATGGCGTTTTCTGGACGTTGGTTGCGACGGCTGAGAGCCCCAGGTGGCTGTTTGGTGCTGTTCCCTCGGACGTGACAAGCGAACCACAGCTAGAGGCGCCGCTCGATTTGGTGGGAGACCGCAAGGCATTGCAGCACATGGAAAAGCACAAGACTTGAGGCCAGGCGATGTGAAGCTTCATGATCTGTTCAGTAAGAAAATTTTTCTAATCTCTCATCTCGTAATGTGTGTGACTATTGCTTTTATGATGGTTCATCCCTGGTCACGTACTACTTATTCGTTTTGAGAAATATTCAGTGTGTATGCATCTGATTTTCACACTGCTGTACAAGGTATAAATTGCCTCCCGAAGTTTCTGTTTGGAATCGTTAATCACTTTTACTGTACAAGTAATTAGTTCCAAATAGGATAGTTGTGCATGAGTATTGTTAATCAAAGAATAGATTCATCAGTCTGTGATTTTAGTCCACATTTTATGATACTTTTAATTACTATTAGTACTCTATTCTCAGATTATATATCTAGGTGTTTTCCTGTGCACATCAAGTATTTATTAAATCATTTGAAAACACTTTTTATTTACTGCAGTTATTTTTGTTTAGTTTAATTCATTTTTAATATCGTAGTTAATATCATTTTAATTAGGACACCGGTCATTTTTAGGCTAGACAACTTTAGTACATGTGATCTCCTATGTTACTGTTGTCTGTCTGTCGAGGTGTGTTGGGTGTTGAGATTAGGATATAGTTTAGCAAGAAATTTTTAGGCGCCCATTCACCCCCCCTCTGGTCGCTATTTTCGGTCCTACAGTTAGACCGGCCAATGCTGGATGTCTACAGAATGTCGGTCGGATCGACAATAGTAGGCCGGTCAGACCGAAATGGTGAAGGCGGTCTAACTGGCCCTGGGGCTGTGGTCAGATCGACAATCTCCTCGGGTGGTGTTTGCGGTTCGCCTTCGCCTTGCTCTGCGGAGGCCTCTTTAGGGATTGGTACATCCTAGGACCCCACCTTGGTGATGATAGCCTCGGATGCCACCTCCGTACGTCCTCGTGGCACGACGGATATTCTACCGAAGACGTCACCTCTTGCAGCACTCATCTGATCCTATAGGTTATAAAATCTGGAGGGTACGAATGGAGCAACATAATATGGGGTAGGGTTCCCAGGATGGGGAAAATAACATCGTAGCCACTGTGCCATGGACCAATGATATGGTGGAGGAAGCGGTGGCTTCAATGGTTTCTCCCATCATGGGCCGAACCCACTCTTTTGAGGAGGGTTTGGCCTCACTGGAGGTGTTGGCCGAGTGTTCACCTTCTCGGCCCTCTTCTTGTGGTTCTGGAGCAGCATGTCGTATGTCACCTTTGGCTTCTTGCGAGTCGTAGCTGAAGATGATGCGTTAGTATTCACTTTCCACACTCCTACCTTAGGGTTCTTCGGCACGAGCATGTGTGTACGAGGTTCTCCGCTCACGACCTCCTTCCGCTTAGTGGACCCAACCTACTTAGTCTGAATCAACACCTTCTTCCCGTCGAGATAGATAGTGTTCATGGGGAAATGGTGTTGATCGAGCTTTCTCTTGGGATTTGTATCCAATTTCAATCGTCCTTCTTCTATGGCCGATTGAACCTGCCGACCAAAAACATTGCAATCATTTGTAGAATGGGAATAAAGTCATGCCACTTACAATAAGCCCGCTTCGTCAAGTCATCGACAGTCAGAATGACATGATCCTTCAGCAACCTAATAAGTTTGTTCTTCAACAAAAAGTCAAATAATCTATTACACTTGGTCACGTCAAAATAATATTTCACCTCGCTGGGCCGACTCTTGGTAGGATATGGCCGTAACTCAGTGCACATAATGTGCTTGGTCTTACTAGACCAAGTCCACTCCGCGGTGTACACGTCGGCCGAGTCATCCTCGCTCTCTGATGATTCCTCATCGGAGTGTTCCATGATGTGTACCTCAGCCTTAGGCTTGTTAAATGTTTTAGCAAATTTTCTACTCTTAGCTCAGCTTTCTTGAACTAGAGCCTTCTGCAGCACCTGACTAACATCAAAGAAATCATGGCCATCCAGTTTCTCCTTAAGTTCGGAGTGAAGACCGTTAAAAGCTAGGTCGACCAAGTGTCTATCCAAAATGTTCAAGGTAAAACACCAGTTTCTTGTGTCCCTAAAGCGCTTAATGTATTCAGATACACTCTCACTAGCCTTTTGTCTAATCGATGTCAAATGTGAAAGTTTAAGCTCGGCCTCCCTAGTATAAAAATAATCATGGAATTTCTGCTCCAACTAGGCCCAAGTCTTAACGGAGTTCGGCGGTAACGCCAAAAACCAAGTTAAAGCGGTGTTGGACAGTGATATGGAAATTAGTCTAAGCTTCAATGCATCCGACCCACTAGCTTCGCCGCACTGCGATAGGAATTGGTCTATGTTCTCTAGGGTAGTCTTACTACCTTCGCCGTCAAATTTTGTAAATTTAGGCACCCTAAAGACGCACAGGTACGGTATGGTGTCGAAGTGATCGGGGTATGGCTTGTGGTAAACCCTAACACGACCCCTCGGTGCCACACCCCCGCACTCCCTAAATAGTGCGTGAATCTTCTCCTCTATGTCATCTGCGTCTCATGCTTGCGCTCATCTCTCGTGCGGGGGCATGACACACGGTGGTATATCGGGGTGTCAGCCATGCGCTTCCTCCTCTCATGGGTGCTCACGATACGAGACATAATCGGGCCTATATGGGTGTGCAGGAGCAGGAGGTGTGGGCAGCGCAGGGGGTGGCGATGCATAATATGTGGCAGGGGCTGTCTGACCGGCCATAGGTTGGTCTGACCAAGGGTATTATAGCCAGTCAGACCGGCCTGATGGCCGGTCTGACCGATAGGGCCATATGCTGTCTCGGCCATGGATGATGTGGCTTTAGACGCTATGGTCTCCTCGATACTCCCATCAGTCCTACTGTGTATGTGATGGATACGGGGTACACTTGCTATAGGAGTGGGGGAAGCAACCCCTAAAAGACCGAATCTCCTAAACATCGCCTCCATTCTCGAGTCGACTATGGCCTTTATGCGGTTTGCAACGGAAGCGCTAACGGCCTGGTCAACTGTGTTGGCTATCTTTTGCTCGAGGTCCAGGGAGGACAGTCGAGGAGACGATGGTGTCACCTTGCACCCGGGGAGATCGGGGATGTGGATGTCATGCTTGACAAAGCCCCCGCGGGTCTTGGTGAAGCGCCCAAGTAAAAGAGTTTGTAGCTCCTTCGTCTTTGTAATGCCCCGATTTAATAAAACCAGGAATTTATTGAAATTCCATAGAAAATCAATAAATACAAGATGTTCATCGCACGACTACGTACAATGCGCCAATCAATCATGGTTCGTAGACCATATTATAACAAAAGAGTTAAAATAGAGAGAAACTAGTAAAACAAATTTCCCAGATGAACGCCTTGACTGGGTCGCTACTATAGACCATCACCCTCCTCATAGTAGACCACCTCTGGTGGTGTAAGTCAACGGGGGTGAGTACAATCGTACTCAGCAAGCCACCGAATGCAATTATAATGCAAGATAATAACAAGGAAGGTAATGGCTACTTTTGTTGAAAAGCATATTTGTAAAGCATTTAATGTAAGCAGATTATTTAGTACAGAAAGTTAAACATATATAATGCATCATCATCTAACTCGAGGGGTACAGTCAGCCCACCCTCGCTCAACGGTCCTTACATGTCATGAATAACACAACCATTCATACATCAGTAATCTAACTGCGAGAAGTCACACAACCCGCCTTTGACCGTGGGCTCGGCTTTTCGAAAAGATTTAAACTCTGATCAGAGGTGTACTACTATACCCACAAGGCACGCACTCATCCCCGGACACCAAAGTGTATGAGATGACCCATACCACGGGAACTTGTGCCAAAACCTTTAGTATGGAACGCACCAATTCGATAACCACAAGTCTAGTGGGTAAGTTGGTTTGATCCATACCTCCAGTTAGGACTTACCCATTAGACTTGTGGTTAGTACGGAAGTGTTTTGCAACAGATCCTGCAGACTGGTCCTTATAGTGCCCTGGGTGCGACCAACCAATTCCCGAGCTTGCACCTGGAACCCACCATACTTATAACGTAGCCACCTCCAATAGAATCTAGAGGCGATAATAACGGGGAAATCATATAGTAGAATCCATCTATCTACGACTCGTTCTTTTATCTTATAGAAGTTGTGTCGGTACATTGTACACTAGCTAATATAATATTGTAGAGTGACAAGGAATTTAGGCTCAATAAGCATGGCTTGGGTTTACACACAAGGACGGGGATCTAATAAATATAATTTAGGGCTTGAGATTAGACTAATGCAATATTATCCTATGAGTTATAGCAATAATTTATTAAAACATGGGCTCGACTATGATCAAAATGGGGGTTGTGACTTGCCTTGATCCGCAAACGGTGAAGGTGGAACCTCGGGGTAAGACTCCGTATCTTCGACGGCGTCATAGTCTTCTCGATACGGAAAAGTAAATACGACATTCAATAAACAATCCAAAAGCACCAAAACAAGCATACATGTTTTAGTTGTATTAAATAAAGGGAATAAAGCTTTAAATTCTATGAATTATTTCTTAATATTTAAGACTAATTTTTAAAGAGGTTTCTGAATTTTATAAATTGAATTAAGCATTTACCCTAATGGGTTTTTACTTTCCTATTTAAGGGTGAATTAAAATGTACCAATCAACCCTACTATTTTTATTGCTTAAATATAGTGAAATGAAGTTATTATGTCCTCTGAAATCAATATATAAATTTTTAAGGGTCCTTCTGAATTATTTAATGAAATATAAATTTAATCCTAAAGGGGTTTTACTCTATTATTTAATAAGAATATTTTGTGCAAAATAAACATACTGTTTTTATTGCATATAAGTGTAGAGAAGAAAAAGACAAATTTTTCAGAATAGAAATGGTCAAATTTGGAGTTAAATTGAGAAAGTTATGAATTTTTAAAGTTTAAATAATTTTCTGAAATTTTATTTAAACTAAAAACAGTATATGGTCCACGGTGGACCGAACCCACTGTGCACCAGGCACTATTGGCGTGAACCGAGATGATATGGACCGCAGGATCCAGATCATGCGACTGCGAGTGGGGCGGGGGATTTTAAAGAAATCAGAGGGTTAAGATTGGCCGATACCGGTCAACTCCAGTAAAGGCAATCTGGGCCCTTGATTCTGGGTTCTAATCACAGCCGTCCATGCGGTATCTGACGGCCACGATCAAAAAGGGCACGGCGGTGGCACGGGGGAGCCAGAGGGCTTCGTGTGATGCCCCGATTTAATAAATTGGAACATTATTGAATTTCCAATGAAAAACAATAATACAAGAGGTTCATCATGCGACAACGTACATATGACAATCATTCATGGTACGCAGACCACATTATTACATAAGAGTAAAAATAAAATAAACAATGAAAAGCATGTCGAACGCCCTCTTCAGGATCTTCTTCTTCACTGGGTTGCTACTCCAGACCATCCTCCTCATAGTAAGCAGCCTCTGAAGTGTTTGTCCAACGGGTATGGGTACAAAAGTACTCAACAAGCCACCGCAAATGCAATAATAATGCAAGATAATAACAAAGGAAGGATAATGGCTAAAAGTGCGGAAAAGTACATTTTTCAGTTATTGCATTTAGTGTAGTCAAAGTTAATCATGCAGAATATTAAAATGAACATCATAATATCATCTAACTCGAGGAGTACGTTTTCCCTCCTCGCTCAACAGTCCTTACATGCCAAGTTATCATGCACATTTACCAAAAATAAACTAACTCTGGGATGTCACGCAACCCGCCCTTGACCGTGGGCTCAACTTTTCGAAAAGATTTAAGACTTTGATGAGAGGTGTACGTGTACCACTATACCCACAAGGCACACACTCATCCCATACACCAAAGTTTAACGAGATGACCCATACCACGGGAACTCGTGCCAAAACCTCAGCATGAAATGCTCCAAGCGATAGTCACCCGCTCTAGGTTTCGCCGGTTCACCGGGCCGCATCCCAGCTAATGTCACACCCCCTTTTGCGCCACGTTGGTACAAGCCACCCGCAGGTGCTGCTTGACCCATCTCCAAGTGGTGCCTCGGATTGGAACACTCCATACCTTAGTTAGGACTTACCCACTAGACTTGTGGTTAGTACGGAAATGTATTGCAACGGAACCTGCAGACCGGTCCTTATAGTGCCCCGGGTGCTACCGACCAATGTCCTAGCTTGCACCCGGAACCCACCATGCATACACTTAACCATAACTCTATCACCAACAGAATTCCAGGGATAAGAATAATGGGGATCATATAGTATATTCCAAAATGCTACCACTCATTTTTAACCCATAGCAATTGTGCCAATACCTCGGACACTAGCTAATCGTACTAATAGTATGGTGACAAGGAATTTAGGCTAGATAGCATGGCTTGGGTTGCACATCAAGGTCGGGGATCTAGATAAATATATTGTAGGGCTTCCATTTGACTAATGCATGTATAACCTATGTGTTTTAGCGATAGTTTCACAAAACTGGGTTCAATATGCTTAATAGATTAGTTTGGTGACTTGACTTGTTCAGCGAAAGGCGAGGGAGGGACTTCCGGGAAGTATTCCGGCTCCTCGACGACGTCGAAGGTTTCTCAATACATATAAAATAAATGTAACATTTAATTAAACAATCCAAAAATCACACAACAGGCATATAAGTTTTGATTGGGTTGAATCAAGGAAAACAAAGTTATTAAGTTTTTGAAATTGTTATAGGAATGTTTAAAGATGAATTTTTGAGTGAGTTAAGGATTTTCTACAAGGGAATAAAAATGTATTCTAATGTACTTTAAACTTCTAACTAATCTAAAAAGTCATGTTCAGTGTAAACCTAGTGTTCTTATTACATCAACATGAAGAGGATAAAAGATAAATTTTCCTAAAGTGAATTATGAACACATACTAAAGTGCATTTGAATACTTTATTAAATAAACACAAAATACCCAAAATAAAACTACTATTTTTATTGTATAAACATGTAGAGAATAAAATTGTAAATTTTTTGGAATTGAAATGGTTAAATTTGGAGTTAAAATGAACAAGATATGACTTTTAGAAGTTTAAAGCCATTTCTATAATTTAAATTAAACCTAAAACAGGCGTCGGTCCACAGTGAACCGAATCCACCGTGAACCCATGCACTGTGCACATGCGCCGGATCGCGGATCACCGTTGGATCGCGATCAGGCGGCCACGGGTGAGGCGGGGGCGCTAAGTTAATGTGGACGGCTAGGATTAAAACATCGAACCGTTATGCGATGAAGGGCTCAGATTCACTGCGGGTTATAAAAACTAACGAACACACGAGATTAAAACGTACCGCTTCGCTCAGATCTGACGTGCCAGATTAAACCGAGGGATCGATTTAATCTCGACCATCGGATCAGCGATCGCGTGGTCAGGGATGAATCCGACACGGTACGGGTACTCTACCCATGCCAGTCGTCTTCTCCGGCGATGACGAGGGGATAGCAACCACGGTGAGCGATGGCGGTGGATCCTAAGGGCTAAACGAAAGGAGGGGACTACGGGGAACACGAGGGTACAGTTGGCAAGGCAAATGGTCATCGGAGCGAGGCCGGTGATGAGCGGGGGCGGCGAAGACGTTCGGGTCCTCGTCGGCGATGGGGTTCCGGTGGGGTTCATCGGTGATGGAGTGGTGGCCGAGGTCGGGGTGGCGCCCGCGGTCACAACGGTGCGGTCATCGAGGATGGAGGGCGACTACGGCGATGGCGAGAGGCGGCTGGAGCGAGGGCGGTGGTGTTGCGTTAAACGAAGTGTTGCGGGCGTTCTAGTCGGGTTCATTTCGGGTGATAGCGAGGGGTGAACGCGGGGATGTTCGGGGGTTTAAATAGGGGTGCCGCGCGGGCAGAGGGGGTGCAATCAGGGGAGAGTGAGAGTAAACGTCGGCGAGGTGGTTTCCATGCATGCGAGCGACTGCGCTGGGGCGATTACGCGGTGGAGTAATGGGG
The DNA here is from genome assembly GCA_019279435.1 of Zizania palustris. Classification (NCBI taxonomy): domain Eukaryota; kingdom Viridiplantae; phylum Streptophyta; class Magnoliopsida; order Poales; family Poaceae; genus Zizania; species Zizania palustris. The sequence goes on along the minus strand of JAAALK010000084.1, from coordinate 6,995,221 downwards.
GAAACGGTCGGCGCGGCACGGGGAATTCAATGTCGGCAATGAATTGATGGGAGGGGGGCTGGCGGGGCGGATCCGAGGTGGGATCGACGACTGGCGGAGTTAGGGGAGTGCGAGGTGGACGACGGTCCTGATAGGTGTGGGCCACCGGTCAGCGGGAGCGAGACGAGGGCGAGGCGACTAACGGGTGGGGCCGAGGTGTCGGGCGCGCTCGCGCTGAGGGAGGGGGTCTCTAATGAGTGGGCCTAGTTGTCAGTATGGGGCGTGTGGAGGGAGTGGGCTGGGCCGGTCGATGGAGGGAGATGAAGGGGAAAGGGGCCCGTTACTGTTTAAATTCATTTATGAATAAATTTAAATGCTGGGCCGGTTCGAAGGTTTAAAATATTTGGGTTGCTTCCAAGAGTGATAAAAATCTTGTAAAAATTCTCAAAAATATATCTTGGCCTTGGGATCATATAAAAAATTTTCTAGCCTTTGGTTCAGATAATTCATCCAGGTTCTAGTTCATTTAAGCCCATAAGGGTATTAAAGGTATTCCAAATAAATCATTCCCAGAAAATATAGTAAATGGTATTTTTATTTTCTCAGAAAATTTGGGGTGTTACAAACCTATCCCCCTTACAAAGAATCTCATCCTCGAGATTGGAAAGCTACTCAAATAGCTCGGGGTATTGGGCTTTTAACTCCTCTTCTTTTTCCCATGTGGCTTCTTCAACGGGGTGGTTGCCCCATTGGACCTTGCAGAAACGAACCACACGACTCCTGGTTACTCTCTCCTTAGTTTCCAGAACCCGGATGGGTTTCTCAATGCTAGGTCAAGTCTTCTTGGACATTGAGCTGTTGGAGGTCGGCCTGTTCGGCGGGCACACGGAGACACTTCTTCAGCTGAGAAACGTGGAACACATCAGGGACTCCTGCCAAGGATGGAGGTAGTTCTAGCTGATATGCCACTTCTCCTTGCCGTCGGAGGATCTGAAAGGGTCTGACATAACGGGGTGCTAACTTGCCTCTCATGTTAAACCTTTGGGTGCCACGGAGGGGAGTCACTCGGAGATAGACATAGTCTACCTCCTCAAAGGTTAGGTCTCTCCGTCGATTATCGGTGTTGCTCTTTTGTCGGTACTGGGCTATCTGCAATCTGTCCCTGATGATCTTGACTTTTTGTTCAGCTTCTCGCAATATATCTGTCCCGAATAGCTATGACTCTCCGGTCTGATCCCAGAGTAACGCCGCTCTGCACTTACGCCCATAAAGTGCTTCAAATGGGGACATTTGTAGGCTAACTTGGTAGTTGTTGTTGTAGGAGAACTCCGCATAAGGCAAGTTCTTATCCCACATTCTGCCAAAGTCTAGAGCGCAAGCTCTAAGCATATCCTCCAACACCTGGTTTACTATTTTGGTTTGACCATCGGTCTGTGGATGATAGGCGGTGCTAAAGTTTAGCCGGGTGCCGAGTTCTTCTTGAAGATTCTTCCAAAATTTGGAGGTAAACTGACTCCCTTGGACAGATACGGTCTTCCTTGGAACTCCGTGTAGGCACACAATACGGGTCATGTACAACTCAGCCAACTTTGCGATGGTGTAAGTTGTCTTGACGGGGATGAAATGAGCCACCTTGGTGAGTCGGTCGACAATCACCCAGATAGAATCATGACCGGCTTGGGTCCTGGGTAGTCCCGTGATGAAGTCCATTCCTATTTCTTCCCACTTCCATTCGGGGACCTTGAGGGGTTGCAACAAGCCGGAAGGTCTCTGGTGCTCTGCCTTGACTCACCGTCATGTGTCGAACTTGGCCACATACTCAGCTATTTCCCTCTTCATACTGACCCACCAATATATTTCCTTTAGGTCTTGGTACATCTTTGTACTCCGGGATGTTGTAGGACCGAAAGTAGCGACTAGAGGGGGTGAATGGGCGCCTAAAAAATTCTTTTGAATCAATTGTCTGCTCCCAACACCCAACGAACCTCAACAGACTTTGCAAAGAAAGGTAAACAGATCAATAGAGCCTCAAAAGATCTAGCCTAAAAACAACCGGTGTCCTAATCGAAAAGACACCAACACAGTGCTAATAGGCACATTAACAAAGCATTTAAAACATGGGAGATCAAGCTTCACAGAGATAGATCATCACAAAGACTGAGTGCATGTAAAACGAGGAATCTTATTGTTCAAGTTTTGTCTCCTGTTCGGTACTTGACGAAGCCTGTTCGAAGTGAACTTGCGAAGACTGATGTTGTGGAAGCCCGTGCAGTATGTAGAGCGAAGTGTGAGGCTACCGAAGCCTGCTTCGTAATGCACACTTCGAAGCTTCAGAGCTTAACACAGGAAAAATTAACTTCGAGGCTAAACAGAAAAATCAAAGCCTGTTTCTGTAGGGACTTTGCACGGACGAAGTCTACCCTTGCAAGGACTTCGAAGCCTTTAGAGCAATATGACCGAAGCCTGCTTCACAGCACACTTCACTAATCAACCTCTGACAAAAGCTTGGCAACTCCAAACAGACAGCCAAAACAGTTCGGAAGCAGACTTCGAACAGTGAAGTAAACCAAGAAACCTTCGAACCGGGTCTAGCTCCGAATCGGAGTCTGCAGAAATCAAAGGTACTAAAACACCGAAGCATGCAAATAGTGAAATGAAATGAAACTATCCAACCAGCTTCATTAGGATCCAGGCTTCGCTGCAAAGAAAACAGACCTCCGTTCTATCCTGAGTTGGATCAGTGCCAGAGAGCCACAGCTCGGCATGATGATCCAGCAGTTCAAGAGGCAGGATGGGTTTGGGGTAGGTTACACCTACACCAAGGCTGACTTTGAGAGTGCCATTAGTCGGGCAGTGGAGTGGAGTAAAATGACTCCAGAGCAGAGGTATCCCAAAACTCACTCCACTGAGTCTTCTCAGGCTTATCAGCCCAAGGATGGAGTGATCCATGAACCACCCAGAGCTCCACCCAAGAAAACCCATCTGGGTTCCAAAGCCCAAACTTCTCCACACTCCTCTAGACTCTCTTCCTGGACCCTCTCAGTCCAAGAAGACAACACCTAACACCACTAAGCCCAAGAACCCCAAGCCTCAACCACAACCCAAGAAGCCCACCTATCATTGTGAGTACTATCAGAGAGACGGGCATCTTGCGGAGTTTTGCTTCAGGAGGAAGCGGGTTGAGAGAGCAGAGAGAGCTTATGGTGGTCAGGAGCAGTTCTACCAGCAGGGTGGTAGGCTGCGTGTTCCTCGACGCGGGGAGAGGCTGGAGGCTAGGCCGCGTCGTGTAGGTGGAGGTAGAGGAGACGGCTTTCTTGCCCATGCTCCAGTTGGTGGTGTTCGTTCCGGTAGAGTTCCAGGCCGTGTTGGGTACGGTCCTGGACCTCGTGGCCGCAGGTTTAGGCAGAACCGAGGACCGCGCTTTGAGCCGCGTTTTGGTCCAAACTCTCATGATGATTTCTGCTTTCTGTCTTTTGAGCAGATGGCTCGACACTGGTTTAGCTCTTTTGCTAAATCTGGTGCCGGACCATTTGCTCGCACTTACAGCCACTGATTGTGCAGGATCGGGGACTGGAGGATGTTTGGATCATGGACTCAGGATGCTCTCGCCACATGACGGGACATCGCAGATGGTTCTCCAGTCTCACTCCGCCGAGCTCCAAAGAGTACATCACGTTCGGGAACAGTGGTCAAGGGAAGGTAAGTGGCATAGGCTCTATTCGCATTTCAGATCATTTCTCTTTGAAGAATGTTGCTTTGGTTAAGAATTTGAACTTCAATTTGATTTCTGTTTCGCATCTTCTTGAGGATGGTTTGGAAGTGCGTTTTAAGAAGGCCAGTTTTTCTGTGTTTGATTCTAGAAGGTCTTTGATTTGCCAGATCTTACCATTCGGTAAAGTTTTTCGAATTGACTTATCTAGTTCTTTTTGTCCTTCTCGCTGTTTGATTGCTGGATCCTCCTCTGAGCTTTGGAAGTGGCATAGGAGGTTAGGTCATTTGAGTTTTGATCTGCTAGTCAGGTTGAGCTCTATGGACCTCATCCGAGGATTGCCCAAGCTTAAGATGGAGAAGGATCTAGTTTGTCATCCCTGTCGTCATGGGAAAATGGTTGCCGCTTCTCACTCACCTGTAACTCAGGTGATGACTTTGTATCCGGGCGAGCTTTTACACTTGCACACTGTTGGTCCAGCTCGGGTACGTTCAATCGGTGGGAAGTGGTACGCACTTGTGATTGTTGACGACTTCTCTCGATTCTCGTGGGTTTTCTTTTTGGAGTCTAAGGATGAAACCTTTCAATTTGTTCATGACCTGATTTTGAAGCTGAAGAATGAGAACAATGGTCGGATTCGAGCAATTCGCTCCGACAACGGCTCTGAGTTCAAGAACTCTCAGTTCGTCAGCTTCTGTAGTGATCAGGGTCTGGACCATCAGTTTTCTTCTCCTTATAATCCCCCACAGAACGGCATTGTTGAACGAAAGAACCGCACGCTAGTCGAGATGGCCAGGACGATGCTCGATGAGCACAGGACTCCTAGGCGCTTTTGGGCTGAAGCCATGAACACAGCTTTCTATCTGGCCAACCGCATCTTTCTTAGAGCTTACCTTGGTAAGACATCATATGAATTGCGGTTTGGCAGACAGCCCAAGGTGAGCCACTTGCGAGCGTTTGGCTGCAAGCGCTTTGTGCTCAATAAGGGAGGGCATTTGGATAAGTTTGAGTCTCGTTGCTGGGATGGTGTTTTTCTTGGCTACGCTTTGCATTCTCGAGGTTTTCGTGTTTGGAACCTCGAATCCCAGCTGCTTGTCGAGACTTGTGAGGTTTCTTTTGATGAGTCTTTGCCTTCTTTGACTCCTTTTGAGCTTTCTGGTGATGATGAGCCCGGAGAGTCCATCTTCGAGGAAGATGAGGATACTCCAGCTGCTGATGAGGGTGGGCCTTCTGCATCCCCCGCAGAGCCCACACCTTCTGAGACTTCGACTGAGGATGAGGGCGGACCTCTGATCACTTCTTCCACTACGATCGAGCCCCCTCAGCTGAGTCCAGAGGTGCCAGCTGCTGACTCCGGTGAGGTGACTTCAGATCACCAGGGAACCCGAGCAGTTTAGCGTGACCATCCCTCAGAGCTCATCATAGGTGATTTGACTGAGAGAACTTTGCGTTCATCTAATGCCTCTCTTGCTGTGTTTGCTGAATCTGCTTTTGTTGCATCTTTTGAGCCCAGAGATGTTTCTCATGCTCTTTCCGATTCAAATTGGATTAATGCTATGCAAGAAGAGCTTGAGAATTTTGTCCGCAATCGGGTTTGGACATTAGTTGAGCCGCCACCAGGATGCAACCCCATAGGCACCAAGTGGGTATTTAAGAACAAACAAGGTGAAGATGGGGTTGTGGTGCGCAACAAAGCTCGACTAGTTGCCCAGGGTTTTTGCCAGAAGGAAGGTATTGACTTTGAAGAAACCTTCGCTCCTGTTGCCCGTCTTGAGTCCATTCGTATTCTTCTAGCTTTTGCCGTTTTGAAGGGTTTTAAGCTTTTTCAAATGGATGTCAAGAGTGCTTTTCTGAATGGGTACATAGAAGAGGAGGTTTATGTTAGGCAACCCCCCGGTTTGGAGAACCCTAAGTTTCCTCGACATGTTTTTAAGCTTCAAAAGGCTTTATACGGGTTGAAGCAAGCCCCCAGGGCTTTCTATGACCGGTTGAAGCAATTTTTGTTGGGGAAGGGCTTTGTGATGGGTTCAGTGGATAAAACTCTCTTCTTGCTCAGAGTTGCTTCAGATTTCTTAGTCGCTCAGATTTATGTGGATGATATTATTTTTGGCGGTACTTCTAATGATCTTGTGTCCAAGTTTTCTGAGCAGATGCACAGTGAGTTTGAGATGAGCCCCATGGGTGAGCTCAAGTATTTCTTAGGGCTCTAGATCAAGTAGACCAAGGAAGACACCTTCATCCACCAAGGTAAGTACACTCGTGACATGTTGAAAAAATTTGACTTTGGTGGTGAGTTGAAGCCGCAGATGACCCCGATGGGCACATCTGGGGGTCTGAACAAGGATGAGAGCGGTGTCAAGGTCAATGAAAGGGAGTTTCGAGGGATGATCGGTTCGCTGCTATACTTGACGGCAACAAGACCGGACATACAGTTCGCTGTGGGCCTTTGCGCGTGTTTCTAGTCTTCACCACGCGCGTCTCATCGGCAGGCTGTTAAGCGCATCTTCAGGTATCTCACTTATGCGCCTGATCTCGGTACTTGCCAGTTTCTTGGTTCTTCTCTTGTCTCTTGGTCTTCTCGAAAGCAATCTGGAGTTTCTCTTTCGACCACAGAGGCTGAGTACGTAGCTGCTGCTAGCTGCTCACAGTTGGTTTGGATGATTTCCACTCTGCGAGATTTTGGGTTGTTCTTTCCTACCAGAGTTCCCTTGTTTTGCGACAGCACTAGTGCAATTAGTGTAGGGAAAAACCCATGTCTCCATTCAAAAACCAAACACATTGATGTGCGCTTTCACTTTATGCGGGATCAATATGAGAAAGGTGTCATTGACCTTGTTCATGTTGATACCCATCATCAGTTGGCTGATATTTTCACCAAAACCCTAGATCAGTCTACTTTTGAGCATTTACGAGGGGATTTGGGTGTTGTGTATCCTTTCTAGGATATTTTGCGTCAATTTTCTTTCTTCTTTACTCTTTTCTCGAGTCTTTTTGTGTGTGTTCATATCATGCATATTCACATATCACACCTTAGAGCTGCTTCTGTTATATGATTGAACTGCTTTACTTATTCTAGCTAGTACATGCTTTTGATTACTTGTCGATGATCATGCTTTGCTTCAGTTCACTTGATATGTCTGATATCTGTCATATGCATGGCTTTTATGCTTTAAACTTGAAAAATGATCACCATGGCTTCTGGAAACTAGCATCCGTAGGCTAATGTTCTTGCTATCTGTTACATGCCTTGTAGCTAGTTCCTGACTTAGATGCAAACATGCAACTTGGACATCTTTCTACTTTATAACATGGAAATGTGCTATAAAAATCAAGAAAAATGAAAATTCCGTGCCTTTTTATGCATAACTTGAAAAGATCCAGGTGGGTTTGTTTTTGTCGCATTGCATTGTTCTGGACTGCGTACCATAACACTTTGGTATGAACTAGGACAGTGTAATGTATGCCAAGACCAATGTCTTAAGCTTCTGATGGTCCAGTTCTGGCCTAGGCTTGACTTAGTCGGTCAGCATAAGGTTTGACATGCAAATAACCCCTGGCAAAAATGAAAATGGAAAGATAAAAAACCTGAAAAATGAAATGATAACATGTTTGCTAAAGTACTTTGTTTTGGATAATGCTTATCTTGGTAGATATCAGATATCTTTTGCATCTCATGCTTTACCTTGCTTATTTACTTAGAAAATGTGGTGATGCTTTTGTTTGCAAAAATTGACAAATGCGTGCTAATGACTTTCCTTAGATATCATCTGTTGCACTGATCATGCCATGTGTCTTAGACAGCATGTCTTTTGCTATACTCGTTAGATGGTGTAATTACAGTCAATCATATTTGAGAAGCATGCTTTCTACACTCCTTATGCACTCTAGTTGAGTTCACTGCATATTTTGAGGGGGAGTTGCATTTCAGGGGAGTCTGTGTCTTTTTTTGAGTGCTTGATGAGTTCACTTGTCAACAAGGGGGAGAATTTTTGGGATAAGAGTTCGAGGGGGAGTTTTTTTGTCTCGCTTACTCTTTTGATATCCTTGTTACTATTTCTGAGATTGCACTCATTTTGAGCTTTTACCTTCGGTTAACCATAATGACCGCTTCTTGCTTTTGTTTGGCTTTTGGTCATTAGGGTTAAACTTTTACCTTATTTTTCTTCTTCTTTGGTTTCTTGTGTTTTTGTTTTCGTGTTTCCACATTTGCTCGCAGGTGCTGAAGAGCTGAAAAAGAAGAGTGTTGACAATGCACTCATCAAGGGGGAGATTGAGGAGCCATGCTGAATAGCGTGGGCCTCATGGCTCTAGATATGATGAGTCATTGTCAACGATAGTCAAAGAGGACTGAGAAGAAAGGATATCTACTGTTTCATGGGCCGCGTGTGACTCAGGTACACGGGCACCGAGCGACTGTCGGGCAAAGGAAGCTGCGAAGTCGAGCTGGCCCAATCCGGGTACATGGGCCAGAAGCAGTAGAAGACCCACTGGGCTGTTGACCAGGGTTGACTCAGGTACACGGGCGGTGAGTGATTGCCGGGCTGAGAGAGCTGCGGAATCGGGCTGGCCCAATCCGGGTACCTGGTGCAAAGTCGGTGGAGGCTTTGTCAGTTTCAGCGCAAAACTGACAACTATTGATCTTGTATCCAACTATCCAGAAGAGAAGCCGTAGTCGCTACGAAAACTTAGCTTCGGATAAGTCATCTGTATCTCTAGGTCCCACAGTCAGTCAGTCGTGTCTGTAAAAATTCCTAAGGGCAGTAGAGTCTTTTCCTTTATTCCTGTGTCTGTAAAAGACCCTAAGGGGCTGGTGGAATATTCCTAGTGTTGGGCAGCCTATAAATAGGACCCCAATCCCTAGGGTTAGGTCACCCTTTTGGCTGAAATCAATACTACTCCTTTGGGTCATTTTGTCTCTTGCACTCTCTCTCTCCTTTCCTGCTTGTGTGCGCCGCCAGGCTCTGTTTGGTGTTTCTGGTTCATTATTACATCCCTTGATTTTATTCGTTCCCGTAGGATTTCATTTCCTGTTCGTGTGTGGATGTGTGCATTAATTTCTCTGAATCAGAAGCTTCGGTTTGGTGTGTGTGCTGTTGATTTTATCCTGGAGAAGGTGCTTCTGTTGCGTGTGTTCTTCACGCAAGTAGTACTAGCTCTTGCTGTTGCAAGTAGTACTACTACACTATAGCAACAGTACAATAGTACTCAGGTTTTGCTTTTTCTGTGTAGCTTTTTGATCGAAGCAGACAAGACTGAACACCTTTTCTGGCTGTTTTCTACCGAAGCCCCTTCTCTATTCGAAGTCCCTCAGCTCCGTGAGGCAGGCTTCGATCTAGCATCTTCGAAGGCTTCGCTTGAACTTCGGCTTCAAGTTTGTGCTGTGTTTCTAGATTCGCAGAACACTTTGCACTCTGTCAGCTTTACATCCTTCGATATTCTTTGCGAAGGTGTTCTCAGCTACGAGCTGTTCGAAGTCGATACTTCGTCAAGCTTCGGAGTTAGCTTCGAAGCTAATCTCACTGATAGACTTAGCTTAGTGTTTGCTGCTGTCTGTGTCGAAGGTCTTGATGCGTTTGTTCGAAGGTAGAACGTAGGCTTCGCTTTGGTTTCTCTGTCGCGTGTCAGCCTTCGCTTCCCTTTTCGAAGGTTGCTTTTTCGATGGTAGAGTGTAGGCTTCGAATTTGGTTTCTCTGTCGTGTGACAGGCTTCGCTACTCCTTCGAAGGTTGTTTGTCTGTGCGTTGTGTTCGAAGCATACTGTTCGAAGGATAGGCTTTGAAGCACTCTGATTCGAAGTTAGCTTCGATACTTCCATACTTAGCTTCGAAGTATCTTCGGTCTTTTGCCACCTCGACCTAGGATAGACAACACACCTTCGACAGACTTCGTCTACCACCTCCGAACCAAACCTCGACCAGCGAAGCAGGCCTCGACCTCCGAATCAGGCTTCGACCCAGCGAAGCAGACTTCGACACCGTGAAGCAGGCTTCGACCAGCGAAGCAGGCTTCGCCAGGTTCCTAACAGGAGACAATATTTGAACAGTAACTTCTCTTCTCTTTCATAGTGCACTTAGATTGCTTTACTGAGATGTTTAACCTGCCTTGTCTTAAATATCCTTGTTTATCTGTCTATTAGCACTGTATTGGTATTTCTCTGTTTTACACATCAGTTGCTTCTAGATTGATACCTTTAGACTTAGGCAATCTGTTCGTTCTTTGCTGCTTAGTCTTTGAGGTGCGTTGGGTATTGGGAGCAGGCCATTGATTCGAAAGAATTTTTTAAGGCACCCATTCACCCCCCCTCTGGTCGCTACTTTCGGTCCTACACCGATCTTGCACCTGGAACCCACCATACTTATAACGTAGCCAACTCCAACATAATCCAGAGGCAAGAATAACGGGGAAATCATATAGTAGAATCCATCTATCTACGACTCGTTCTTTTATCCTATAGCAGTTGTGTCGGTACATTGGACATTAGCTAATATAATATTGTAGAGTGATAAGGAGTTTAGGCTCAATAAGTATGGCTTGGGTTTACACACAAGGACGGGGATCTAATAAATATAATTTAGGGCTTGAGATTAGACTAATGCAATATTATCCTATGAGTTATAGAGATAATTTATTAAAACATGGGCTCAATTATGATCAAAATGGGGGTTGTGACTTGCCTTGATCCGCAAACGGTGAAGGTGGAACCTCGGGGTAAGACTCCGGATCTTCGACGGTGTCGTAGTCTTCTAGATACGGAAAAGTAAATACGACATTCAATAAACAATCCAAAAGCACCAAGACAAGCATACATGTTTTTTTGTATTAAATAAAGGGAATAAAGCTTTAAATTCTATGAAATTATTTCCTAAGTATTTAAGACTGATTTTTAAAGAGGTTTCTGAATTTTATAAATTGAATTAAGCATTTACCCTAAGGGGTTTTTACTTTCCTATTTAAAGGTGAATTAAAATGTACTAATCAACCCTACTGTTTTTATTTCTCAAAGATAGTGAAATGAAGTATCATGTCCTCTGAAATCAATATATAAATTTTTAATGGTCCTTCTTAATTATTTAATGAAATATAAATTTAATCCTAAAGGGGTTTTACTCTATTATTTAATAAGAATATTTTGTGCAAAATAAACATACTGTTTTTATTGAATAAGTGTAGAGAATAAAAAGACAAATTTTCCAGAATTAAAATGGTCAAATTTGGAGTTAAATTGAGCAAGCTATGAATTTTTAAAGTTTAAACAATTTTCTAAAATTTTATTTAAACTAAAAACAGTCTCTGGTCCACGGTGGACCGAACCCACTATGCACCAGGCACTATTGGCGTGAACCGAGATGATCTGGACCGCAGGATCCAGATCGTGCAACTGTGAGCGGGGTGGGGGATTTTAAAGAAATCGGAGGGCTCAGATTGGCCGATACCGGTCAACTCCGGTCAAGGCAATCTATGCCCTTGATTCCGGGTTGTAATCACGGTCACGATCAAAACCGGCATGACGGCGACATGGGGGAGCCAGGGGGCTTTGTCCCCGACTCCGACCGAGTGGCGGCGAGCCATGGCAATGACGAGCGGCGGCCTAATGCCCTAGGCGACGGCGAAAATAGATAGAGGGGAGGGAGGGGAGTACATCCATACCAGAGATGGTGACGGCGAGGGACTAATGGCGACCGACGGCGAGGAGAGGTGGCGTGACTCCTCAGGTTGGCGGTGGCGACGTCGATCTGGGGTGGGGGACTAGAATGGAGGTGAGGCCAAGGATGCCCGGGCGACAACGGTTTCAGGGATGTCGATGATGAGGGCAGTAGAGCCTTGTGGCGCCGGCGAGGGGCAGCCGAAGCCGAGGCAGGGGAAAAACAGAAAAACACAGAGTGGCAGCTCGAGACGGTGAGGGCTTAGGCGATTTCGGTGTGGGTGGGTTGCAGTGCACGCCGTGGTTCTTATAGTGTTGTCGGCGGCATGTTTGGAAGGCGGAAATAGGCAAACCCGAGGGAAGGATTCCATTTTTGCCGGCGGGCTTCCATTGGCTCGGTTTAGCTTCCATACATACGAATCCGTGTTTGTTTTAGGGGGAAACTTATCACCGGAGTATGGCAAGTCATGGCATTGCCCCGATTTAGCGAACGTCGGCCAGCGGTGGCGAGATTTACATGCCTAGGGTTCGGCTGGCGGAAGGAAAGGGGAAACCTTCCATGGGGAAGATGATCATGACAGGTGGCCCCCACCTATCAGCGACTGCGGGCGAAGGGAATGCGGGCTGACAGGTGGGCCAGCACTGCGAGGGATGGGGAGGGGCTGAGGCACGTGTGAGAGTGGCTGATGGGTGGGGCCGGCCGGCGTGGCGCACGGGAGAGAGAGGGCGGGCGCGACGACAGGGCGGTCCCACCTAGCAGTGGCCTTGTGGATTGGGGGTTTGCGGTTGTAACATCCCAAGAATTAAAAATAAATAAAATAAGGAAAAGAATTTTTAGGAATTTAAAGGATTTATTTAATTAAAGAAAACACTAAAAGAACCCTATTAAAGCCAAACAAGGTGGAATCTAGAGGCCAAGATATATTTTTAGGAGTTTTTACAAATTTTTATCAACAGTGATTCAACCTTTAAGCAAATAAATGAATTACTGGAATTATTTTAATTGGAAAATACTTTTAATATCCTTTTGGGCCGCAAACCCCCCAATCTCCCTCGGCCTAGCCCAGTCCGAAACCTAGCCACTGACTGGTGGGGTTCGCCTATCGACGCACGCGACCCCTCTATCTCCCGCGCGCCGCGCCCGCTTTGGCCCACTAGTCAGTCCCCCACTCCTCTCGCTCGGTCACTGCCAATCCTAGCCCGTGTGTCGGTGTCTTACCCCTCGCGTTCGCTCGCCGACAGGTGGGGGCCACCTGTCGGGTCAGTCTTATTCATTGGAAGGGGATCCCCCCTTCCATACCGGCAACCACCTTCATTTTACTCACCGTCGGCCACCGCGTTACCCCGATTCGACCCCGTATCTCGGTCCCCTAATCGCTGGTGACCCCATTCCATCCTTAGCTGACGCATGATCGCATTTATGGAAGCTAGCCTGTGCGTTTGGAAGCTCGCCGGAGGGGAAAAAGGAAACCCTCGGTTCCCTTCCAATTTGATGTCGGCGAGCCCCTATTTTACCCTCTCCGATCTCCGCCCTCCGCCCTCACGCCGTAGCCGGGCCAGAGTAGAACCAGGAGCACCACCGCCCGACTTTTGGCTTTTCCCCCTGCTCCACCTCCGGCCACCGCTCGCTGCCACCACAGGCCCCCGCCGTCCATGCCGTCACCACCGTCGGGATCCCCGTCAATCGCCCGTCACCTACCACCCCTCGGTTGGCCGAGAGGACCACTAGACCGCCGCCGCCACCTTCAAACCGAAAACCCTCGGCCGTCTACCCTCACCGCCGGTCACCGTCAGATGCCCATCGCCGCTGTCACAGGTACGGTCAGGGACCCCCTCCTTCTCCTCATTAGATTTCCGCCAAGACTTAGGGCGTAGCAACCTCGCCGGCGCCGTCGCCGCCGTGCCCGAACGCCACCTGTCAGTTGGAGAAGAGGGTAAATTACCCTCGGCGTCGCATGCCGTGCTGGACGTGCCCTCGGTCGTTCGATCCGAGATGGATGGCTAGGATTATAACCCACCCGGGTTTAATCCGGGCCACCCATCCAGTCAAACCGGTACCGAGCGCTGTGGGCCGTCGAACACCACTTAACTCTACCCGCCTCGCATCTGGCCGCTGGATCCAGATCCAACGGTCCAGATCGGGCCGGACCACGTGCACAGTGCACGTGTCCATGGTGGGCCTGGCACACCGTGGACCAGAACTTGATTTCTGTTTAAATAAAATTTCAAAAAATTGTTTAAACTTTGAAAATTCATAACTCGCTCATTTTAACTCCACATTTCACCATTCAAATTTTGTTAAATCAATCTTTTTATTCTCTACATTTTGATACCATAAAAAGTAGGGTTATTTTGCACAATATATTCTTATAAATTAAATAAATAAAAGCCCTTTAGGAATAAATTCATAACTCAATAAATAAATTAGGAAAATCCCTAAAATTTAACTCTTGATATTTTTCAGCATAAACTCAGAATAAAAAGGCTTAATTCCCCTTATTTAAAATCATAAACTTGTATGTTTATATTTTGTGTTATTTTGATTTGTTTATTGAATGCTATATTTAATTTTTTCGTATCGAGAAGACTACGAGACCATCGAGGATCCGGAGTATTACCCCGAGGTTCCACCGTCACCATTTGCTGAGCAAGGCAAGTCACAACCGCCATTTTGATCATAATTGAGCCCATGTTTTATTTAAATATCGCTATAACTCATAGGATATAAATGCATTAGTCTAATATCAAGTCCTACATTATATTTATTAGATCCCCGTCCTTGTGTGTAAACCAAAGCCATGCTTATTGAGCCTACACTCCTTGTCAATCTACAATATTGTAATAGCTAGTGTCGAATGTATCGACACAACTTCTATAGGACAAAAGAACGAGTCGTGGATAGTTGTATTCTGCTATATGAATTTCCCCGTTATTCTCGTCACTGGATTCTGTTGGAGTTGGCTATGTTATAAGTATGGTGGGTTCCGAGTGCAAGCTAGGGCATTGGTTGGTCACACCCGGGGCACTATAAGGACCAGTCTACGGGATCTCTTGCAAAGCACTTCCGTAGTAACCACAAGTCTAATGGGTAAGTCCTAACTGGAAGTATGGAACAAACCGACTCGATGCACCATAGTGGAGGGGGCAAGGGGCAACCTGCGGGTGACTTGTACCGACGTGGCTCAAGGGGGGGGGGTATGGTGTTGGCTCGACGTGTCGGGGCACCATATGAAACCCATAAGAGGGTGAGAAACCAAGGGTTGGTTTCGGTGTTTGTGATGAGTGATTGACAGGCTTTTAACCTCTGTTCGGAGGTTGGACCTCCGAAGGGTGTTCGGAGGTGGTTTCACCGAAGGGTGTTCGGTGGTTTGGTTGCTGCAGCTGTTGCAGCGGAGTGTGCGTGTCGGAGAGGTCCAACAGTACACGATGACTGGGTTTGTATCGAAGGTCACGGTACTTTGGGAGGTACACCAGAGTGTGTGCCGGAGGTTGCTAACCCGGAGAGGTCTCTAGAGTACTGGATACACTTGTCTGCTTATCTGTGGTGCACAGGGACTTCGGAGGCGACGGACAGGTTCGTAGCAGGTGAACCTGGGTCAAGCGGGAGGCTTGATGCCAGGGGAGTGGGGAGCTCCGTCACGGTGGCTGCGAAGGGGTCTGGGTCGGTCCTTGGGTCGAGGTGCGCTAGGTGAAGGCAGAGAGTGCGGAGCGTGGCTCCGGCTGAAGGTACTCCGAGACAAAGTCCTCGGAGGAGAGGCACTTCGAAGGTACTCCGGATGGAGTAACTTCGGAGTTGGATGGATCAAGTCCTCTGCGGAGGCAAGGCGTTCGAAGTGTGCTCCGGAGGGAGACATTCGAAGGTACCCGACGAAGGTCTCAGAAGTCGAGGTGCATCGAAGGCATGGTCCGGGTGAGGCTCGTCGAGGAGTGTGCTCGGGGAGAGACACTGCGATGAAGGGCTCATGGAATTCTTCATGCGGAGGCCTTGGACGAAGGAGGGACTTCGAAGGGTGGTACTCCGAAGGTGGGGCTTCGGAGTGAGGAAGGCTTTGGAGCGAGGCTAGCTCCGGAGTGAGGACGACTTGTGGTACTTCGGCCATGCATGGCTTCGGTACACGGACTGACTGAAGTTCGAGCTGGGAGTAGCTGCGAAGCCGTGGTGGTCCACTCCGGAGGTGTTGGTGCGAAGGCCCAAGGTCTTTGACGGCTTCGGCTCAAAACCGTCACTGTATCGAAGGCTGACTTTGGTGAAGCGAAGGCCATCTGGCTCAAGGCTTCTCACCGAAGCTATCGCACCCCTCGCGTGGGAAGGGGGCTTCAGAAAGGTCAAAGGCTGCAAGTCTGACAGTGTCTGCTCTGCAAAAAGCTGGCGTTGTCCCCTCTGCAAAGGCTGACAGAGAAGCCTCCAATAAAGTTGACTACCTTTTGTACCCCTCAGTTCTGTAGAGACAAAACCAATGTAAACCCTAGGGGTAAAGTAGTCAATTCCTTTGGGTGAATAGTGGCTATAAATATGGGGGCCTGGTAGGTAACATTTAACACTTTGAGCATTTACTATTGAGCTCCTGTACTAGCCCCGCACACATGTTGTATTCATCCAGAGTTCAATTTTTAGTGTTCCTTGTTCAAGCGGCGAAGCCCTGCTTCTGTGTTGTCTTTCTGCTTGAGCTTGTTTGCATACCTCGCTAGTTTTAGTGCACCGAAGCCTGTTTAGGCGAAGTGTGTTTTGTGCGAAGTGTGTTTTTCAGTGTGCGTTCGCTCTGTGTAACAGGAGGCGAGACCTCGCTGCTTACTAGCGAAGCCCTGATCGAAGCCTGTGTTTTTATCGTGACTAAGTTCCTAGTGAAGTCTGCTAGTGTGAGTTTAGACCTTTGTGTACGAAGCCCAGGCACAAGTTGCTGTTGCCAAGTACCTGGTCGAAGTCCTCAGAGGGCTGTCCACTCGTGCGAAGGGTGAAGTGCGAAGCCTGCTCGAAGCACTTTGTGTGCGGAGCCTGCACTGGCTTAGCAGAGTAGATTTTCAGGGCTGTGAGTGGAGCGAAGTCTGCTTGGCTTCGAACTTTTACACCTTGTGAAGCCTGTGTTCGGAGCTGTCAAATACCTCCGAACTAGACCTTCGAAGGTTGGTGTTCGAAGCTTGTTCCGCAGTAGACAGGATTGAAACCGAAGGCTAATTTTTAGCCCGAAAGTTTAAAAGCTCCCATTCACCCCCTCTGGTCGCCATTTTCGGTCCAACAATTGGTATCAGAGCGGGTTAAGATCACCAGTTGACCTTAACCGGTTTTGTGATCTAGTGGCGACATGGATAGCGGCAGTAAAATTTCTCTGTTCGATGGGACTGATTTTGCATACTGGAAGGTGCGCATGGAGGCTTACTTGTTAAGCAAGGAAATGCAATTTGGGAGATTGTGGACTCACAATACTCCATCCCTGATACTCGCACTACTCAAACAGAAAAAGATCAGTATAATGCCAACTCCAAGGCTAGGAATATACTATTCATTGGTTTGAGCCGGAGTGAGTTTGATAGGGTGCAGCACCTTAGGACTGCTAGGGAGATTTGGACAACACTCACTATTTTTCATGAGGGCTCTACACAGATTAAGGCCAGGCACCAGAGCACATATAATCAACAGTATCAGCTGTTTGTGCAGGCACCTGGTGAATCTATAGATGCCATGTTTTCTCGCTTTGATGCGATAGTGAGTAACTTGCGATCCAGTGGGACGCTTGCTTACAATGATCATGATAGGGCTATCAAGCTTCTCTATGCTCTTGACCGTAGCATATGGGAAGTGAAGATATCCAGCATTGAGGAGTCTGCAGGTTATGACACATTGACCTGTGATGAGATCTTCAGCAAGCTGAAGTCCACAGAGATTGCCAAGGCATCTCTTGCAGTGCACAGAAGCTCTTTGCCACAGCCATTGGCATTGGTTTCTAGCACTAGCCGTGGCACCACTGCAGAACCAAGCACATCTGGCACTTGTGTTTTTGCAGATGGTTTTGCTTTGTCCTCCCTGGTCTCCGTCACAAAGGAGCAGGTGGACACTCTAGATGATGATGAGCTTGCTCTCATTGCCCGGAGGTTCACCCGTTTTTATCATGAGAGACGGGATCAGAGGAAAAGTGGTTTTAGTGGTTGCTTTGAGTGTGGCGACACTTCTCACATCAAGGCCAATTGTCCTAAGCTCAAAAAGAGAGATGAGAGTGAGCGCCCTAAATACCACAAGAAGGAGAGGAAACCCTTTGTGAAGGGCAAGCGCGGCAAGATGGCTAAGAAAATAGCCAAGGCCGCTTCCAGAGCATTTGTTGCTGCTCTCAGCGACATCGACACTTCCTCAACTGAGGAGTCGAGCTCTAAGGAGGAGGAGTCCCCAAGGAAGGAGGACAAGAAGGACAAGAAGGGACGAGACTTCACCGGCCTTTGCTTCATGGCCGACAGCGATCACAGCAGGCGATGAGCTTAACTCATCTGAGGTACCACTATCATCTGACCAGCTATTAATTAAATTAGATGAGCCGAATGAAGTAGTTCTTGGTCAGGATAGATTACTTGTGCAAGCCACTAGAGAAAGAAAAGACCTTAGACTTAGGTTAGAATCTGTTTCTACTGAATATGCCATGTTTAAGTCTAAAGTAAATGATGCTGAATGTGAAGCTTGTAATGTAGTCATGGGTGAGCTTGCTCAGTTGCGTTCTGTACATGCTCAAACTCTATCTGAGCTTGAGACTGCACAGAAGCAGCTTTTGGTGGTGGATTCTAGACCTCATGATATAATTGATTACATGAACTGTTCTTTATTGCGCGAGAGCATCAATTTACGTGATAAACATGTTCATGATTTAGAGGCTAGATTGGAGAGGGCCGGTAGTTCTAAGGATGTGCAGCCTATTTGTGACACGTGCATTACCCTTAAGGACCAACTAGGCACTGTTAGAGAGCGAGCTGAAAACCTCATGTCTGAAAATGAGTACCTTCTTTCTGTGGTTAATAAATGTACTGAGGGAAAGGGTAGGATGGATTTGCTCTTGGCCAAGACCAAGTTGTGTGCTGACAGAGCAGGGGTAGCTCTAGGTTTGGGTTTTGAGAGGATTTCTTCAGACAGCAAGACCAAAACAGTTTTTACCTCTCCCACTACCTTAGAGAAAGAGAGAGCTCTGTTAGACACTCCATCAACCAAAAAGCCTACTCCGACCACCAAAGAAAGCCACACCTCCTGCCAAGAAAAATCCTCCCAAGCAAAACCACTCAGAAGAAGCCCAAGGAGCCTGTGAGAGTTGCTCCTGTGACCCATGAGAGTGCCCCGAGGAGAGTGTTTCATTGTTCCTATTGTCAGCGGGCGGGTCATTTGGCTGGATTCTGTTTTCATCGCGTCAAGGATGAGCGACGCTCTCAGGCGATGAGTTACCGGGACATGCATTACCTATCTTTAGGTATGCAGGAGTCTGAGGTTTACTATCATCCTACCTTTGAGGCTCCTCGTGGTTCACGGAGAGGTTTTGCTCCTCGAGGTGTTCACCATGTTCCATATGGTGGTAGACCCCGGGCGAGTAGCTTTGTACCTCGTCAGAGTAGGAGACCTCGACATGTTGTTCGATCACAGCATGTAGGTAGACCTCGCACTTTGCATCATTTCGATTTTCCTGTGTGTAGACCATCTACTTTTACTGCGCCTACTACTCGTGTCACTCAGTGCTGGATGCCTCGTCATTTTTTCACTCACCCCAGCACTGAGCGATCGAGATATTCTTATCATGTGTAGGCGACAGATCGAGGCTTGGAGGGCACGTGGATCATGGACTCCGGTTGTTCGCGCTACATGACCAGAGATGCAGCATGGTTCTCCAGCCTCACCACAACAAAGCAAAGGGAACATATCACCTTCGGAAACAATCGAAGGAGTAGAGTGAAAGGTAAAGGTGTGGTAAGAATTAACTCGAATTTCACTCTCAAAGATGTTGCATTGGTTGAGAACCTGGGATACAATTTGTTGTCTGTATCTCAGTTGCTTGATGAGGGCTTCGAAGTGCGATTCCATCGCGATACTTCGCAAGTGCTCAATTCTGATGGCGTTGTGGTGTGTAAGATCTTTCGGGTTGGGATAGTTTTTGGAGCTGATTTTTCTGAGTCTTCTGGATCTTCTCACTGCCTTGTTGCACATTCGACTTCTGAGCTTTGGAAGTGGCATAGGAGACTAGGGCATATGAGCTTTGAGCTGCTCGCTCGTCTGAGCGCCCTAGGCCTGATCCGAGGATTGCCCAAGCTCAAGTTTGAGAAGAATTTAGTTTGCGCTCCTTGTCGACATGGTAAAATGATCGCCGCTTCACATTCGCCAGTCACCCAAGTGATGACTGATCAACCCGGAGAACTTCTCCACATGGACACTGTAGGTCCTTCTCGGGTTAGTTCTTTAGGCGGCAAGTGGTATGTATTAGTTATTGTCGACGATTTCTCTCGCTACTCTTGGGTCTTCTTTCTTGCCAGCAAGGATGAAGTGTTTTCACACTTTCGGAGCTTGTCTTTGAGACTTTTTACTGAACTCCCTGGTGCATTGAAATTCATTCGAAGTGATAATGGCACTGAGTTCAAAAATAGTCTCTTTCTTGACTTTTGCATGGAGCATGGCATAGAACATCAATTCTCTGCTCCGCGGGTTCCTCAACAAAACGGTGTTGTTGAGAGGAAGAACTGCACTTTGGTTGAGATGGCTAGGACGATGCTTGATGAGCATAGGACTCCTAGAAAATTCTGGGCTGAGGCCATGAACACTGCTTGCTACATCTCAAACTGAATATTCTTGCGCTCAATTTTAAACATGACATCTTATGAGCTGCGTTTTGGGAGACAGCCCAAGGTTACTCATCTTCGAGTTTTTGGCTGTCGTTGCGTTATCCTAAAATGTGGTAATTTGGATAAATTTGAGTCGCGTTCTTCTGACGGGATCTTTTTGGGTTACACTACACATGGTCATTCTTATCGTGTTTATAACTTGGAAACTAACACTGTCATCGAGTCATGTGATGTGACTTTTGATGAATCAACCCCCTCTATTAGTTCTGCATTTGAACAGGCAAATGAACACGACATGGAACAGACCATCTTCGAAGAAGAAGATCCCGGAGAATTCGAGGATGAACCCCTACATCCCTCGACATCAACCCCCGAAGCTGACCCTACTTCAACCACTTCGGCACGAGGTCCCGAAGCAACTACCTCGACATCGGTCATCTTGGACCACTCCAACGCACAAGTTGAGGGGGAGACTGCATCCCGCCGCGAGGCTCCATATCATGTTCAAAGGATGCACCCTCCCGAGCAGATCATTGGTGAGCTTGATCAAAGGGTAACACGTTCTCATGCTCATTTCATTGATTCTGCTTTTGTTGCTTCTTTCGAGCCCTTATATGTTAGTCATGTACTTTCTGATTCTAGTTGGATCAATGCCATGCATGAGGAACTTGAAAATTTTGAGAGAAACCAAGTCTGGTCATTAGTTGATCCTCCACCAAATGTTCATTTCATTGGTACAAAATGGATTTTCAAAAATAAACAAGGGGAGGATGGGACTATAGTTAGAAACAAGGCTAGACTTGTAGCTCAGGGTTTTTCTCAACTAGAAGAGATTGATTTTACTGAAACTTTTGCACCTATTGCTCGCCTTGAGGCCATTAGGATTTTGCTTGCCTTTGCGACATCCCGGGGATTCAAACTCTATCAAATGGATGTCAAAAGTGCTTTTCTTAATGGCTTCATAGGTGAAGATGTTTATGTAAAACAACCCCCTGGTTTTGAAAACCCCAAGTACCCACATAAAGTCCTTAAACTTCATAAGGCTCTTTATGGACTCAAGCAGGCCCCTCAGGCATGGTATGATAGACTTAAGTCTTTTCTGCTTGCGCGGGGGTATTTGATGGGCTCTGTTGATAAAACCCTATTTACTCTCAAGCATGGCAAAGATTTCCTCCTAGTTCAGATTTATGTGGATGACATCATCTTTGGTGGCTCTTCTCATGCTCTGGTTGCCGAGTTTGCAGATACCATGAGCAGGGAATTTGAAATGTCCATGATGGGTGAACTCACCTTTTTCCTTGGTTTGCAAATCAAACAAAGCAAACAAGGTACTTTTGTCCACCAGACGAAGTACACCAAGGACCTGCTCAAGAAATTCGACATGGCAGATGCGAAGCCCCTCGCCACTCCAATGGCTACATCTGTAGCATTGGATCCTGACGAAGATGGAGAAGCCGTAGATGAGAAGGAGTTCCGAAGCATGATCGGCTCCCTCCTCTACTTGACTGCCACGAGGCCGGACATACACTTCGCAGTATGTCTGTGCGCTCGTTTTCAGGCTTCACCACGAGCATCGCACCGCCAAGCGGTAAAACGCATACTCAGGTATCTCAAACATACCCTCGAATTTGGCATATGGTATTCAACGTCTTCATCTTTATGTCTTCGAGGTTATTCCGATGCGGATTTTGCTGGGTGTAGGATTAATAGGAAGAGTACCTCTGGTACTTGTCATTTTCTGGGTACATCTCTGGTTTGCTGGTCTTCCCGCAAACAGTCTAGTGTTGCACAATCGACGGCTGAGGACGAATATGTTGCTGCAGCTAGCTGTTGCTCTCAGATTTTGTGGATGGTTTCCACTTTGCGGTATTTCGGGTTATATTATAAGAGTGTTCCACTTTTCTGTGATAACACTAGCGCTATTTGTATTGCAAACAACCCGGTTCAGCACTCCAGAACCAAACACATTGATGTACGATATCATTTTCTCAGAGATCACAATGAGAAAGGTGATATTGAACTTCAATATGTTGATACCCAACACCAGCTGGCCGACATTTTCACAAAACCCCTCGATGCTTCTCAATTTGCTTACTTGCGTGGGGAACTTGGTGTTTGTCACCCTTACAGCATTTTGTGAGGGGGAGCAGATTTAGATGGATGTGCATTTGCTAAATGTGGGTTGAAATTGCATTTACATCATTTGCATTTATATGCCTGATTATAATTCATGAAATCATGATAGCTCAGCTCTTTTTAATTCATCTGAAACATTCATGTGCATGATGTTTTCCTTCCAAAATCAAATCGTGCTCACTGCTTAGTCTTGAATCTAGCATGTTTAAGCAGGACTGCTTTAGCTATCTTTTATCTGCTTGATAGCAAGACACATTTCCTTGGATGCTAAAAATTTGCAAATTTGTTCTACATCTTCATGGATATTCATAAAGTGCCAAACAATTGGTTCACTTAGTTAAAATCAAAAATTCCATGAGTTGCATGCTTCAAGTTACAAGATCCAGGTGGGTTTGTTTGTCGCACTACCCTATTCTAGACTGCTTACCATTGCACATTGGTCTGAACTGGAATAGTGTAGTGTATGCCAAAATCATTGCTTTAAGCTTCTAATGGCTTTCATGCCTAGGCTTGGCCTGATTGGAAGTATAAAGTGGACAAACAAATAACCCCTGGCACTAAGAAAAGAACAACAAAATTCATTGATCATCAAGTTTGCTTTTCATGCTCCATTTGAACTGGACTTGTCTATCTAGAGTAGAAATTGACTAGCTTTGCGCAGTCCCTGTTTTTACTTATCTAGTTTCCTTGACTAAGTGGTGATGCTTTTCTTTCAAAAATGATCAAATCACATGCTTCATCATGTTTTTAGAGACTATTAATTTGAGTTGAGCCCATGATCATTGGTGTTATTGTTGGCATATTTTTGCTTTATATGTCTTTGCAATTCTGCTCATTTCCAAGCAATGCATCTCTTTCATGCTCCTTGATGCTTGCATTGCCAAAGGGGGAGAAATTGCTACGTTCTCTGCTATAAAGGGGGAGAAATTTTTGAGCTGGAGAGAAAGTTGGGTTCTCTGTTGCCAAAGGGGGATTAACTCAGGGAGTTTTTGCCGAAGGGGCTTTTACTCCTTTACAAAGGGGGAAGAAAATTCTTTTATCAAGTGACATGTTTTGGCTCGTTTCTGAGTTTTTATGGTCACTTGTGTGCTGAAAGTCTTTTAATTTTTCTTGGACTTAAAGTTGGTTGTCAATGCACTCATCAAGGGGGAGATTGAAAAACCAAGGGTTGGTTTCAGTGTTTGTGATGAGTGATTGACAGGCTTTTAACCTCTGTTCGGAGGTTGGACCTCCGAAGGGTGTTCGGAGGTGGTTTCACCGAAGGGTGTTTTTTGGTTTGGTTGCTGCAGTTGTTGCAGCAGAGTGTGCATGTCGGAGGGGTCCGACAGTACATGATGACTGGGTTTGTACCGAAGGTCACGGTACTTTGGGCGGTACACCGGAGTGTGTGCCGGAGGTTGCTAACCCGGAGAGGTCTCCGGAGTACTGGATACACTTGTCTGCCTTTCTGTGGTGCGCAGGGACTTCGGAGGCGACGAACAGGTTCGTAGCAGGTGAACCTGGGTCAAGCGGGAGGCTTGATGCCAGGGGAGTGGGGAGCTCCGTCACGATGGCTGCGAAGGGGTCTGGGTCGGTCCTCGGGTCGAGGTGCGCCAGGTGAAGGCAAAGAGTGCGGAGCGTGGCTCAGGCTGAAGGTACTCCGAGACAAAGTCCTCGGAGGAGAGGCACTTCGAAGGTACTCCGGATGGAGTAACTTCGGAGTTGGATGGATCAAGTCCTCTGCGGAGGCAAGGCGTTCGAAGTGTGCTCCGGAGGGAGACATTCGAAGGTACCCGATGAAGGTCTCAGAAGTCGAGGTGCATCGAAGGCATTGTCCGGGTGAGGCTCATCGAGGAGTGTGCACGGGGAGAGACACTGCGACGAAGGGCTCATGGAATGCTTCATGCGGAGGCCTTGGACGAAGGAGGGACTTCGAAGGGTGGTACTCCGAAGGTGGGGCTTCGGAGTGAGGAAGGCTTCGGAGCGAGGCTAGCTCCGGAGTGAGGACGACTTGTGGTACTTCAGCCATGCATGGCTTCGGTACACAGACCGACGGAGTTCGAGCTGGGAGTAGCTGCAAAGCCGTGGTGGTCCACTCCGGAGGTGTTGGTGCGAAGGCCCAAGGGCTTTGACGGCTTCAGCTCAAAACCATCACTGTATCGAAGGCTGACTTCGGTGAACCGAAGGCCATCTGGCTCAAGGCTTCTCACCGAAGCTATCGCACCCCTCGCGTGCGAAGGGGGCTTCAGAAAGGTCAAAGGCTGCAAGTCTGACAGTGTCTGCTCTGCAAAAAGCTGGCGCTGTCCCCTCTGCAAAGGTTGACAGAGAAGCCTCCAATAAAGTTGACTACCTTTTGTACCCCTCAGTTCTGTAGAGACAAAACCAATGTAAACCCTAGGGGTAAAGTAGTCAATTCCTTTGGGTGAATAGTGGCTATAAATATGGGGGCCTGGTAGGTAACATTTAACACTTTGAGCATTTACTGTTGAGCTCCTGTACTAGCCCCGCACACATGTTGTATTCATCTAGAGTTCAATTTTTAGTGTTCCTTGTCCAAGCGGCGAAGCCCTGCTTCTGTGTTCTCTTTCTGCTTGAGCTTGTTTGCATACCTCGCTAGTTTTAGTGCACCGAAGCCTGTTTAGGCGAAGTGTGTTTTGTGCGAAGTGTGTTTTTCAGTGTGCATTCGCTCTGTGTAACAGGAGGCGAGACCTCGCTGCTTACTAGCGAAGCCCTGATCGAAGCCTGTGTTTTTATCGTGACTAAGTTCTTAGTGAAGTCTGCTAGTGTGAGTTTAGACCTTTGTGTACAAAGCCCAGCACAAGTTGCTGCTGCCAAGTACCTGGTCGAAGTCCTCAGAGGGCTGTCCACTCGTGCGAAGGGTGAAGTGCGAAGCCTGCTCGAAGCACCTTGTGTGCGGAGCCTGCACTGACTTAGCAGAGTAGATTTTCAGGGCTGTGAGTGGAGCGAAGTCTGCTTGGCTTCGAACTTTTACACCTTGCGAAGCCTGTGTTCGGAGCTGTCAAATACCTCCGAACCGGACCTTCGATGGTTGGTGTTCGAAGCCTGTTCCGCAATAGACAGGATTGAAACCGAAGGCTAATTTTTAGCCCGAAAGTTTAAAAGCTCCCATTCACCCCCCCTCTGGTCACCATTTTCGGTCCAACAGAGGGTGTTGTCGGATTGGAGCATTCCATACGGAAGGTTTTGGCACGAGTTCCCATGGTATGGGTCATCTCGTTACACTTTGGTGTAGGGGATGAGTGCGTGCCTTGTGAGTATAGTGGTACACCTCTGATCAGAGTTTTAAATCTATTCGAAAAGCCGAGCCCACGGTCAAGGGCGGGTTGTGTGACTTCTCGCAATTAGTTTACTATTGCTTGAATGTTTGTGTTATTCATGGCATGTAAGGACTGATGAGCGAGGGTGGGCTGATTGTACCCCTTGAGTTAGAAGATGATGCATTTTCCGCATTAACTGCTTCACAAATTATGCTTTTCCGCAAAATTAGCCACAACCTTCCTTGTTATTACTCTGCATTATATTTGCATTTGGTGGCTTGCTGAGTACGATTGTACTCACCCCCGTTGACTTACACCACTAGAGCCCATCTACTATGAGGAGGATGAAGGTCTACAGTAGCAACACAGTCAAGGCAAGACTGGAAGAAGGCATTCATCTAGGAACCTTATTTTATTAGTTTCTCTGCACTTTATCACTTTTGTACTAATATGGTCTACAAACCATGAATGCTTGTCGTATTGTACGCGGCCGTGTGGTGAACATCTTGTTTTAGTGATTTTCTATGGAATTTCAATAAAGGTCCAGATTTATTAAATCTGGGCGTTACAAGATGGTATCAGAGCCGACTTGACTGTAGGAAGCCAAACAGTCCTGACCCTAGGACTTATATTAACCATATTTTCTTACAAACTACTTACTACCTCATCTGTCAGAGATTTTACCAAAAATCTCTCTCTTTTGTAGATGTCGGTTCATACCATGAGTGGGACTCTCCGCGATGAGGTTGGCTTCGTTCGCGAGCTCCACATGCTCGTAGACTTCCTCGGATTTGAACACGAGCCTGGGTTCCATGGGATCTTTCCCGATGTGAATGAGAGCTACTGCGAGGTCATGGTCATCATCTGCCCCTCCACCACGCAGACTGCATTCTTCACCCACGCAGTCGGAGGACCCTCCTTCGTGGTGGCCAGACAACACGCCGCTCTCCAGGCCCTCTCCGAGTTGCGGTTGGTCTACAACGGCCAAATCCTCGACACCACCTACCGCTTCATGCCCACGCGCACCCCCAGGAGTCATCGTAGCATCTACGTCAGCACACTCTCCCAGAGCAACTCTGCCATCGCCCGCACCATGCGACTCTTGGAGGCCATGGACAATCTTCACACGAAGGTCGTCCTCGACGCGGATAGGCAGCATGACACCATCGATTACTACCACCACTCGTCGGAGAACTTGAAACATGAGAACACTGATCTCCACCGCCAGATTCAGCAGGGGTGCCACTTGGCCGCCGAGGTAGAGGAGTTGAGACGGCAGAACGAGCTTTTGCGCTAGGGCGTCGCCGACACCGCTCAGCTACGTCGCCAATGTAGAGGAGCTGCAGAAGGACCTAGAGGAGGTCGCTCCCCTTCCGCCACGCAAGCGAAAGTCCCTCTGGATCCCTTTGGCCAGGCCCAAGAGGATCTCGCACAGTGCCCCTCCTGCCGGGCCCTCTAGCTCCACTGCCTCTACACCGACCACCACCACCGAGCCGATGATCGAGGCTTCCCCCGAGCTGTCTTAGACGTAGTTTACGGTTGTTTCTTTCTATTGATTGTTTGATTGTATCCCCACTCATGTCAGATATAAGGCATGAGTGAAGACTAAAATAAGAAATCGGAATGTATCAGCTTAAGTTCAAGACTTTTTGAAAATTGAGAAATAAAACTTAGTTGCATTCCCTCTAACGATATGTGTCTTCTTTGGAAACCTCACTTCAGGATGACCATCACCCCAGGATCTGATGCCCCTTAGAACGGGGGTGACAACGGGAATCTACCTCAGTGGGTAGCGACGGGACAACGGACAGGCCCTAGTCGCCAACCACCCCACCTTGGCTAAGATGATGGCCAATCAGAATCAACTGATTGCTACGCTGCTAAACTAGATGCAGTAGCAACAGAACCAGATGCAGGAGCAGCAAGCCCAGCTCTTTCGTATGCAACAGCAGCAGCCAGAACCCCCACGACAAGCTACCCCGGCCCCGGCCCCAGCATCCCAACTGTCAGAATTCCTCTGTGTCTGTTCTCCCATCTTCTCAAGCACCACCAACCCGATGGAGGCTGGTGATTGGCTTAGAACCATAGGGAAGAAGTTGGATCTCCTACCGTGCTCTGAGCAGGAGATAGTGGCCTTCCCTGCTCACCAACTCCAAGGTCCCACTGCAGAGTGGTGGGACAATCTGCGCGAGACCCTACCGGAGGGCCATGTCCATACTTGGGCAGAGTTCTCCGCCGCTTTCTGTGCTGCCCACATCCCCGACGGCATAATCGCCTAGAAGCAGCAGAAGTTCTAGGATCTGCAACAAGGAAGCAGGTCCGTTACTGAATACCTGCATGAGTTCAACCGGCTGGCCCGGTATGCTCTGGAAGAAGTACGCATAGATACGGCCAGGCAGTCCAAGTTTCTCCGCGGGCTGAAGGACGAACTTTTCCTTCAGCTGGTCTCCAGAGATTATGCCAACTTTCAGAAGTTGGTAAACAAAGCCATCATTCAGGAGACTGAGCAGAACAAGGTCAGCCTGAAGAAGAAGAGCATGATCGCCTTCTGCCAGAACCAGGGAATGGCGCAGAGGCCGCGTTTCACACCTCCCCCACTGGCGCCCCAATATCACCGCGCCCTGTCTACCGGCTCGCTCCACCCGCCAAAAACCCGGGAGCAGGACATCCTCGCCCCGCTCCACCGGAATGCAGAGGTTTGGACCTGATTTTAGGAATGGATTGGCTCAACAAACACCAAGGAATGATAAGATGTGCTCGAAGGCAAGTGACCATGACCAGTGAAGAAGGGACTGTCGTCACATTTCAGATGCCAAGTCAGAAGTCCAGTACACCCCGTCTACACCAGATTACCTTGGAAGAAATACCGGTGGTCTGTGAGTACCCGGATGTCTTTCCGGATGATTTACCAGGGATGCCACCCAAGAGGGACATTGAGTTCAGGATCAATCTAGTGCCCGGAACCACTCCCATCTACAAGCGACCCTATTGGATGGCTGCCAACGAGCTAGCAAAAATGAAGCAGTAGCTTGAAGACCTTGAGAAGAAGGGATATATCAGACCCAACACATCCTCGTGGGGAGCCCCCATCATCTTCGTAGAAAAGAAGGAAGACAAAGCTAAGCGTATGTGCGTGGATTATCGAGCCTTGAATGAGGTGACCATCAAGAACAAGTACCCTCTACCCAGGATCGACGATGTATTTGATCAACTGAAAGGATCCATTATGTTCTCCAAGATCCACCTCTGGTCCGGGTATCATCAGCTGAGGATTCGAGAGGAAGACATACCTAAGATGGCATTCACCTCGCGTTATGGACTTTATGAGTGCACCATCATGTCCTTTGGATTGACCAACGCCCCGACCTTCTTCATGAATATGATGAATAAGGTGTTCATGGAGTATCTGGACAAGTTTATCGTGGTATTCATAGATGATATCCTAATCTATTCTAAGAACAAAGAAGAGCATGAAACCCACATCCGGTTGACCCTAGGAAAACTTAGGGAGCATCAGTTATACGCCAAGTACAGCAAGTGCAAGTTTTGGACGGCGGAAGTAAAGTTCCTAGGGCACATTATCTCATCACAAGGTATCGCGGTAGGCCCTGCCACCGTGGTAGTAGTTACAGATTGGCTGCCACCCACCAACGTATCTGAGATACGAAGTTTTCTGGGTTTAGCAGGATACTACCGACGATTTATTGAGAATTTCTCCAAGATAGCCAAGCCTATGACCAAGTTGTTGCAGAAGGGAGAGAAGTTTGAATGGACTCCAGAATGCGAGGAAAGTTTTCGAACCCTCAAGTCACGGTTAGTGTCAGCACCCATACTGACCTTATCGGATATAAGGAATGACTTCCATGTATATTGCGACGCATCCCGTCAGGGTTTGTGTTGTGTTCTTACGCAAGACGAAAAGGTTGTCTCTTATGCCTCTCGGCAATTGACACCGCATGAGGTGAACTACCCCACCCACGACCTAGAATTGGTTGCTGTAGTGCACGCTCGGAAGATATGGAGGCACTACTTGGTTGGAAACCGGTGCGAAGTTTTCACAGACCACAAGAGTTTAAAGTATATCTTCACGCAACCGGATCTCAACCTTAGGCAAAGGCGATGGCTATAATTGATAAAGGACTACGACCTAGGCATTCATTACCATCTCGGCAAAGCAAACGTGGTGGCTGAAG
Organism: Zizania palustris; assembly: GCA_019279435.1. NCBI lineage: Eukaryota > Viridiplantae > Streptophyta > Magnoliopsida > Poales > Poaceae > Zizania > Zizania palustris. The sequence continues at coordinate 6,965,513 of JAAALK010000084.1, read as the reverse complement.
CATTGAGTCATAAAGAATATTGTACCGCCATCATGGTTCAAGATCACGCGCCTTTTTTGTATAAGGAGATGGAGAGGTTAAACCTCGGGATAACCATGGGAGCCTATCTAGCCACCCTTGAGACTAGACCAGTCCTGTTCGAGCAGATCCGTGAAGCTCAGCTGGAAGACCCTAATATAGTAGCGATCAAGAAGAATATGAGGCAGGGCAAGGCCCCAGTATTTTCAGAAGATGAGAATGGCACCATATGGTTTGGGACCAGGATCTGTGTGCTCGATAAACCAGAAATAAAAACCCTAATTCTAAGAGAGGCCCATGACACTTTGTACTCCATCTACCCTAGAAGTACAAAGATGTACCAGGACTTGAAGGAACGATACTGGTGGGTTAGTATGAAGAAGGAGATTGCTCAGTTTGTAGCAGAATGTGACACCTGCCAACGAGTGAAGGTGGATCATCAAAGACCAGCAGGGTTGTTACAGCCCCTCAAAGTGCCTGAATGGAAATGGGAAGAGATCGGTATGGACTTCATCACTAGACTCCCAAATACCCAAGTCGGTTATGACTCTATATGGGTAATCATCGATCGGCTAACAAAGGTAGCTCACTTCATAGCCGTCAAGACGACCTATAGTGGCCCGAAACTAGCAGAGTTGTACATGGACCGCATAGTATGCCTTCATGGGGTACCTAAGAAGATAGTCTCTGATAGAGGGAGTACAGTTCACGTCTCGGTTCTAGAAAAACCTTCAATAAGAAATGGGGACTGGACTGAACTTCAGCACAGCATACCACCCCTAGACTAGATGGACAGACCGAGAGGGTGAATCAGATAAAGGAGGATATTCTCTCGGCATGTGCCCTGGACTTTGGAGGAAATTGGGACAAGAGTTTACCATACGCTGAGTTCTCGTACAATAATAGTTATCAGGCCAGCCTTCAAATGTCCCCATTTGAAGCCTTATATGGACGCAAGTGTAGAACGCCTTTACTTTGGGATCAAGCCAGTGAGTCCCAAGTTTTTTGAACGGACATCCTCAGGGAAGCTGAGGAGAAAGTGCAGATCATCAGAGATAGACTAAAGACAGCCCAATCCTGACAGAAGAGCTATGCGGACAATCGCCAACGGGACCTAGCCATTGAGGAAGGAGATCATGTCTACCTTCGGGTGACACCCCTCCGTGGCACTCAAAGGTTTAACATGAGAGGGAAATTAGCACCTCGAGACTTTGGACCCTTCCCCATCGTCCGACGTCAAGGCGAGGTCGCTTACCAGTTGGAGCTACCACCATCATTGGCTGGAGTACATGACGTGTTTCACGTGTCGCAGCTAAAGAAATGCCTTCGAGTTCCAACAGAGCAAGTTGATCTTCAGCAGTTGAATATACAAGAGGATCTGACCTATGTTGAGAAACCCGTCAGAATCTTGGAGGTCAAAGAAAGGACTACCAGGAGTCGAGTAATCCGCTTCTGCAAGGTGAAGTGGAGCAATAATCCCGTAGAATAAGCTACCTGGGAGAAAGAAGAAGAACTAAAAGTGCAGCACTCAAAGCTATTCGAGGATTGATCCAAATCTCGAGGACGAGAATCTCTGTAAGGGGGATAGGGTTGTAACATCCCAAGAATTAAAAATAAATAAAATAAGGAAAATGAATTTTCAGGAATTTAAAGAATTTATTTAATTAAAGAAAACACTAAAAGAACCCTATTAAAGCCAAACAAGGGGGAATACTTCAAATTTTAACTTGGAGAATTTATGGTGGAATCTAGAGGCCAAGATATATTTTTAGGAGTTTTTACATTTTTTATCAAAAGTGATTCAACCTCTAAGCAAATAAATGAACTACTAGAATTATTTTAATTGGAAAATACTTTTAATATCCATTTTGGCCGCAAACCCCCCAATTTCTCTCGGCCCAGCCCAGTCCGAAACCTAGCCACTTTACAGGTAGGGTCCGCCTGTCGGCGCACGCGCCCATCTCTCTCCCGCGCGTCGTGCCCGCTTTGGCCCACTGGTCAGTGCCACAATCCTCTTTCTCGGTCGCTGCCAAGCCTGGCCTGCGTGTCGATGTCTTACCCCTCGCGTTCGCTCGCCGATAGGTAGGGGCTACCTGTCGGGTCCGTCTTCTTCATTGGAAGGGGATCCCTCCTTCCATAATGGCAACATCCTTCCTTTTCCTCGCCACTGGCCACCGCATTACCCCGATTCGACCCCGGATCTCGGTCCCCTGATCACCGGCAACCCCATTCCATCCTTAGCCGATGCGTGTTCGCATTTATGGAAGCTAGCCCGTGCGTTTGGAAGCTCGCCGGAGGGGGAAAAGGAAACCCTCGGTTCCCTTCCAATTTGACGCCGACGAGCCCCTATTTAAGCCCCTCCGATCGCCACCCTCCGCCCTCACCCCGTAGCCGAGCCAGAGCAGAACTAGGAGCGCCGCCGCCTGACTTTCAGCTTTTCCCCCTGCTCCACCTCCAGCCACCGCTCGCTGCTGTGGCGCCTCGATTTATCGAAATCGGAACATTATTGAATTTCGTAAAAAAAACAATAATACAAGAGGTTCATCATGCGAAAATCGTACATACGACAGTATTCATGGTACACAGACCATATTTATTATATCAGAGTTTAATAAAAAAATAATAAAAAAATTAAAAGCCTGACGAACGCCTTCTTCAAGATCTTTTCGCTTGACTGGGTCGCTACTCCAGATCGTCTCCGTAGTAGGCATCCTCTTAGGTGTTCAACGGGTAAGAGTACAAAAAGTACTCAACAAGCCACCGCAAATGCAAGTAATAATGCAAGATAATAACAAAGGAAGGATAAAGGCTAAAAGTGCGGAAAAGTACATTTTCAGTTATTGCAGTTAATGTAGTCAAATTTTATCATGCGGAATAATAAACATGAACATCAATGACATCATCTAACTCGAGGAGTACGTTTTACCTCCTCGCACAACGGTCCTTACATGTCAAACCATCATGCACATGCATATCACAAGTAAACTAACTGTGGGATGTCACGCAACCCGCCCTTCACCGTGGGCTCGAACTTTTCGAAAAGATTAATGACTCTGATCAGATATGTACTACTGTACCCACAAGGCACGCACTCATCCCAAACACCAAAGTGTAACGAGATGACCCATACCACGGGAACTGATGCCAAAACCTCAGCATGAAGTGCTCCAAGCGATAACCACCCGCTCTAGGTTTCACCGGCGCACCGGGCCGCATCCCGGCTAACGTCGCACCCCCTTTTGCGCCACGTCGGTACAAGCCACATGCAGGTGCTGCTTGACCCATCTCCAAATGGTGTCCTCTGTTTGGAACACTCCATACCTTAGTTAGGACTTACCCATTAGACTTGTGTTTAGTACGGAAGTGTATTGCAACGGATCCCGCAGACCGGTCCTTATAGTGCCCCGGGTGCTACCGAACAATGCCCTAGCTTGCACCCGGAACCCACCATGCATTCACTCACAACCACAACTCCAACACCGACAGAATTCCAATGATGAGAATAACGGGGATCATATAGTAGAACCAATCGCTACGACTCATTTTTAATCCTATAGCAATCGTGTCAATACATTGGACACTAGCTAATAATACTAATCATATGGTGACAAGGACTTTAGGCTAGAGAGCATGGCTTGAGTTGCACATCAAGGTCGGGGGATCCTAAATAAATATATTGTAAGGGTTTCATTTGACTAATGCATATATATTCTATGTGTTTTAGCGATTGTTTAATAAAACATGGGTTCAACATGCTCAAAAGATTGGTTTGGTGACTTGCCTTGTTCAGCGAGGGGAGAGGGAGGAACTTCCGGGAAATATTCCGGCTCCTTGACGGCGACGTAATCTTCCCAATATAAATAAAATGAAAATAAATACAACATTCAATTTAAACAATCTAAAACCACACAACAAGCACATAAGTTTAAATTTGTTTTAATTTAAAGGAAATCAAATTGTTGAGTTTCTGAAATGTATTTCATAAATAATTTTAGAAGGAATTATAATGAAAGGTTGTCCTTTGTAAAAAGGGGTTTTAGATGTGAGTAGTCTCATTTTAAGTTTTCTAATTAATTTAAAATGAAAGGTTCAGAGAAAACTTAGTGGTTTCATTATTCTAGCAGGGAATGAAGAAATATAAACTTTATTTGAAATTTAAATAATTGAATTTGCATTTTACCCTAAGGGCATTTTAATACCTATTTAAATAAACATGGAAAATCCAAAGTAAACATACTGTTTTTATTGTATGAACATGTAGAGAATAATATTACAAATTTTCTGAAATTGGAATGGTAATTTTTGAAGTTAAAATGCGCCAGATATGAATTTTACAAGTTTAAAATAGTTTCTAGAATTTATTTTAAATTTAAAATTGCCTCGGGTCCACAGTGAGCCAGGCCCACAGTGAACCCGCACACTGTGCGCGTGGTCCGGATCGATCTGGGCCGTTGGATCCATATCAAATGCGCGAGGGCGAGGCGGGGCGTTTAAGTTGACGTGGACGACTGAGATTAAAATGTGGAAGCGGTACTGCGATGGACGATCTAGATTAAATGCAGGTTTTAAAAACTAACAGACGCACGAGATTAAAACGTACCCCTTCACTCAGATCCAACGGCGTAGATTAAACCGCACATGGGATTTAATTAGTACCGTTAGATCCAGATCGCACGGCTAGGATCAAATCCGACACGGCACGGGTACTCGACCCATGCCGGTCGTTTTCTCCAGGCGACGGCGAGCGGTTCAGAGGCCACGGCGAGCGACGACAGTCGTATCTAAGGCCCAAAATGGAAAAAGGACACTACGGGGATCACGAGGGTACCGTTGGTGGGGTGAACGGTCGACGGAGCGTGGCCGGCGACGAGCGGAGGCGACGAAGATGTTCGGGTCCTCGTCGGCGGTGGCGTTCCGGTGGGGTTCGTCGATGATGGAGTGGTGGCCGAGGTCGGCGTGGTCTTGGCGGTCATGGAGGTGCGGTCGGCGTGGATGGCGAAGGACTCCGGTGATGGCGAGCAGTGACTGGAGTGCGGGCGATGGTGGTACGCTAAAAACTAGAGTGTGAGTGCTCTGTTCGTTCTCACAGCGAGTGGGCGTAGGGGTGTAACGCGGATGGCCAGGGGGTTTAAATAGGGCCATCGGCGGGGGCAGAGGGGGCGCAATTGACTGGTGGCCGAGAGTAAACGCATTTAAACGCCGGCGAGCTCGGGTTGAACTCGATTCATCAAACCTGGACGCGAATCGGTCGGATTTGAATGGGGGAAACGGTCACCGTGGACCGGGGGTTGTAATGGCGGGCTCAATTTGAGGGAAGGGGGTCGGGAGAAATGGATCCGAGGCGCGTTATGGCATCGGCCGGCGAGGGGAGGGGGATTTTTGGGCAGATCTCGCGGGGAAGACGGATGCGACAGGTGGGGGCCAACGGGCAGCGGGCGTGAGCGAGCGGTCGAGGCGACTGATGGGTGGGGTCGGGCTCGGTCGAGAGAGGGGTGGTGCCGATTGGTGGGGTCGGGTTGTCGGGCCCGAGAGAGGGCGGTTGGCACCGACAGGTGGGACCGGGGTGTCGGGCGTGCGTGCGAGAGGAAAGGGGGTCACTAACGGGTGTGGTCGGGCTGCTAGTCCGAGGTGGGCGATAGTAATGGGCTGGGCCGGTCGGGAGGGAGAGAAAGGGAGGGGTGTGGCCCATTACTGTTTTAAAATATTTCTGAATAAAAATAATTCCAGAAAATAGATTAAAAACTTAGGACTACTTCCAAGGTTGATAAAAATGTGTACAAATTCTCAAAAATATATTTTGGCCATAGGATCATAAATAAAAATTTTCAGCTCCTGATTTGGCCATTTCCTCTATGTTGTAGTTCAGAATGGTAAAGGAGGGTATTAAAGGTATTTCCAAAATGAGAAATCTCAGGAAATTGGATTAAATAATATTTTTATTCCTTTAAAAATTTGGGGTGTTACAAACCTATCCCCCTTACAAAGAATCTCTTCCTCGAGATTGGAACGCTACTCGAATAGCTCGGGGTATTGGGCTTTCAGCTCGTCTTCCTTTTCCCATGTAGCTTCTTCGACGGGGTGGTTGTTCCACTGAACCTTACAGAAACGAACTACAAGGCTCCTGGTTACCCTTTCCTTGGTTTCCAAGATCTTGATGGGTTTCTCGATGTAGGTCAAGTCTTCTTGGATGTTGAGCTGTTGAAGATCGGCTTGCTCGGTGGGCACTGAGACACTTCTTCAACTGAGAGACATGGAACACATCGTGAACTCCTGCCAAAGATGGATGCAGTTCAAGTTGATATGCCACTTCTCCCTGCCGTCGGAGGATCTGAAAAGGTCCGACGTAGCGGGGTGCTAGCTTGCCTTTCATGTTGAACCTTTGTGTGCCACGGAGGGGAGTGACTCGGAGATAGACATAATCGCCCTCCTCAAAGGTTATGTCTCTTCGACGGTTATCGGCATAGCTCTTCTGTCGGGACTAGGCTATCTTTAATCGATCCCTTATGATTTTGACTTTCTCTTCAGCTTCTCTTAGTATATCTGTCCCAAACAGTTGCGACTCTCCGGTCTGATCCCAGAGCAGCGGCGTTCTGCACTTTCGCCCATAAAGTGCTTCGAACGGGAACATTTGCAGGCTGGCTTGATAGCTATTGTTGTAGGAGAACTCTGCGTAGGGTATGTTCTTGTCCCACATTCTGCCAAAGTCTAGAGCGCAAGCTCTAAGCATATCCTCCAGTATCTCGTTGACCCTTTCGGTTTAACCGTCGGTCTGTGGATTGTAGGCGGTGCTAAAGTTCAGCCGGGTGCCGAGTTCCTCTTGGAGGTTCTTCCAAAACTTGGAGGTAAACTGACTCCCACGGTCAGATACGATCTTCTTAGGAACTCCGTGAAGGCACACGATCTGGGTCATATACAACTCGGCCAATTTGGCAACAATGTAAGTTGTCTTAACGGGGATTAAGTGAGCCACCTTGGTGAGTCGATCGATGATCACCCAGATAGAATCGTGACCAGCTTGGGTCCTGGGAAGTCCCGTGATGAAGTCCATTCCTATCTCTTCCCACTTCTATTCGGGGACCTTGAGGGGTTGAAGAAGTCCAGCAGGTCTTTGATGCTCTGCCTTGACTCGCCTTCATGTGTCGCACTTGGCCACATACTCAGCTATTTCCCTCTTCATGCTGACCCACCAATATTTTTCTTTCAGGTCTTGATACATCTTTGTACTTCCGAGATGAATGGAGTATAGAGTATCGTGGGCTTCTTGGAGAATGAGAGTCTTCAACTCAGGCTTGTCTGGCACACATATCCGGTTTCCGAACCAGATGGTACCATTCTCGTCCTCGGAGAATCCGGGGGCTTTACCCTTCCGCATGTTCTATTGGATCTCAAAGATGTCCGGGTCTTCCTTCTGCTTTTCTCGGATCTGGTCTATCAAGACAGGCCGAGACTCCAAGGCAGTGTGGTACGCTCGGGTGGTGATCCCTAGATTCAGCCTTTCCATCTCCTTGTATAGCAGAGGGGCTTGGTCCTGAATCATGATGGCATTGCAATACCCTTTCGGACTAAGGGCGTCTGCCACCACATTTGCCTTGCCCGGATGATAATGGATTCCCAAGTCATAATCCTTGATTAGTTCCAACCATCTCCTTTGCCTGAGGTTCAGATCTGGTTGGGTGAATATATACTTGAGGCTCTTGTGGTCGGTGAAGACCTCACACCGATTCCCCACAATGTAATGCCTCCATATCTTCAATGCATGAACCACGACTGCTAACTCTAGGTCGTGGGTTGGGTAGTTCAGCTCATGTGGTCTCAGCTGTCGGGAGGCGTAGGATATCACCTTCCCATCTTGCATCAAGACACATCCCAATCCTTGGCGAGAAGCATCGCAGTAGACGTGGAAGTCTTTTTGGATGTCTGGCAGGGTCAGGATCGGGGCTGACACGAGTTTCTTCTTGAGGGTTTGGAAGCTTTCCTCACAATTTGGGGTCCATTCAAACTTCACTTCTTTTTGTAGCAGTCTGATCATAGGCTTGGCGATCTTCGAAAAATTCTCGATGAACCGGCGGTAGTATCCGGCGAATCCGAGAAAGCTCCGGATCTCGGTTACCGATTCCATGGTGGTCGGATCCACTGCTATTCCTCCGGCAGATATGACATGACCGAGGAACTTCACCTTAGACGACCAAAATTCGCATTTGCTGTATTTGGCGTACAATTGCTGCTCCCTTAGCTTTCCGAGGGTCAAACGGAGGTGAGTCTCATGTTCTTCCTTGGTCTTGGAGTAGACAAGGATATCCTCGATGAATACCACGATGAACATATCCAAGAACTCCATGAAAACATTGTTCATCATGTTCATGAAAAAGGTCGGGGCATTTGTGAGTCCGAACGACATCACTGTATACTCGTAGAGTCCATAGCGGGAGGTGAAGGCAGTCTTGGGTATGTCTTCTTCTCTAATCCTTAATTGGTGATAACCTGACATGAGGTCAATCTTGGAAAACACCGAGGATCCCTTCAGTTGATCGAACAGGTCGTCGATTCGAGGCAATGGGTACTTGTTCTTGATGGTTACGTCGTTCAAGGCTCTATAGTCCACGCACATCCTCTTGGTCTTGTCCTTCTTCATGGAAAATATGACCGGTGCACCCCAGGGTGAGGTACTCGGTCGGATGTACCCTTTCTGCTCCAAGTCTTCGATGTTGCTCTTGACTTCGGCTAATTCATTGGCGGCCATCCGGTATGGGCGCTTGGAGATTGGAGTGGTCCCGGGGACAAGTTCGATTCTGAATTCGATGTCCCGCTTGGGAGGCATTCCTGGTAGGTCCTCAGGGAAGACGTCCATAAACTCCTTGACTATGGGCACTTCTTGAAGGGCTAGCAATGAAGGGACGCTTCGAGTGGTTTGCGGCCGAGCATCCGAAAGGTGACGGCTTCGACTTCAGGGTTGGTCACTGTGACGGACTTGTTGGCACAGTCGATCACCCCCTTGTGCTTCATCAACCAATCCATCCCTAGGATGAGGTCGAGTCCGGTGCATTTTATGAGGACTGGCTCGGCCCGGATAAATATTCCTTGGATCTCTATCTTAACCTTAGGACTGTATAAGTGGGCTAAGGTCTTATTGCCTGGAGTGGCAATCATCATGGGGACGGATAGAGGGAGCACGTCCAAGTTGTGGGTTTTCACAAAATCTTCAGAGATGAAGGAATGTGTCGCTCCAGAGTCAAATAAAATAAGAGCTGGTATGGAATTTACGGTAAACGTACCGAGCACGACTTCGGGAGCCTCTTGAGCTTCCTCTGCGCTAATGTGGTTGACGCGGGCACGAACCACCAGGTTGGGTGCCGCGCCTTGGGGCTGCTTGGGGTGGGGACACTGGTGCGAATAGTGCCCTTCCTTTCGGCAGTTGAAGCAGACGACCGGCCTCCCTTGGCGATCCTTCAAGATTGGGGCCTTGGCGGCGGGCGTCGGCTGAGCGGCCGGAGCTGGTGGAACGGGGCGGGGATGCCCAGCGTTGGATCCACCGGCAGCGTGAGGCGGCCTGTAGGTGGGCCGAGGATGGTAGGCGGGCGCTGGTGGCGGAGGAACGAAGCGGGGCCTCTAGGAGTTCGCATGTTGATGCTTGAAGGCGATCATCTTCCTCTTCTTGAGGTCCAACTTGTTCTGCTCAGTCTCTTGGATGAGCGCTTTATTGACTAGCCATTGGAAGTCGACGTAGTCGGTGGCGACGAGCTGGATGGACAGCTCATCCTTGAGTCCCCGGAGGAACTTGGCCTGGCAGAGGGCGTCGGTCCGCACCTCTTCCGGCGCGTAGCGAGCCAGGCGGTTGAACTCATGGAGGTACTCCATGACAGTCCAACTGCCCTGTTGCAGGTCGCGGAACTCCTACTGCTTGACCGCGATAACTCCGTTGGGGACGTGGGCGGCGCGAAAGGCGATGGTGAATTCTGCCCGTGTCAGTCGGTCCGCACCTCTTCCAGCGCGTAGCGAGCCAGGTGGTTGAACTCATGGAGGTACTCCATGACAGTCCAACTGCCCTGTTGCAGGTCACGGAACTCCTGCTGCTTGACTGCGATAACTCCAGTGGGGACGTGGGCGGCGCGAAAGGCGATGGTGAATTCCGCCTATGTCACCATGTGGTCCTCAGGCTGGGACTCACGGTAGTTGTCCCACCATTCTGCGATGGGACCCTGGAGCTAGTGAGTGGCGAAGGCCACTCGCTCCCGGTCGGTGCAGGGGAGGAGGTCTAGCTTCTTCCCAATGGTGCGGAGCCAATCTCCGGCCTCCATGGGGTTTGTGGTGCTCGAGAAGATTAGGGGACGCACACGCGGGAACTCCGAGAGTTGGGGAGTGGGTGCGGGTGCTGGTGCACGAGGGGCAGGCTCCCCATTTTGCAGACGGTCCAACTGAGCTTGTTGGTGCTGCATTTGAGTGAGGAGGGCGGTGATTAGCTGGTTCTGGTTTGCCATCATCTCCGCCAAAGTGGGATGGTTGGTGGATGGCGACCCAGACTGCCGTGGGCCCGTTGCACCCCAGTTGGGTACAACGTACACCCTCGGGCGCGTCATGGCTTCCTCCTTCTCCGTTGTTGGAGCCGGTGTTCTGGTGGTCGGCCATCTTCTAAATATACGATGTTATAAGGTAAAAATGATGAAATGACGATACAATTAAAAATAGCTCATAAGGCTCATACATATAAACCAAGTGGTAAAATTGTTCATTACACTCAAGCTCTTATTCTATGTACAACATAACTCGTTGTAGATAGCACCACATACAAAAATTGTTTTATTAAAATAGCGGTATCTAGCGCCTACTCGACCAACGGAGGCGGTCTCCGTGCTCTCGGAACCACGGGTACGCGGCTCCCGAGGGATGGTGGGATCGAGAAAGGTCTCGATGATTGGGTCGGAGACGAGGCCGGAGCGTGGTGTAGGGGCGCTGGCGGTGGATGGTCCGGCGGTGGAGGGGTGTGGCGGGATCCTCTTGGGGCGAGGGGTGGGCTCACGGATGGGCTTTCTCTTCCTCGGGAGGAGGGGAACCATCTCCGTGATATCCTTCTGCAGCTGCATAATCTTGCGCTGCAACTCGCCATTCTGCTGGATCAAGTTCTTCGTCTCCTCACGAAGAAACTCAACCGCCTCATGGTGCTCATCGGCATCGAGCACCGCCTCAGTATGGAGGTCGTCCATAGCCTGAAGAAGACGTGACTGCCGGGCCATGACGAGATCACGCACGGAGTGAACTCCGAGGTAGATGCTACGGTAGGCGCCGGGAGTGCGCTTCGGCACAAGCCGAAAGGACGAGTTCTGAAGACGATCATCATAGATCATCCTCAGCTCCATAAGAGCCTGGAGAGCGACGTGTTGGCACGCGACGTCGAAGGTGGGGCCCCCAAGCACAGTGGTATAGGGCAGCAGGTGCTCCCAAGAGCCGTGGACGGTGACGGAGACGTCGCAGGGCCCAGGCAAACTCCTCCAGGTACACGCCCTGGAATTCAGGCTCGAAGAGGAACCCGAGGAATGTGAGCATCATGCGGAGCTCCCGGACGAAGCCCTCAAAGTGGCGGGAGTAGCTGTGGACTTGGTAGACGGGCATCTACAAAACAGCAAGTTGAAGAAAAGTGAGGGGAGGAACAAAGTTTATAAAGTAGGTTTTCGAGAAATAATTTTCTGCAGCTATTGGCTAGGCGGGTCTGTTTGGCTTCCTACAGTCAAGTCGGCTCTGATACCATCTTGTGGCGCCCCGATTTATCGAAATCGGAACATTATTGAATTCCGTAAGAAAAACAATAATACAAGAGGTTCATCATGCGACAATCGTACATATGATAGTATTCATGGTACGCAGACCATATTTATTACATCAGAGTTTAATAAAACAATAATAAAAAATTAAATGCATGACAAACGACTTCTTCAAGATCTTTTCGCTTGACTGGGTCGCTACTCCAGACCGTCTCCGTAGTAGGCATCCTCTGAGGTGTTCAATGGGTATGAGTACAAAAAGTACTCAACAAGCCACCGCAAATGCAAGTAATAATGCAAGATAATAACAAAGGAAGGATAAAGGCTAAAAGTGCGGAAAAGTACATTTTCAGTTATTGCCGTTAATGTAGACAAATTTTATCATGCGGAATAATAAACATGAACATCAATGACATCATCTAACTCGAGGAGTACGTTTTACCTCCTCGCACAACGGTCCTTACATGTCAAACCATCATGCACATACATATCACAAGTAAACTAACTATGAGATGTCACACAACCCGCCCTTGACCGTGGGCTCGGCTTTTCGAAAAGATTAATGACTCTGATCAGAGATGTACTACTGTACCCACAAGGCACACACTCATCCCAAACACCAAAGTGTAACGAGATGACCCATACCACGGGAACTCGTGCCAAAACCTCAGCATGAAGTGCTCCAAGCGATAACCACCCGCTCTAGGTTTCGCCGGTGCGCCGGGCCACATCCCGGCTAACGTCGCACCCCCTTTTGCGCCACGTCGGTACAAGCCACCCATAGGTGCTGCTTGACCCATCTCCAAATGGTGGCCTCGGTTTGGAACACTCCATACCTTAGTTAGGACTTACCCATTAGACTTGTGTTTAGTACGGAAGTGTATTGCAACGGATCCCGCAGACCGGTCCTTATAGTGCCCCGGGTGCTACCGACCAATGCCCTAGCTTGCACCCGGAACCCACCATGCATTCACTCACAACCACAAGTCCAACATCGATAGAATTCCAAAGATGAGAATAACGGGGATCATATAGTAGAACCAATCGCTACGACTCATTTTTAATCCTATAGCAATCGTGTCAATACATTGGACACTAGCTAATAATACTAATCATATGGTGACAAGGACTTTAGGCTAGAGAGCATGGCTTGGGTTGCACATCAAGGTCGGGGGATCCTAAATAAATATATTGTAAGGGTTTCATTTGACTAATGCATGTATATTCTATGTGTTTTAGCTATAGTTTAATAAAACATGGGTTCAACATGCTCAAAAGATTGGTTTGGTGACTTGCCTTGTTCAGCGAGGGGAGAGGGAGGAACTTCCGGGAAATATTCCGGCTCCATGATGGCGACGTAATCTTCCCAATATAAATAAAATGAAAATAAATACAACATTCAATTTAAACAATCTAAAACCACACAACAAGCACATAAGTTTAAATTTGTTTTAATTTAAAGGAAATCAAGTTGTTGAGTTTCTGAAATGTATTTCATAAATAATTTTAGAAGGAATTATAATGAAAGGTTGTCCTTTGTAAAAAGGGGTTTTAGATGTGAGTAGTTTCATTTAAGTTTTCTAATTAATTTAAAATGAAAGGTTCAGAGAAAACTTAGTGGTTTCATTATTCTAGCAGGGAATGAAGAAATATAAACTTTATTTGAAATTTAAATAATTGAATTTGCATTTTACCCTAAGGGCATTTTAATACCTATTTAAATAAACATGGAAAATCCAAAGTAAACATACTGTTTTTATTGTATGAACATGATATGTAGAGAATAATATTACAAATTTTTTGAAATTGGAATGGTAATTTTTGAAGTTAAAATGCGCCAGATATGAATTTTACAAGTTTAAAACAGTTTGTGGAATTTATTTTAAATTTAAAATTGCCTCGGGTCCACGGTGAGCCAGGCCCACGGTTAACCCGCGCACTGTGGGCGTGGTCCGGATTGATCTGGGCCGTTGGATCCAGATCCAACAAGCGAGGGCAAGGCGGGGCGTTTAAGTTGAGTGGACGACTGAGATTAAAATGTGGAAGCGGTACGCGATGGACGATCCAGATTAAATCCGGTTTTTAAAAACTAACGGACGCACGAGATTAAAACGTACCCCTTCGCTCAGATCCAACGACGCAGATTAAACCGCACATGGGATTTAATCAGTACCGTTAGATCTAGATCGCACGGCCAGGATCAAATCCGACACGGCACGGGTACTCGACCCATGCCGGTCGTCTTCTCCGGCGACGGCGAGCGAGCCAGAGGCCATGGCGAGCGACGGCGGTCATATCTAAGGCCTAAAATGGAAAGAGAACACTACGGGGATCACGAGGGTTCCGTTGGCGGGGTGAACGGTCGACGGAGCATGACCGGCGACGAGATGAGGCGACGAAGATGTTCGGTGGTGGCGTTCCGGCGGGGTTCGTCGACGACGGAGTGGTGGCCGAGGTCGGCGTGGTCTTGGCGGTCACGGAGGTGCGGTCGGCGTGGACGGTGAAGGACTCCGGCGACGGTGAGCGGAGACTGGAGTGCGGGCGATGGTGGTTTGCTAAAAACCAGAGTGTGAGTGCTCTGTTCGTTCTCGCAGCGAGTGGGCATAGGGGTGTAACACAGATGACCAGGGGGTTTAAATAGGGCCATCGGCGGGGGCAGAGGGGGCACAATTGATGGTGGCCGAGAGTAAACGCATTTAAACGCCGGCGAGCTCAGGTTGAAATCGATTCATCGAACCTGGACTCGAATCGGTCGGATTTGAATGGGGGAAATGGTCGCCGTGGACCAGGGGTTGTAATTGTGGGCTCAATTTGAGGTAAGGGGGTCGGGAGCAACGGATCCGAGGCACGTTATGGCGTCGGCCGGCGAGGGGGCGGGGATTTGGGGGCGGATCTCGCGGGGAAGACAGATCCGACAGGTGGGGGCCACCGGGTAGCGGGCGCGAGCGAGCGGGAGAGGCGACTGACGGGTGGGGTCGGGCTCGGTCGAGAGAGGGGTGGCGCCGATAGGTGGGGTCGGGTTGTCGGGCACGAGAGAGGGCGGTTGGCATCGACAGGTGGGACCAGGGTGTCGGGCATGCGTGCGAGAGGAAAGGGGGTCACTGATGGGTGGGGTCGGGCTGTCAGTCCGAGGCGGGCGATAGTAATGGGCTGGGCTGGCCGGGAGGGAGAGAAAGGGAGGGGCGTGGCCCATTACTATTTTAAAATATTTCTAAATAAAAATAATTCCAGAAAATAGATTAAAAACTTAGGGCTACTTCCAAGGTTGATAAAAATGTGTAAAAATTCTAAAAAATATATTTTGGCCTTAGGATCATACATAAAAATTTTCACCTCCTGGTTTGGCCATTTCCTCTATGTTGTAGTTCATAATGGTAAAGGAGGGTATTAAAGGTATTTCCAAAATGAGAAATCTCAGGAAATTGGATTAAATAATATTTTTATTCCTTTAAAAATTTGGGGTGTTACAGCTGCCGCCTCAGGCCCCTGCCGTCCATGCCGTCGCCACCATCTGGATCCCCGTCGACCGCCCGTCACCGGCCACCCCTCGGTTGTCCAAGAGGACCACCGGACCACCGCCGCCACCTTCAACCCAAAAACCCTCCGCCGTCTACCCTCACCGCCGGTCGCCGTCAGACGCCCATTGCCACCGTCGCAGGTACGGTCGGGACCCCCTCATTCTCCTCATTTCCATTTTCGCCAAGACCTAGGGCATAACACCCTCACCGGCGCCGTCGCCATCGCGCCCGAACGCCACCGTCGCCGGAGAAGAGGGTAAATTACCCTCGGCGTCGTGTGCCGGGCTGGACGCGCCCTCGGCCGTTCGATCCAAGATGGATGGCTAGGATTATAACCCACTCGGGTTTAATCTAGGCCATCCATCCGGTCAAACCGGTACCGAGCGTTGTGGGCCGTCGATCACCACTTAACTCGTCCCGCCTCGCATCTGGCCACTAGATCCAGATCCAACGGTCCAGATCGGGCTGGACCATGCGCACAGTGCGCGGGTCCATGGTGGGCCTGGCTCACCGTGGACCATAACTCGATTTCTTTTTAAATAAACTTTCAGAAAATTGTTTAAACTTTGAAAATTCATAACTTGCTCATTTTAATTCCAAATATCACCATTCAAATTTTGTTAAATCAATCTTTTTATTCTCTACATTTTGATACCATAAAAATAGTAGGGTTAGTTTGCACAATATATTCTTATAAATTAAATAAATAAAATCCCTATAGGAATAAATTCATAACTCAATAAATAAATCAGGAAAATCCCTAAAATTTAACTCTTGATATTTTTCAGCAAAAACTCAGAATAAAAAGGCTTAATTCCCCTTATTTAAAATCATAAACTTGTATGTTTATATTTTGTGTTATTTTGATTTTTTATTGAATCCTATATTTAATTTTTCCGTATCGAGAAGACTACGAGACCATCGAGGATCCGGAGTATTACCCCGAGGTTCCACCGTCACCATTTGCTGAGCAAGGCAAGTCGCAACCCCCATTTTGATCATAATTGAGCCCATGTTTATTTAAATATCGCTATAACTCATAGGATATAAATGCATTAGTCTAATATCAAGCCCTACATTATATTTATTAGATCCACGTACTTGTGTGTAAACCCAAGCCATGCTTATTGAGCCTACACTCCTTGTCACTCTACAATATTATAATAGCTAGTGTCCAATGTATCGACACAACTGCTATAGGATAAAAGAACGAGTCGTAGATAGTTGGATTCTGCTAGATGAATTTCCCTATTATTCTCGTCTCTGGATTCTGTTGGAGTTGGCTATGTTATAAGTATGGTGGGTTCTGGGTGCAAGCTAGGCATTGGTTGGTCGCACCCGAGGCACTATAAGAACCGGTCTACGGGATCTGTTGCAAAGCACTTCCGTACTAACACTAGTACAAAGCGACACTGTAGCGGCGGGCAAAAATGACCTGTAGTGGCGGGCATCTAGTCCGCCACTACTCTAACGCCACTGCTAACCCTGGTTAGCAGTGGCGGGCAGAGTGCCTGCTACCACTCTGTCAACAGCTGTGGCGGGCTCACTGACATCATCTGCCAGCCACTGCTATTGCGAACAGTAGTGGCGGGCAGATGAGGTCAACGAGCCCACCACTGCTGTTAGCAACAGCAGTAACGGGTGCGTTGACCTCATCTGCCCGCCACTACTGTTAGCAATAGCAGTGGTGGGCAGATGATGTCAGCGCGCCCGCCACCACTGTGTCAACAGCAGTAACGGCCGCGCTGACATCATCTGCCCGCCACTGCTGTGTATACCCCATTACACAGAATGTTGTGAACCTTAATTCACATAGTCCCACAAACCAAAACACAGAAATTATATGCTTCACACAGCCATCCACATACACAACAGCAAAACATCCACATATCCACATACAGATCCACAAAAGCAACACATCAACACAACAACAACCCATCTCATCAATTTACAAATTTACAAAGTTTACATTATATGCTTCACACAGCCATCTAAATACACAGCAACAAAACATCCACATGTCCACATACACAGCCACAACAACAACACATCAACACAACAACAACCATCTCATCAATTTACAAATTTACAAAGTTTACATTTCATCACACATCAAGTTTAAAAAGTTTACATCTATCAAAATTTCAAAATTAACCATTGTTTCACAAATACATCCTCATGCGGTTTACGTTTTCTTGGAAGGCTAACTCATATCTTGCGCATCTTTTTTTTGCTTCTCATCTTCAAAATTCTTATCGATTTGTTGTGCTTGCCTTTTCATTCTTCTGTCCCAATCATACAGAGTTGGATGCTTGGCCACTTCACTCTCAGGATCGAACAATACTCCACGCTCATGAAGAACCTCATCCATCGTGAAGCGGCACATCCTTGATACGATTTCGTACATTTGATGATTCTGAGAGTTGGCTCTTCTCGGCAACGGTTGATGGACCTGATGCCTGCATACGTAACATATAAGTACATACGCTGCAAGTTATATTAGATTAACACACAAGAAATCAACTTACTTCTTTAGTATCCTCAGATACTGTCCGCGCAAACTTTCCTAAGTTATTGCTCATGAAATCACAAGTATAATAGCCGCAATGCACCGAACCAAGATATTGTTTGTGACACTTCAAAATAGACAAAGTTAGAACGATATATAGTTTGGCTTTATCAATTGAATTAAGAAATTTAAAAATATAATATTACCGGATAGTTGGTTCTGATAAGCATATCTTTCGGCCTTTGTGGATCATGTGGGCCACCTAACTTTTCCACATAGTATTTGTACGCACTCTGAATAACATTTAATATATCTTGATATTCTTTTTTGGGTTTGTCGAGAGAGTCGAGCACATAAACCATTGAGCTCTTCGGGTATATCAGAAGTGCAATCCAATGATCACTATCGAAAAAGTAATATATGATTATGTTAGTTTCATAATCGATAAAACGTGATTAAGTGGATATAGTGGGTATACTTACTTAAAGTTATATGCCCCACTTATCATTTCTCTGTCCTTCCATTGATCCATACACCGCGCAATATACAACGCGGCACAATTCCTTTTATTCTTCTTAAGTGGGTCTTGGTCTTTATGAACATCTTCCTTTTAAATTTTTTCTGACCCGCAGTCCAGTACTTGCCATCATTCGGTTTAGTGTCGGGTTCAGTGCACTTTGGCTTATGAATGACGGGTTCAAGTTTCCATACATATTAGACGCGTCACAACATGAATTCAAACTGCATATGTTATGAAACAATAGTCAATATAAGACGTGATTGATTTTTGCTTTGTATTGACAAAGTATAAGTACTTATATGCACTAGAGCATCATGCTTGTGATGTCCGTTCGCTGCAGATGAAACATCCGATGGAAATCATCAAAAAATAGTGCAAGCTTAAACTCTGGGCATTTGAATATTTCTTTTGGAACCTTCAGTTCTATTTATGTAACTCCTAACGAAGACGCTTCGAGGTACCAGTCATGAAATGTTCTCATCCACCAACACATACTCTTAAGTACTCGTTGGGGTAATAATGGTTTGTCTGGTTCGTATTCGATATAATCCTCATCTCCGTATGTCCATTTATCAACAGAAAGTGAGCTCTCCTACTTTTGTACTGGAGCCTTTATGGGAGCCGCTTCGGGCGTAGAACGTGTTTGCCCCACAGTAGTAAAAAATTTAAGCATCTAAAATTTCGGCGCAGAACACTGCCCAGCTTGAACAATTATCTTGTGGATTGCTGGCTTTGGGCGTGCATCTTGTTTTTTAGGATCGGCCACTAGCACTGGCACTTTTGTTATGGGCTCGGTCACTGTACTTGAGGCTCGGCCAGAATTGGCACTGGCATTTGATCAGGCTCTGGCACTTTGTGTTGGGCTCATCAGTGGGCTCAAGCACTGGCACTATCACTTCTGCCACTTTATCGGGCACTGGCTCTGTTGGGGGAATATATTTCCCCTGAACAAGGGCCAAATGACGTCAGCCTCCGATGGCCTCTGGCCCGGAGCCCCACACTGTCGAAGCCTGTATCCTCCCTCGGGTCTGTTTTCCATGTCTCG
>JAAALK010000084.1:6802873-6946050 GCA_019279435.1 Zizania palustris | reverse complement strand
CTTCAAGGTTGCCTGCACGTCCGACGGCTTGCACGGGCTCTGGCCATGATGCCGGAGGGGCTCGGTCTATAGTGCTTCGACCCGAGCATTTCTCAAGATACTCGCTCCGGAGAGCCAGTATGGACTTGCAATCCTTGGTGGTGTGGCTTCTGTTTTCACCATGCACACAACAAAGGAAAGTCTAGCTTTGGCTAGCTGGCTTCCCTAATGGTCTCGAGCCACTAGCTTTGTTGCCCTGAGCCTGTTGATAGTTGGAAGGCATCTTTGGAGCGGACGGGGCATTATTCAATACTTCAGAGCGAGGGTGCTTCCTTCCCCTTCTCTGATCGTGAGAACAATTATTGAAGGGGCATGCGGAGGACTCGGAGCCCTTGGCTCCATTTTGACTTCTTGGGGGAGGGTTGGTGTGGACAAAGCAGTGCTCCGAAGATGCCCTTATTCTGATTTGGCATACTACTCCAAAGACGCCATCAGTTGTGAGGCTGAAGACACCGGCTTTCGGTGGAGTTTGTTGAGGAGGCCAGGGTTCATTACACCTTCGTGCGCCGCATCCATGACAGATGACGTGGACAACCCCTTGATCTGAGACTTGGTGTGGGCGAAGCATGTGAAGTATTGTCGAAGAGTTTCTCTCGTCTGCTATTTCACCTAAAAAAGGCTTCCAGTAGACATCGGGGCTACGAAGGTCCCCTGGAAGTTACTCAACAATTTCTTCTTCAACTGCTCCCACGACTTAATTGATCCCGACTTTAGAGACCAGAACTAACGAAGGACAATGCCTTCTAACGCAAGGGGAAACACTTTGCCATCATATTTCGGGATAGTAATCGAGGTCGTCGTCTTGATGCGTCTCTAAAACGGCAGGGTTGGCCTAAGAACGAAGCCTATCCGCGACCTCCTGCCTCCATCTTTCCACCTCTGCTTGAAGTCGGGCCATCTGAGTGGCCAAGTCTTTGGGGAGTTTCTCACTTCCTCCAGAGGGGTCCTCCAGGTCTTGGGAACTGACATAGTCAGTTCAGAGCACTGACAGAGTTGTCTGAGGGGCTCCGGTTGCTCAAGGGTTATTGGCTACTTCATGAGTTTGGGATACAGGGACCAAGGGGGTCGTGTGATTTGGGGTATATCTGAAGGTCCTGCCCTAGAGGTCCGAGAGGACCTTTGGAATGGCCGGTGGCTATGCTTCGCCTGGGAGGCATGACTTGCGAAGCCAAGCAGGGTCAGGAGACCGAGGGCTTCGAACGGTGGTGGAAGGAGAGAAGGCTTTCAAGCGTTGGTGGAAGGTGAGAAGGCTTTCGAACTGTACTCAAAGCCTCTTGCCAAAGGGTGCAAAGAATCCTGGGACTCCGAAGCTCCCTCCACAAACATACTTCAAAATACAGGTAGTGGTTGTAACACCCCAAATTTTCAGAGAAATAAAAATACTATTTAATCCAATTTCCTGGAATTTAATATTTTGGAAATACCTTTACCCTTTTGGACTACAACCTAGATGAAATGGCCAAACCAGGAGCTGAAAAATTTTGTATAAGATCCCAAGGCAAGATATATTTTGAGAATTTTTACAAATTTTTACAACTTTGGAAGTAGCCTTAATATTTTAATCCATTTTCTGTGATTATTTTTAAATCAGAAAACCTTTTTAAAACAATAATGGGCCTCCCCTCCCTTTCTCTCTCTCCTAGCCGGCCCAACCCACACCTCCCCGCGCGCGCCATCTGACCAGTGGACCCCGCCATCAGCGACCTCCTCTCAGCATGCGTACCCGGCCCCACCGGTCGGCGCCAACCGCCCTCCCTCGCGCCCGAGCATGACCCCACCCGTCAGCCGCCTCACTCATGCGCTCTCGCTCACTGGCCAGTGGCCCCCACCTGTCGGATCCGTCGTCCCCGGGAGATCCGCCCCCAAATCCCACCCACTCGCCGCCTGACACCATAACGTGCCTCGAATCCACTGCTCCCGACCCCCTCCCCTCAAATTGAGCCCGACGTTAACTCACCTGATCCCCGGCGACCGTTTCCCCTCTTGAATTCAGCCGAATCGCATCCAGGTTCAGTGAACCCCCATTGCAACCGAGCTCGCTGGCGATTAAAACCGTGTTTACTCCGGTCTCCCCCGATTACGCCCCCTCTGCCCCCGCCGATGGCGTTATTTAAACCCCCTGGCCGTTCGCATTGCACCCCTACGCTCACTCGTTGCGAGAACAAACAGAACGCCCTCACTTCGGTTTTTAGCGCACCACCACCGCCCACACTCTAGCCGTCGCTCACCGTCGCTGGAATCCCCCTCCGTCTTCGCCGACCGCACCACTACAACCGCAAGGACCTCACCGACCTCGGCCACCCCTCCGTCGATGCCGAACCCCGCCGGATCGCCGTTGCCACCAAGGACCCGAACACCTTCACCACCTCCGCTCGTCGCCGGCCTCGCTCTGTCAACCGTTCGTCACCGCAAGGGTACCCTCATGATCCCCTAGTCGTCCTCTTTCCGTTTTAGGCCTTAGGCACGACCGCCGTCGCTCGCCGTGGCCTCTGGCCCGCTCGCCGTCGCCGGAGAAGACGACCAGCATGGGTCGAGTACCCATGCCGTGTCGGATTCAATCTTGGCCATGCGATCCAGATCCAACGATGGTGATTAAATCATTTTTGCGGTTTAATCCACGCTGTCGGATCTGAGTGAAGCGGTACGGTGCGATCTCGTGCGTTCGTTTATATTTAAAACACATGTTTAATCTCCGCCGTCCATCGCATACCGGTTCAACATTTTAATCTCAGTCGTCCACATCATTTTAACTGCCCCGCCTCGCCCGTGACCGCCCGATCGCGATCCAACGGTGGATCTTGATCCGGTGCACGCGCACAGTGCGCAGGTGCACGGTGGTCTCGGCTCACCGTGGACCGACGCCTGTTTTTGCTTTAATTTAAATTCCAGAAATGCTTTTAAACATCAAGCATTCATATCTTGTGCATTTCAACTCCAAAAATTATCATTTCAATTCCAGAAATTTTGTAATTTTATTCTCTACACATTAGTTCAATAAAAACAGTATGTTTACTTTAGACTTTTCATGTTTATTTAAATAGGTATTCAAATGCCCTTAGGATAAAATGTAAATTCAATTATTTAAATTTCAGAAAAGTTTATATTTATTAATTTTCTGTTAATATATGGAAACCACTAAGTTTTCTTTGAACCATTCATTTCAAATTAAATAGAAAACTTAAAATGGGACTCTTCACTTTTAAAGACCCCTTTTATAAAGGACAATTTTCCCTTTTAGTCCCTTTTAAATTATTTATAAAATGAATTTTAGAAAACATGACAACTTGTTTTCCTTAATCTAAATCAATCACAACCTATATGCTTGTTGGGTGATTTTATATTGTTTTAATTGAATGTTGTATTTATTTCATTGTAATTATATTGGAAAGACTACGACGCCGCCGAGGAACCGGAATACTTCCCGGAAGTTCCTCCCTCTCCCCTCGCTGAACAAGGCAAGTCACCAAACCAATCTTTTGAGCATATTGAACCCATGTCTTACTAAACTATCGCTAAAACACATAGGATATACATGCATTAGACAAATGAAACCCTTACAATATATTTATTAGGATCCCCCGACCTTGATGTGCAACCCAAGCCATGCTCTCTAGCCTAAACTCCTTGTCACCATGTGATTAGTATTATTAGCTAGTGTCCAATGTATTGACACGATTGTTATAGGATTAAAAATGAGTCGTAGCGATTGGTTCTACTATATGATCACCGTTATTCTTATCCTTGGAATTCTTTCGGTGTTGGAGTTGTGGTTGTGAGTGAATGCATGGTGGGTTCCAGGTGCAAGCTAGGGCATTGGTCGGTAGCACCCGGGGCACTATAAGGACCGGTCTGCGGGATCCGTTGCAATACACTTCCGTACTAACCACAAGTCTAATGGGTAAGTCCTAACTAAGGTATGGAGTGTTCCAAACCAAGGCCACCATTTGGAGATGGGTCAAGCAGCACCTGCGGGTGGCTTGTACCAATGTGGCACAAAAGGGGTGCGACGTTAGCCGGGATGCGGCCCGGCGCGCCAGCGAAACCTAGAGCTGGTGGTTATCGCTTGGAGCATTTCATGTTGAGGTTTTGGCATGAGTTCCTGTGGTATGGGTCATCTCGTTTGGGATGAGTGCGTGCCTTGTGGGTACAGTAGTACATCTATGATCAGAGTCTTAAATCTTTTCAAAAAGCCGAGCCCACGGTCAAGGGTGGGTTGTGTGACATCCCACAATTAGTTTACTTTTGAAATGAATGTGCATGATGGTTTGACATGTAAGGACTATTGTGCGAGGAGGGAAAACGTACTCCTCTAGTTAGTTGGTGTTATGATGTTCATGTTTAATATTCCGCATGATTAAACTTGACTTCACTAAATTGCAATAACTGAAAAATGTACTTTTCCACACTTTTAGCCATTATCCTTCCTTTGTTATTATCTTGCATTACTATTGCATTTGCGGTGGCTTGTTGAGTACTTTTGTACTCATACCCATTGGACACACAATTCAGAGGATGCCTACTACGAGGAGGATGGTCTTGAGTAGCGACCCAGTCAAGAAAACGATCCTAAAGAAGACGTTCGTCATGTAGTCTATTTTTACAGTTCCTTTTTATTTTACACTTGTGTAATAATGTGGCCTGCGAACCACGAATGTTTACCCGTATGTACGTTGTCGCATGATGAACCTCTTGTTATTATTGTTTTTCTTATGAAATTCAATAATGTTCTGATTCGTTGAATCGGGGCGCCACAAGATGGTATCAAAGCCGACTTGACTGTAGGAAGCCAAACAGACCTGCCTAGCCAATAGCTGTAGGAAATTATTTCTCGAAAACCTACTTTATAAACTTTGTTCCTCCCCTCACTTTTCTTCAACTTGCTGTTTTGTAGATGCCTGTCTACCAAGTCCACAGCTACTGCCGCCACTTTGAGGGCTTCGTCTGGGAGCTTCGCATGATGCTCACATTCCTCGGGTTCCTCTTTGAGCCCGAATTGCAAGGGGTGTACTTGGAGGAGTTTGCCGGGCCTTGCGACGTCTCCCTCACCGTCCCCGGCTCCGGAGAGCATCTGCCGCCTTTCACCACCGCACTTGGGGGCCCGACTTTCGACGTCACGTGCCAACAAGTCGCCCTCTAGGCCCTCGTGGAGTTGAGGATGATCTATGATGATCGTCTTCAGAACTCGCCTTCCGGCTTGTACCGAAGCACACTCCCGGTGCCTACCGTAGCATCTACCTCGGAGTTCACTCCTTGCGTGATCCGGTCATGGCCCGGCAGTCGCGTCTTCTTCAGGCTATGGACGACCTCCATACTGAGGCGGTGCTCGATGCCGATGAGCACCATGAGGCGGTTGAGTTTCTTCGCGAAGAGACGAAGAACTTGATCCAGCAGAATGGCGAGCTGCAGCACAAGATCATGCAGCTGCAGAAGGACATCGCGAAGATGGTTCCCCTCCTCCCGAGGAAGAGGAAGCCCATCCGTGAGCCCGCCCCTCGCCCCAAGAGGATCCCGCCACACCCCTCCATAGTCGGACCCTCCACCGCCAGCGCCCCTACACCACGCCCCGGCCTCGTCTCCGACCCGATTATCTAGAATTTTCTCGAGCCCACCATCCCTCGGGATCCACGTACTCGTGGTTCCGAGAGCACGGAGACCGCCTCCGGTGGCAAGTAGGCGCTAGATACCGCTTTTCTAATAAAATAATTTTTGTATGTGGTGCTATCTACAACGAGTTGTGTTGTAGATAGAATGAGAGCTTGATTGTAATGAACAATTTTTACCACTTGGTTGACATATATGCATGAGCCTTATGAGCAATTTTTAATTATATTGTTGATTCATCATCTCTTTGCCTTAAAACGTCGTATGTTCAGAAGATGGCCGACCACCAGAACACCGGCTCCAAAAATGGAGAAGGAGGAAGCCGTGATGCGCCTGAGGGTGTTGTACCCAACTAGGGTGCAATGGGCCCACGACAGTCTGGCTCGCCATCCGCCAACCATCCCGCCTTGGCGGAGATGATGGCAAACCAGAACCAACTGATCACTGCCCTCCTCACTCAGATGCAGCACCAACAAGCTTAGTTGGATCGTCTGCAAAATGGGGAACATGCCGCTCGTGCACCAACACCCGCGCCCGCTCCCCAACTCTTGGAGTTTCTACGCGTGCGCCAGCCCATCTTCTCGAGCACCACCAACCCCATGCAGGCCGGAGATTGGCTCCGCACCATTGGGAAGAAGCTAGACCTCCTCCCCTGCACCGACCGGGAGCGAGTGGCCTTCGCCACTCACCAGCTCTAGGGTCCCGCCGCCGAATGGTGGGACAACTACCATGAGTCCCAGCCTGAGGACCACGTGGTGACATGGGCGGAATTCACCATCACCTTTCGTGCCGCCCACGTCCCCGCCAGAGTCATCGTGGTCAAGCAGCAGGAGTTCTGCGACCTGCAACAAGGCAACCGGACCATCATGGAGTATCTCCATGAATTCAACCGTCTGGCTCGCTACGCGCCAGAGGAAGTGCGGACCGACGCCCTCCGCCAGGCTAAGTTCCTCCGGGGACTTAAGGATGAGCTGTCCATCCAGCTCATTGCCACCGATTACGCCAACTTTCAATGGTTGGTGAATAAAGCGCTAATCCAAAAGACTGAGCAAAACAAGCTGGACCACAAGAAGAGGAAGATGATCGCCTTCAAGCATCAACAGGCGAACTCTCAGAGGCCCAGCTTCGTCCCTCCGCCACCAGCTCCCGCATACCATCCTCGGCCCGCCTACAAGCCGCCTCACGCCGCTGGTGGATCCAACGCTGGCATCCCCATCCCGCTCCACCCACTCCGACCGCTCAGCCGACGCCCGCCGCCAAGGCCCCGGTCTTGAAGGATCGCCAAGGAAGGCCGGTCATCTACTTCAACTACCGGAAGGAAGGGCACTATTCGCACCAGTGTCCCCACCCCAAGCAGCCCCAAGGCGCGGCACCCAACCAGGCAGTTCATGCCCGCATCAATCACATCACCGCGGAGGAAGCTCAGGAGGCTCCCAAAGTCGTACTCGGTACGTTTACTGCCAATTCCGTACCGGCAATAATATTATTTGACTCTGGAGCAACACATTCTTTCATCTCGAAAGATTTTGTGAAAACCCACGGTTTGGACGTACTCCCTCTATCCGTCCCCATGATGATTGCCACTCCAGGCAATAAAACCTTAGCTGTTGGACCGGAAACGGCGACCAGAGGGGGGGTGAATGGGAGCTTTTAAAAACTTGGGCTAAAAACAGCCTTCGGTTTTAATACTGTCTACTGCGGAACAGGCTTCGAACACCAACCTTCGAAGGTCTGGTTCGGAGGTATATGACAGCTCCGAACACAGGCTTCGCAAGGGGTAAAAGTCCGAAACCAAGCAGACTTCGCTCCACCAACAACCCCAAAAACAACTCTGCTAAGTCAGTGCATGCTCCGCACCCAGGGTGCATCGAGCAGGCTTCGCACTTCACCCTTCGCAAGAGTGGACTACCCTCTAAGGACTTCGACCTAATACTTAGCGACAACAACTGGTGCTGGGCTTCGTACCGCACAGGTCAAAACGCACACTCAACAGACTTCGCCAAGGGTTCAGACCCGAGAAGCAAAACGGGCTTCGAACAGGGCTACGCTAGTAAGCAGTGAGGTCTAGCCTCCTGTTACACAGAGCGAACGCACACTGAAACGCACACTTCGCACACAACACACTTCGACAAAACAGGCTTCGATGCACTGCCACAAGTCACTCAAGGTGACACACAAATGGACGAAGTATGCAGCGAGGTATGTAAAACATGCTCAAGCAAAAAACAGACAGAAGCAGGGCTTCACCACTTAAACAAGGAACATAGTAAAAGAACTCACTGGATGAATACAAAGTATGAGAGGCTAGTACAGGAGCTCAACAGTAAATGCTCAAAGTGTTAAATGTTACCTACCCAGCCCCCATATTTATAGCCACTATTCACCCTAAGTGAAATGACTACTTTACCCCTAGGGTTTACACCAGTTTTGTCTCTACAGAATAGAGGGGTACAAAAGGAAGTCAACTTTATTCTGGAGGCTTCTCTATCAGCTTTGCAGAGGGGACAGTCGTCATCTTTTTGCAGAGCAGACAATGTCAGCCTTTGCAGTCTTTGACCTTTCCGGAGCCCCCTTTCGCACGCGAGGGGTGCGGTAGCTTTGGTGAGAAGCCTTGAGCCTGATGGCCTTCGCTTCACTGAAGTTAGTCTCCGATACAGTGACGGTTTTGAGCCGAAGCCGTCAAAGCCCTTGGGCCTTCGGAACCAACACCCTCGGAGTGGATCACCACAGCTTCGCAGCTACTCCCAGCTCGAACTCCATCAGTCCGTGTACCGAAGCCATGCATGGCCGAAGCACCACAAGTAAACCTCACTCTGGAGCTAGCCTCGCTCCGAAGCCTTCTTCACTCCGAAGCACCACCTTCGGAGTACCACCCTTCGAAGTCCCTCCTTCGTCCAAGGCCTCCGCACGAAGCATTCCATGAGCACTTCATCGCAGTGTCTCTCCCCGAGCACACTCCTCGACGAGCCTCACCCAGACCATGCCTTCGATGCGCCTCGACTTCTGAGACCTTCGTCCGGTACCTTCGAATGTCTCCCTCCGGAGAACACTTCGAACGCCTTGCCTCCGTAGAGGACTTGTTCCACCATACTCCGAAGTCACTCCATCCGGAGTACCCTTCGAAGTGCCTCGCCTCCGAGGACTTTGTCTCGGAGTACCTTCACCCGGAGCCACGCTCCGCACTTACTGCCTTCCCCTTGTGCACCTCGACCCGAGGACCGACCCAGACCCCTTCGCATTCACCGTGACGGAGCTCCCCGCTCCACTGGCATCAAGCCTCCCGCTTGACCCAGGTTCACCTGCTATGAACCGTTCGTCGCCTCCGCGGTCCCCTGCTGCACCACAAACAAGCAGACAAGTGTATCCAGTACTCCGGAGACCTCTCCGGGTTAGCAACCTTCGGCACACACTCCGGTGTACCGCCCAAAGTACCGAGACCTTCGGTACAACCCAGTCATCGTGTACTGTCGGACCCCTCCGACAGGTACACTCCGCTGCAACAGCTGCAGCAACCAAACCACCGAACCCTTCGGTGAAACCACCTCCGAACACCTTCGGAGTTCCAACCTCCGAACCCCCTTCGGAGGTACCCCTTCGAACCAGAGGAAAAAACCTGTCAATCACTCATCACAAACACCGAAACCAACCCTTGGTTTCTCAATCTCCCCCTTGATGAGTGCATTGACAACCAATTTCAAGTTCAAGAAAATTTAAGACTTTCAGCACACAAGTGACCATAAAAAACTCAGAAACGAGCCAAATCATGTCACTTGACAAAAGAATTTTCCTCCCCCTTTTCAAAAGAGTAAAATCCCCTTCGGCAAATAAAAACTCCAAAAACTCCCCCTGTGAAAATTATACCCCCTTGCTACAGAGAACTCAACACTTTCTCCCCCTTTGGCAATGCAAGCATCAAGGAGCATGAAAAAGATGCATTACTTGAAAATGAGTAGAATTGCAAAGATATATAAAGAAAAAATATGCCAATACTTAAGACCAAATATCATGTGCTCAGCTCAATTTAACATTCTCTAAAAACATGATGGCAGCATGTGATTTTATCATTTTTAAATAAAAGCATCACCACTCAATCATGATAACTAGACAAGTAAAAGCAAGGACTGCGCAAAGCTAGTCAATTTCTACTCTAGACAGACAAGTCCAGATCAAATGGAGCTATGAAAGCAAACTTGACCAATGAATTTTGTTGTTATTTTCTTAATGCCAGGGGTTATTTGTTTGTCCACCTTATACTTTCCAATCAGGCCAAGCCTAGGCATGAAAACCATCATAAGCTTAAAGCAATGATTTTGGCAGACACTACACTATTCCAGTTAAGACCAATGTGCAATGGTAAGCAGTCTAGAATAGAGTAGTGCGACAAACAAACCCACCTGGATCTTTTCACTTAAAGCATGCAAATCATGGAGTTTTTGATTTTGATTAAGTGAACCAATTTGTTTAGCACTTGATGAGTATCCATGAAGATGTAGAATAATTTTTCAAGTTGCAATGTTTAGCATCCAAAGAAAAGTGTCTTGCTATCAAGCAGATAAAAGATAGCTAAAGCAGTCCTGCCTATACATGCTAGATACAAGATTGAGCAGTGAGCATGAAATGAGTTTTAAAAAGAAAACATCATGCTCATTAATGTTTCAGAAAAATTAAAAAGAGCTGAGCTGACACGATTTCATGAATTATAATCAGGCATATAAGTGCAAAAGATGTAAATGCAATTTCACACATAATGAGCATATGCAATACACTTAAAGACAGCTCCCCCTCACAAAATTCCGTAAGGGTGACAAATGCCAAGTTCCCCACGCAAGTAGGCAAAACGAGAAGCATCGAGGGGCTTCGTGAAAATATCGGCTAGCTGGTGTTGGGTATCAACATATTGAAGTTCAATATCACCCTTCTCATTGTGATCTCTGAGAAAATGATATCGCACATCAATGTGTTTGGTTTTGGAGTGCTGAACCGGGTTGTTTGCAATACAAATAGCACTAGTGTTATCACAGAAAAGTGGAACATTCTTATAATCTAACCCGAAATCCCGCAAAGTGGAAACCATCCACAAAATCTGAGAGCAACAGCTAGCTGCAGCAACATATTCGGCCTCAGCCATCGATTGTGCAACACTAGACTGTTTGCGGGAAGACCAGCAAACCAGAGAAGTACCTAGAAAATGACAAGTACCAGAGGTACTCTTCCTATCAATCCTACACCCAGCAAAATCCGCATCGGAATAACCTCGAAGACATAAAGATGAAGACGCTGAATACCATATGCCAAATTCGAGGGTATATTTGAGATACCTGAGTATGTGTTTTACCGCTTGGCGGTGCGAGGCTCGTGGTGAAGCCTGAAAATGAGCGCACAGACACACTGCGAAGTGTATGTCCGGCTTCGTAGCAGTCAAGTAGAGGAGGGAGCCGATCATGCTTCGGAACTCCTTCTGATCTACGGCTTCTCCATGTTCGTCAGGATCCAATGCTACAGATGTAGCCATCGGAGTGGCGAGGGGCTTTGCATCGGCCATGTCAAACTTCTTGAGCAGGTCCTTGGTGTACTTCGTTTGGTGGACAAAAGTACCTTGT
The DNA here is from genome assembly GCA_019279435.1 of Zizania palustris. Lineage (NCBI taxonomy): Eukaryota > Viridiplantae > Streptophyta > Magnoliopsida > Poales > Poaceae > Zizania > Zizania palustris. Next base: position 6,934,810 of record JAAALK010000084.1, on the reverse strand, counting down.
GCGCTTTGCTTGATTTGCAACCCATGGAAAAAGGTGAGTTCACCCATCATGGACATTTCAAATTCCCTGCTCATGGTATCTGCAAACTCGGCAACCAAAGCATGAGAAGAGCCACCAAAGATGATATCATCCACATAAATCTGCACTAGAAGGAAATCTTTGCCATGCTTGAGAGTAAACAGGGTTTTATCAACAGAGCCCATCAAATACCCCCGCTCAAGCAGAAAAGACTTAAGTCTATCATACCAAGCCCGAGGGGCCTGCTTGAGTCCATAAAGAGCCTTATGAAGTTTAAGGACTTTATGTGGGTACTTGGGGTTTTCAAAACCAGGGGGTTGTTTTACATAAACATCTTCACCTATGAAGCCATTAAGAAAAGCACTTTTGACATCCATTTGATAGAGTTTGAATCCCCTGGATGTCGCAAAGGCAAGCAAAATCCTAATGGCCTCAAGGCGAGCAACAGGTGCAAAAGTTTCAGTAAAATCAATCCCTTCTTGTTGAGAATAACCCTGAGCTACAAGCCTAGCCTTGTTTCTAACTATAGTCCCATCCTCCCATTGTTTGTTTTTGAAAATCCATTTTGTTCCAATGAAATGAACATTTGGTGGAGGATCAACTAATGACCAGACTTGGTTTCTCTCAAAATTTTCAAGTTCCTCATGCATGGCATTGATCCAACTAGAATCAGAAAGTGCATGACTAACATCTAAGGGCTCGAAAGAAGCAACAAAAGCTGTAATCAATGAAATGAGCATGGGAACGTGTTACCCTTTGATAAAGCTCACCAATGATCTGCTCGGGAGGATGCATCCTTTGATCATGGTGTGGAGCCTCGCGGCGGGATGCAGTCTCCCCCTCAACTTGTGCGTTGGAGTGGTCCAAGATGACCGATGTCGAGGTAGTTGCTTCGGGACCTCGTGCCGAAGTGGTTGAAGCGGGGTCAGCTTCGGGGGTTGATGTCGAGGGTAGTAGGGGTTCATCCTCGAAATCTCCGGGATCTTCGTCTTCGAAGATGGTCTGTTCCATGTCGTGTTCATTTGCCTGTTCAAGAGCAGAACTAACAGAGGGGGTTGATTCATCAAAAGTCACATCACATGACTCGATGACAGTGTTAGTTTCCAAGTTATAAACACGATAAGAATGACCATGTGTAGTGTAACCCAAAAAGATCCCGTCAGAAGAACGCGACTCAAATTTATCCAAATTACCACGTTTTAGGATAAAGCAACGACGGCCAAAAACTCGAAGATGAGTAACCTTGGGCTGTCTCCCAAAACGCAGCTCATAAGATGTCAAGTTTAAAATTGAGCGCAAGAATATTCGGTTTGAGATGTAGCAAGCAGTGTTCATGGCCTCAGCCCAGAATTTTCTAGGAGTCCTATGCTCATCAAGCATCGTCCTAGCCATCTCAACCAAAGTGCGGTTCTTTCTCTCAACAACACCGTTTTGTTGAGGAACCCGTGGAGCAGAGAATTGATGTTCTATGCCATGCTCCATGCAAAAGTCAACAAAGAGACTGTTTTTGAACTTGGTGCCATTATCACTTCGAATGAATTTCAATGCACCTGGGAGTTCAGTGAAAAATCTCAAATCCAAGCTCCGAAAGTGTGAAAACACTTCATCCTTGCTGGCAAGAAAGAAGACCCAAGAGTAGCGAGAGAAATCGTCAACAATGACTAAAACATACCACTTGCCGCCTAAAGAACTAACCCGAGAAGGACCTACAGTGTCCATGTGGAGAAATTCTCTGGGTTGTTCAATCATCACTGTGGTGACTGGCGAATGCGAAGCGGCAATCATTTTTCCATGTCGACAAGGAGCCAAAAACTAAATTCTTCTCAAACTTGAGCTTGGGCAATCCTTGGATCAGACCTAGGGCGCTCAGACGAGCGAGCAACTCAAAGCTCATATGCCCTAGTCTCCTATGCCACTTCCAAAGCTCAGAAGTCGAATGTGCAACGAGACAATGAGAAGAACCAGATGACTCTAAAAAATCAGCTCCAAAAACTCTCCCAACTCTGAAGATCTTACACACCATAACGCCATCAGAATTGAGCACTTGCGAAGTATCGCGATGAAATTGCACTTCGAAGCCCTCATCAAGCAACTGAGATACCGAAAGCAAATTGTATCCCAGGTTTTCAACCAAGGCAACATCTTTGAGAGTGAATTTCGAATTAATTCTTACCACACCTTTACCTTTCACTCTACTCCTTCAATTGTTTCCGAAGGTGATATGTTCCCTTTGCTTGGTTGTGGTGAGGCTGGAGAACCATGCTACATCTCCGGTCATGTGACGCGAACAACCGGAGTCCGTGATCCACGTGCCCTCCAAGCCTCGATCTATCGCCTACACATGATAAGAATATCTCGATCGCTCAGTGCTGGGGTGAGTGAAAAAATGACGAGGCATCCAGCACTGAGTGACACAAGTAATAGGTGTAGTAAAAGTAGACGGTCTACGCACATGATAATCTAAATGATACAAAGTGCGAGGTCTACCTACATGCTGTGATCGAACAACATGTAGAGGTCTCCTACTCTGATGAGGTACAAAGCTACTCGCCCGGGGTCTACCATCATATGGAACATGGTGAAAAGCTCGAGGAGCAAAACCTCTCTGATAAGCACGAGGAGCCTCAAAAGCAGGACGATAGTACAACTCAGACTCATGCAAACCTAAAGATGGGTAATGCATGTCCTGGTAACTCATCGCCTGAGAGCGTCGCTCATCCTTGATGCGACGAAAACAGAACCCAACCAAATGACCCGCCCGCTGACAATAGGAACAATGAAACACTCTCCTCGGGGCACTCTCATGGGTCTTAGGAGCAACTCTCACAGGCTCCTTGGGCTTCTACTGAGTGGTTTTCTTGGGAGGATTTTTCTTGGCAGGAGGAGTGGTTTTCTTTGGTGCTCGGGTAGGCTTTTTGGCTAATGGGGTGTCTAACAGAGCTCTCTCTTTCTCTAGGGTAGTGGGAGAGATAAAAACAGTTTTGTTTCCATTCTCTGAAGGAATCCTCTCAAAACCCAAACCTAGAGCTAACCCTGCTCTGTCAGCACACATCTTGGTCTTGGCCAAGAGCAAATCCATCCTACCCTTTCCCTCAGTGCATTTGTTAACCACGGAAAGAAGGTATTCATTTTCTGACATGAGGTTCTCAGCTCGCTCTCTAACAGTGCCTAGCTGGTCCTTCAGGGTAATGCACGTGTCACAAACAGGCTGCACATCCTTAGAACTATCGGCCCTCTCCTAATCTAGCCTCTAAATCATGAACATGCTTATCACGTAAATTAATGCTCTCGCGTAATAAAGGACAGTTCATGCATTCAATAATATCATGAGGTCTAGAATCAACCACCAAAAGCTGCTTCTGTGCAGTCTCAAGCTCAGAAAGAGTTTGAGCATGTACAGAACGCAACTGAGCAAGCTCACCCATGACAACAGAGCAAGATTCACAATCAGCATCATTTACTTTAGTCTTAAGCATGGCATATTCGGTAGAAACAGATTCTAGCGTAAGTCTAAGGTCTTTTCTTTCTCTAGCGGCTTGCACAAGTAATCTATCCTGACCAAGAACTACTTCATTCAGCTCATCTAATTTAATTAAAAGCTAGTCAGATGATAGAGGTACCTCAGATGAGTCAAGCTCATCGCCGCTGAGATCGCTGTCGGCCATGAAGCAAAGGTCGGTGAAGTCTCGTCCCTTCTTGTCCTTCTTGTCCTCCTTCCTTGGGGACTCCTCCTCCTCAGAGCTCGACTCCTCAGTTGAGGAAGTGTCGATGTCGCTAAGAGCAGCAACAAAAGCTCTGGAAGCGGCTTTGGCTACTCTCTTAGCCACCTTGCCGCGCTTGCCCTTCACAAAGGGTTTCTCTCCTTTTTGTGGTATTTGGGGCGCTCACTCTCATCTCTCTTTTTGAGCTTAGGGCAATTTGCCTTAATATGAGAAGTGTCGCCACATTCAAAGCAACCACTAAAACCACTTCTCCTCTGATCCCGTCTCTCATGGTGAAAACGGGTGAACCTTGTGGCAATGAGAGCAAGCTCATCATCATCCAGAGTGTCCACCTGCTCCTTTGTGACGGAGACCAGGGAGGACAAAGCAAAACCATCTGCAAGAACACAAGTACCAGATGTGCTTGGTTCTGCAGCGGTGCCACGGCTAGTGCTAGAAACCAATGCCAATGGCTTTGGCAAAGAGCTTCTGTGCACAGCAAGAGATGCTTTGGCAATCTCTGTGGACTTCAGCTTGCTAAAGAGCTCATCACAGGTCAATGTGTCATAACCTGCGGACTCCTCAATGCTGGATATCTTCACTTCCCATATGCTACGATCAAGAGCATAGAGAAGCCTGATAGCCCTATCATGATCATTGTAAGCAAGCATCCCATTGGACCGCAAGTTACTCACTATCGCATCAAAGCGAGAAAACATGGCATCTATGGATTCACCAGGTGCCTGCACAAACAGCTGATACTGTTGATTGTATGTGCTTTGGCACCTGGCCTTGATCTGAGTAGAGCCCTCGTGAAAAATAGTGAGTGTTGTCCAAATCTCCCTAGCAGTCCTAAGGTGCTGCACCCTATCAAACTCACTCCGGCTCAAACCAATGAACAGTATGTTTCTTGCCTTGGAATTGGCATTATACTAATCTTTTTCTATTTGAGAGGTGCGAGTCTCAGGGATGGAGTATTGTGAGTCCACAATCTCCCAAATTGCATTTCCTTGGCTTAGCAAGTAAGCCTCCATGCGCACCTTCCAGTATGCAAAGTCAGTCCCATCGAACTGAGGAATTTTACTAGCTCTGTCCATGTCGCCAATAGATCACAAAACCGATTAAGGTCAACTGGTGATCTTAACCTGGCTCTGATACCAATTGTTGGACCGGAAGTGGCGACCAGAGGGGGGGTGAATGGGAGCTTTTAAAAACTTGGGCTAAAAACAGCCTTCGGTTTTAATACTGTCTACTGCGGAACAGGCTTCGAACACCAACCTTCGAAGGTCTGGTTCAGAGGTATATGACAGCTCCGAACACAGGCTTCGCAAGGGGTAAAAGTCCGAAACCAAGCAGACTTCGCTCCACCAACAACCCCGAAAACAACTCTGCTAAGTCAGTGCAGGCTCCGCACACAGGGTGCATCGAGCAGGCTTCGCACTTCACCCTTCGCAAGAGTGGACTACCCTCTGAGAACTTTGACCTAATACTTAGCGACAGCAACTGGTGCTGGGCTTCGTACCGCACAGGTCAAAATGCACACTCAACAGACTTTGCTAAGGATTCAGACCCGAGAAGCAAAACGGGCTTCGAACAGGGCTTTGCTAGTAAGCAGGGAGATCTAGCCTCCTGTTACACAGAGCGAACGCACACTGAAATGCACACTTCGCACACAACACACTTCGACAAAACAGGCTTCGATGCACTGCCACAAGTCACTCAAGGTGACACACAAATGGACGAAGTATGCAGCGAGGTATGTAAAACATGCTCATGCAAAAAACACACAGAAGCAGGGCTTCGCCACTTGAACAAGGAACACAGTAAAAGAACTCACTGGATGAATACAAAGTATGAGAGGCTAGTACAGGAGCTCAACAGTAAATGCTCAAAGTGTTAAATGTTACCTACCCAGCCCCCATATTTATAGCCACTATTCACCCAAAGTGAAATGACTACTTTACCCCTAGGGTTTACACCAGTTTTGTCTCTATAGAACAGAGGGGTACAAAAGGAAGTCAACTTTATTCTGGAGGCTTCTCTGTCAGCTTTGCAGAGAGGACAGCGTCAGCTTTTTGCAGAGCAGACAATGTCAGCCTTTGCAGTCTTTGACCTTTCCGGAGCCCCCTTTCGCACGCGAGGGGTGCGGTAGCTTTGGTGAGAAGCCTTGAGCCTGATGGCCTTCGCTTCACCGAAGTTAGTCTCCGATACAGTGACGGTTTTGAGCCGAAGCCGTCAAAGCCCTTGGGCCTTCGCACCAACACCCTCGGAGTGGATCACCACGGCTTCGCAGCTACTCCCAGCTCGAACTCCGTCAGTCCGTGTACCGAAGCCATGCATGGCCGAAGCACCAAAAGTCAACCTCACTCCGGAGCTAGCCTCACTCCGAAGCCTTCTTCACTCCGAAGCCCCACCTTCAGAGTACCACCCTTCGAAGTCCCTCCTTCGTCCAAGGCCTCTGCACGAAGCATTCCATGAGCACTTCGTCGTAGTGTCTCTCCCCGAGCACACTCCTCGACGAGCCTCACCCGGACCATGCCTTCGATGCGCCTCGACTTCTGAGACCTTCGTCGGGTACCTTCGAATGTCTCCCTCCGGAGCACACTTCGAACGCCTTGCCTCCGCAGAGGACTTGTTCCACCATACTCCGAAGTCACTCCATCCGGAGTACCCTTCGATGTGCCTCGCCTCCGAGGACTTTGTCTCGGAGTACCTTCACCCAGAGCCACGCTCCGCACTTACTGCCTTCACCTGGTGCACATCGACCCGAGGACCGACCCAGACCCCTTCGCAGCCACCGTGACGGAGCTCCCCGCTCCACTGGCATCAAGCCTCCCGCTTGACCCAGGTTCACCTGCTACGAACCGTTCGTCGCCTCCGCGGTCCCCTGCGCACCACAGACAAGCAGACAAGTGTATCCAGTACTCCGGAGACCTCTCCGGGTTAGAAACCTTCGGCACACACTCCGGTGTACCGCCCAAAGTACTGAGACCTTCGGTACAACCCAGTCATCGTGTACTGCCGGACCCCTCCGACAGGTACACTCCGCTGCAACAGCTGCAGCAACCAAACCACCGAACCCTTCGGTGAAACCACCTCCGAACACCTTCGGAGTTACAACCTCCGAACCCCCTTTGGAGGTACCCCTTCGAACCAGAGGAAAAAACCTGTCAATCACTCATCACAAACACCGAAACCAACCCTTGGTTTCTAATTAGCCCACTTATACAGTCCTAAGGTTAAGATAGAGATCCAAGGTGTATTGTTCCGAGCAGAGCCAGTCCTCATTAAGTGCACTGGACTCGACCTCATCCTAGGGATGGATTGGTTGATGAAGCACAAGGGAGTGATCGACTGTGCCAACAAGTCCGTAGCAGTGACCAACCCCGAAGGCGAAGCCGTCATTTTTCGAATGACCAGCCGCAAACCCCCTGAAGCATCTCTTCACTCTCTGACCCTTGAAGAAGTGTCCATCATCTAGTAGTTTATGGACGTCTTCCCAGAGGACCTACCAGGAATGCCTCCCAAGCGGGACATCGAATTCAGAATCGAACTTGTCCCTGGGACCACTCCAATTTCCAAGCACCCATACCGGATGGCCGCCAATGAATTAGCTGAGGTCAAGAGCAACATCGAAGACCTAGAGCAGAAAGGGTATGTTTGACCGAGTACCTCACCCTGGGGTGCACCGGTTATCTTTGCCATGAAGAAGGACAAGACCAAAAGGATGTGCGTGGACTATAGAGCCTTGAACGACATAAAACCATCAAGAACAAGTACCCATTGCCTCAGATCGACAACCTGTTCGATCAACTGAAAGGATCCTCAGTGTTTTCCATGATTGACCTCAGGTCAGGTTATCACCAATTGAGGATTAGAGAAGAAGACATACCCAAGACTGCCTTCACCTCCCGCTATGGAATCTACGAGTATACAGTGATGTCGTTTGGACTCACGAATGCCCCAGCCTTTTTCATGAACATGTTGAACAATGTATTCATGGAGTTCTTGGATAAGTTCATCATGGTATTCATTGATGATATCCTCGTCTACTACAAGACCAGGGAAGAACATGAAACCCACCTCCGTCTGACCCTCGGAAAGCTTAGGGAACAGCAACTGTACGCCAAATACAGCAAGTGTGAGTTTTGGTCGTCTGAGGTTAAGTTCCTCGGTCATGTTATATCTGCCGGAGGAATAACAGTCGACCCAGCCACCGTGGAAGCCGTAACCAACTAGTTGCAGCCCACGAGCATGACCGAGATCTGGAGTTTTCTCGGGTTGGCTGGATACTACCGCCGGTTCATTGAGAATTTTTCGAAGACCACCAAACCTATGACCAGGCTATTGTAGAAGGAAGTAAAATTTGAATGGACCCCAGATTGTGAGGAATCCTTCCAAACTCTTAAGAAGAAGCGCGTGTCAGCCCCAATCCTGACCCTGCCTGACATCCAAAAAGACTTTCACGTCTACTGCGATGCTTCTCGCCAAGGTTTAGGATGTGTCTTAATGCAAGATGAGAAGGTGATATCCTACGCCTCCCGACAGCTGAGACTGCATGAGCTGAACTACCCAACCCACAATTTGGAGTTAGCAGCCGTGGTTCATGCCTTGAAGATATGGAGACATTACCTTGTGGGGAATCGGTGTGAGGTCTTCACCGACCACAAGAGCCTCAAGTATATATTCACCCAACCAGATCTGAACCTCAGGTGAAGGAGATGGTTGGAACTGATCAAGGATTACGACTTGGGCATCCATTATCATCCAGGCAAGGTGAATGTGGTGGCAGACGCCCTTAGTCGAAAAGGGTACTGCAATGCCATCATGATATAGGACCAAGCCCCTCTGCTCTACAAGGAGATGGAAAGGTTGAATCTAGGGATCACCACCTAAGCGTACCTCGCTGCCTTGGAGTCTAGGTCTGTCTTAATAGACCAGATCCGAGAAAAGCAGAAGGAAGACCCAGACATCTTGGAGATCCAGCAGAACATGCGGAAGGGTAAAGCCCCCGGATTCTCTAAGGACGAGCAAGGTACCGTCTGGTTCAGAAACCGGATATGCGTGCCCGACAAGCCTGAGTTGAAGACCCTCATCCTTCAAGAAGCCCACGATACTCTATACTCCATACATCCCGGGAGTACCAAGATGAATCAAGACCTGAAGGAAAAATATTGGTGGGTCAGCATGAAGAGGGAAATCGCTGAGTATGTGGCCAAGTGCGACACATGCCGGCGAGTCAAGGCAAAGCATCAAAGACCTGCTGGACTTCTTCAACCCCTCAAGGTCCCCGAATGGAAGTGGGAAGAGATAGGAATGGACTTCATCACGGGACTGCCCAGGACCCAAGCTGGTCACGATTCTATCTGGGTGATCGTCGACCGACTCACCAAGGTGGCTCACTTCATCCCCGTCAAGACAACTTACACTGTCGCCAAGTTGGCCAAGTTGTATATGACCCGGATAGTATGCCTTCACGGAGTTCCTAAGAAGATTGTATCTGACCGTGGGAGCCAGTTTACCTCCAAGTTTTGGAAGAACCTTCAAGACGAACTCGGCACCCGGCTGAACTTTAGCACCGCCTATCATCCACAGACCGACTGTCAAACCGAAAGGGTCGACCATATATTGGAGGATATGCTTAGAGCGTGCACTCTAGATTTTGGTGGAATGTGGGACAAGAACTTGCCCTATGCGGAGTTCTCCTACAACAACAGCTATCAGGCCAGCCTACAAATGTCCCCGTTTGAAGCACTTTATGGGCGCAAGTGCAGAACGCTGCTGCTCTAGGATCAGACCGGAGAATCGCAACTGTTTGGGATAGAGATATTAAGACAAGCTGAAGAGAAAGTCAAAATCATAAGGGATCGATTAAAGATAGCCCAGTCCCGACAGAAGAGCTATGTCGATAACCGTCGAAGAGACTTAACCTTTGAGGAGGGTGATTATGTCTATCTCTGAGTCACTCCCCTCCATGGCATGCAAAGGTTCAACATGAAAGGCAAGCTAGCACCTCGCTATGTCGGACCTTTTTAGATTCTCCGACGGCAAGGAGAAGTGGCATATCAACTTGAGCTGCCTCCATCATTGGCAGGAGTTCACGATGTGTTCCATGTCTCTCAGTTGAAGAAGTGTCTTTGTGTGCCCGCCGAGCAAGCCGATCTTCAACAACTCAACGTCCAAGAAGACTTGACCTACATCGAGAAACCCATCAAGATCTTGGAAACCAAGGAAAGGGTAACCAGGAGCCGCGTAGTTCGCTTCTGTAAGGTTCAGTGGAACAACCACCCCATCGAAGAAGCTACATGGGAAAAGGAAGACGAGCTGAAGGCCTAGTACCCCGAACTCTTCGAGTAACGCTCCAATCTCGAGGATGAGATTCTTTGTAAGGGGGACAGGTTTGTAACACCCAAAATTTTCAAAGAAATAAAAATATTATTTAATCCAATTTCCTGGAATTTAATATTTTGGAAATACCTTCAATACCCTCCTTTACCATTTTGGACTACAACCTAGATGAAATGGCCAAACCAGGAGCAGAAAAATTTTGTATAAGATCCCAAGGCAAGATATATTTTTGCGAATTTTTACAAATTTTTATCAACTTTGGAAGTAGCCTTAATATTTTAATCCATTTTCTGTGATTATTTATAAATCAGAAAACCTTTTTAAAACAATAATGGGCCTCCCCTCCCTTTCTCTCTCTCCTAGCCGGCACAGCCCACACCTCCCCGCGCGCGCCATCTGACCAGTGGACCCCGCCCGTCAGCGACCTCCTCTCAGCACGCGTACCCGGCCCCACCTATCGGCGCCAACCGCCCTCCCTCGCGCCCGAGCCCGACCCCACCCGTCAGCTGCCTCGCTCATGCGCTCTCTCCTGCTGGCCAGTGGCCCCCACCTGTCGGATCCGTCGTCCCCGCGAGATCCACCCCCAAATCCCCCCCCCCTCGCTGGCCGATGCCATAACGTGCCTCGGATCCGCTGCTCCTGACCCCCTCCCCTCAAATTGAGCCCGGCGTTAAGTCACCCGATCCCCGGCGACCGTTTCCCCTCTTGAATTCAGCCGAATCACATCAAGGTTCAGTGAACCCCCTTTGCAACCGAGCTCGCCGGCGATTAAAACCGTGTTTACTCCGGTCTCCCACGATTACGCCCCCACTGCCCCCGCCGATGGCCCTATTTAAACCCCCTGGCCGTCCGCATTGCACCCCTACGCTCACTCGTTGCAAGAACAAACAGAACGCCCTCACTTCGGTTTTTAGCGCACCACCGCCGCCCACACTCCAGTCATCGCTCGCCGTCACCGGAATCCCCCTCCGTCTTCGCCGACTGCACCGCTGCAACCGCAAGGACCTCACCGACCTCGGCCACCCCTCCGTCGATGTCGAACCCCGCTGGATCGCCGTCGCCACCAAGGACCCGAACACCTTCACCACCTCCGCTCGTCGCCGGCCTCGCTCTGTCGACCGTTCGTCACCGCAAGGATACCCTCATTATCCCCTAGTCGTCCTCTTTTTGTTTTAGGCCTTAGGCACGACCACTGTCGCTCGCTGTGGCCTCTGGCCCGCTTGCCGTTGACGGAGAAGACGATCGGCACGGGTCGAGTACCCGTGCCGTGTCAGATTCAATCCTGGCCGTGCGATCCAGATCCAACGATGGCGATTAAATCATTTGTGCAGTTTAATCAACGCCGTCGGATCTGAGTGAAGCGGTACGGTGCGATCTCGTGCGTTCGTTTATATTTAAAACCCACGTTTAATCTCTGCCGTCCATCGCATACCGGTTCAACATTTTAATCTCAGCCATCCACGTCATTTTAACTCCCCCACCTCGCCTGTGACCGCCTGATCGCGATCCAACGGTGGATCTTGATCCGGCGCACGCGCACAGTGCACAGGTGCACGGTGGTCTCGGCTCACCGTGGACCGACGCCTGTTTTTGGTTTAATTTAAATTCCAAAAATGCTTTTAAACTTCAAAAATTCATATCTTGCGCATTTCAACTCCAAAAATTATCATTTCAATTCCAGAAATTTTGTAATTTTATTCTCTACACATTAGTTCAATAAAAACAGTATGTTTACTTTAGACTTTTCATGTTTATTTAAATAGGTATTCAAATGCCCTTAGGATAAAATGTAAATTCAATTATTTAAATTTCAGAAAAGTTTATATTTATTAATTTTCTGTTAATATAGGGAAACCACTAAGTTTTCTTTGAACCATTCATTTCAAATTAAATAGAAAACTTAAAATGGGACTCTTCACTTTTAAAGACCCCTTTTATAAAGGACAATTTTCCCTTTTAGTCCCTTTTATATTATTTATAAAATGAATTTCAGAAAACTTGACAACTTGTTTTCCTTAATCTAAATCAATCACAACCTATATGCTTGTTGGGTGATTTTATATTGTTTTAATTGAATGTTGTATTTATTTCATTGTAATTATATTGGAAAGACTACGACGCCACCGAGGAACCGGAATACTTCCCGGAAGTTCCTCCCTCTCCCCTCGCTGAACAAGGGCAAGTCACCAAACCAATCTTTTGAGCATATTGAACCCATGTCTTACTAAACTATCGCTAAAACACATAGGATATACATGCATTAGACAAATGAAACCCTTACAATATATTTATTAGGATCCTCCGACCTTGATGTGCAACCCAAGCCATGCTCTCTAGCCTAAACTCCTTGTCACCATGTGATTAGTATTATTAGCTAGTGTCCAATGTATTGACAAGATTGCTATAGGATTAAAAATGAGTCGTAGCGATTGGTTCTACTATATGAACCCCGTTATTCTTATCCTTGGAATTCTGTCGGTGTTGGAGTTGTGGTTGTGAGTGAATGCATGGTGGGTTCTCGGTGCAAGCTAGGGCATTGGTCGGTAGCACCCGGGGCACTATAAGGACCGGTCTGCGGGATCCATTGCAATACACTTCCGTACTAACCACAAGTCTAATGGGTAAGTCCTAACTAAGGTATGGAGTGTTCCAAACCGAGGCCACCATTTGGAGATGGGTCAAGCAGCACCTGCGGGTGGCTTGTACCAATGTGGCACAAAAGGGAGTGCGACGTTAGCCGGGATGTGGCCCGGCGCGCCGACGAATCCTAGAGCCGGTGGTTATCGCTTGGAGCATTTCATGCTGAGGTTTTGGCACGAGTTCCCGTGGTATGGGTCATCTCGTTTGGGATGAGTGTGTGCCTTGTGGGTACAGTAGTACATCTATGATCAGAGTCTTAAATCTTTTCGAAAAGTCGAGCCCACGGTCAAAGGCGGGTTGCGTGACATCCCACAATTAGTTTACTTTTGAAATGAATGTGCATGATGGTTTGACATGTAAGGACTGTTGTGCGAGGAGGGAAAACATACTCCTCGAGTTAGTTGGTGTTATGATGTTCATGTTTAATATTCCGCATGATTAAACTTGACTTCACTAAATTGCAATAACTAAAAATGTACTTTTCCGCACTTTTAGCCATTATCCTTCCTTTGTTATTATATTGCATTACTATTGCATTTGCGGTGGCTTGTTGAGTACTTTTGTACTCATACCCGTTGGACACACAATTCAGAGGATGCCTACTACGAGGAGGATGGTCTGGAGTAGCGACCCAGTCAAGAAAACGATCCTGAAGAAGACGTTCGTCATGCAGTCTATTTTTATAGTTCCTTTTTATTTTACACTTGTGTAATAATGTGGTCTGCGAACCATGAATGTTTACCCATATGTACATTGTCGCATGATGAACCTCTTGTTATTATTGTTTTTCTTATGAAATTCAATAATGTTCTGATTCGTTGAATCGGGGCGCCACAGTGGCAGAGATCTAGCTTTTAGTACTAAGCTCCCCACGGACGGCGCCAACTGTTGGTGCAACGGATTACGCTAACAGGTTCTATAAGATCAAGAACTGATAAACGAAGTGTCTGTTAATGTGGACTATCTCAAGCCTCTGAATAGGATAATAGCTCGGAATAGTTCAAAGTGTGTATTGAATATCTGAATATTCGATGCCTCTTACAGGGCAAGAAGGGGGGTATTTATAGGTAAAATCTCTAAGGAAAAGACCTTTATACCCCTTAATTACAACCGACATAGTGGATACTATTTCGGTATACCTTATAGGGTTAATATGAAAAACATGCTCGAAGGATGTTGATAAAGCAGACGTCCCATCCTTTTGGTTGTCTTCCACTCTGGAGGGGGAGCCTTTTAGAGTGTCTTTTAGGACCGGAGCATGGAAGCACCCTTCGGCTTCGAGCCCTTCAGTTCGGAGGGCGTCTTTGGCTCTGAGATTAAGACCCTTGCCTTTATCTTCATTGTATAATGTATTTCTTTGGAATCTTGGAGGATCATGAGGATGAAGTAATTTCGCCCATCTAGTACTATATGATAAGCTCACGTGAATCATCACCACTCAGACTAGCATACTAGATATGGTAAAACATGAAATGCAAAAGATTCTCAGCCCAGACCAGGCCTAGCCACCAAAGACTCCTCTACTTCCTTTCTTGATCTCAATCATTGAGGTCAAGGATCCCCGTCTCTCATGTGCGGTTCTAGCACGCTGCCGTGGAAGGTTCTCCATCCCTGTACGTGGGGACTTCGTGGAGACATTGATCCAATAGTGACAATCGTGGACTCTACATACGAATGACTATGTCATCTTCATCGATCGGATCGGCGAAGGATGACAAGGACAAAGCGAGGATAGGCTTGATGCGCTATAGCGACATCTTCTTCCGCTGCACCTAGCGTGTCTCGTGCTAGAAGGTACCGATTCATGATCTCGCACACGCATGAGTCTTGGGATTAGGGCGTAAATTTTGAATTTGCCAGCTAGCGTAGCTCCCCTATTCCCCAACAGTGGTATCAAAGCCTACATGCGTAGTGTTCAATCTAGATCCATCATGTATGGAGATACATGGTGGAAAAATAGATTAGATCTATTTTTGTCTGTGGAAGATCGGAAGTTCCGATGGTGGATCGGAAGATCCGATAATGATTTGATACAGAAAGCAATTGTTGCAGTGCGGGATTCTGATTTTAATCGGAAGTTCTGACCCAACCGAATTTGAAAAACCAAGCCTGTTGAGACGGGTTTTTTAGATCTAGAATCCAGTCACTTGTAGATTGCTCGTCTAACATTGTTTTTGCAGAGAATGATGTGACTGGCCTGGCCTTGGATAATTTTGATGTATGAGATGCATGCAATGAATGCAAATTAAATATAGCATACGTGTCATGGTTATTTACAGCCCAATGCTGATTTAAAATTTATTACGGCTTGCATGTTGTTGGGGGAAATAGTTTTCCCTTAAACAGGGGTCAAATGACGTGAGCCTCCGAAGGCCTCGGGCTCAGAGCCTGTTGGCTAACAAATCCTAAAGACGAACTTTGGCCTCCTCCATCGAAGATTACTCCAAGCAAAACAAATAATTACTCGACTGAAGGCAAGGCCTCCGGGCTCCCCCCAGAGCTAGGCATTCCGGGACCCCTCCAGGACCCCTTTGGAATCAATTGTTCTAGGAACCCTCTAGGCCCCCTTCGGAGCCAAGCCTTCGGGATCCCTCCGGACGCCTCAGGGGAGCCTCCGGGACCATGACGAAGTCCTCTTTGGAGCCCTTTCAGAGCACACTCTGGAGCCTTTCGGAGTCCTCTCCGGGAGCCGCTTCGGAGTCCATTTCGGAGCCCTCTTTGGGGTCCCCATCGAAGTCCTCTTTGGAGCCCCCTCAATGAGCTCTAGCCGATACCCTCCGATAGGTACTCCGGATCAGAAGAAATATCCTAATACCTATACAGTGTAAAAGCCATACCAGGGGCCCAAGCCGTTGGTATGCTGTATATCTACTCCTGAAGTGATGTATATTTACCACGTCTGTAAAGTTGTGTGAACAGTAGCATAGCCTTTTTCCCCTCTTACCCCTATAAAACCTATGACATGTAGGGGTATTTGGGTCTTTTCCTTTGGCCCGCGATCCTATAAAAGTAGGGCCCTGCCCTTGTAATACATACATGCTCAGTAGAGGCAAAATTATGCCAAATCCTCTATAAACTGGACGTTGGGTTATTATCCCTCTTGGGAGGCCTGAACCAGTATAAACCCTCTCTCTCTCCTCTGTGAGAACCCTTTGAGGTTCATATTATGCATTCTACACCACCTCATAGAAACATGTTTGTAACTAACGCATTTGTTACAACACATGTAGTTTCCGTGGTGTTTTGGCCCATGTAATTAGTACAGGCTTTACGAGATAGACTAGTACTCTTAATGAAGGCCGGGAGCACACACTCAAAGGAGATCGCCATAAAAAAGACATGCTATGTCACAATTAATATGATTGCCTGTGATGCTTTCTTTTATTCCTGTTATTCTATTCTTGCATGTTTCGTGTGCGCTAGGGACATTACAGTGCTAGAATAGTATTCCCTCAGAAAATTAAGTGTTAATGCTCTTCCCAATAGCTTCACCCACCAAGGTTCGTGCTCATCGATAGTGGGTCTGCCAAAGAAGGTTGCTATCTTTTATCTTGACCAGTTGGGGCAGAAATCGGACTTCTGAACACATAGTATTGGTTCACTTGACAAGGCTATCAAAATGGTTTTGGGCCTTGGAGCATAGGAGTTGGGGTTGAGGATTGGATGCTTCTCCAAGAACAAGAGTCACATATGATGTGATTAGAAAGGAGTTGCTTACTATTGGCGTAAAAGATTACGCTAACAGGTTCTCGAATGTTAAGAACTAACAAACAGGAAGTTTGTGTTGAGAACTATTCCAAGCCTCCGAATAGGATAGTAGCCTGAAGTAGTCCGAAAGTATGTATTGAATAGCTGAGTATTCGATGCCTCTTACAGGGTAAGAAGGAGGGTATTTATAGGCAAAAAGTCTTAAGGAAAAGACCTATATACCCCTCAATTACAACCGACATAGTGGAAACTATTCGGTACCCCGAATAGGGCTAAAATAGTAAAATCTATCCAGAGAATGTAGATAAGGCACACGTCTTATCAGTTTGGTTGTTTTCCACTGTAGCTTCAGGGCCTTCGGAGGATGCCTTCGAATCATAAGCCGAAGCATCCTTTGGCTTAGAAACTTCATCACCTTCGGAGGTGAGCCCATGCTTTGATGCTGGTAAGTTATCTTTGACTGTCAATCTCTAAAGCCCTGAGGATGAATTATTTTCCCCCAACAGTAGCCCCTTGAATACGCTTCTCCGATTTAACCTGTATGGTAGGAAAGCAGTATGCGCAAGGAATATTTTCATATTCAGGGATTTAGAGAAATTTGAAGGTGTCACAGTTATCCGAAGGGTATTAAACATCGAAATATTCCCGATGAAAGCTTCGAACTGGGACCGTTGTGTGAACACTTCACAGGAAAAGGAACTGTTACGGAGGCGGAACGTCATGGAAAACTATCAAATTTGAGTCGTTACCCTTCAAGTAGTCGTTATGCTCCTGAAAAAGGTAAAGGTCGAAATTTTACCGGGGGTTCACACCTGTTCACTTCCTGGTCCCACCCGTCAATGGCAGAAGTCGAACCTGTAGTGTGACCGTGATCGAAGCGCAATAGCTAGTAGGAAGGCTATAAAAGGGGGGTCGAAGTGTACCAAAAATTTTTACAGAACATGTCTTCCGGAGCTCACTTTCTTCAACCTCCAAATCTCCCCTCAATCTTCCTGAGCGATCGACTCATGGCGAGGACCATCACCACCGTGCCAACGGTAGCAAGCACTTTGGCGTAGAGGCAAGCTTGGGCGGCTTTCGTAGCGGCAGCCATGGCGGGGGCTCCAGGAGGTTCTTGGCCCAAAAATCCTCGAGAGCTCCGCCCTCCATCCAAGAAGCAGATCCCGCAAAGCTTCCTCATCGGCCAATCCACAAGCACTGCGGAATCCATTGAAGAGGCAGTGAACGGGAAGCTGGGCCCCGGAATGAGGACTCGGGTCCCTAGAATAGAGTCGACTCCAAGGCCGCGAAGCGGAGAAGTAGTAGTCTTAGAAGCATTCTTCGAAGCTGGTCTTGGGATCCCTGCCATCAACATTTTGTCAGAGGTATTGGAAATGTTTCACATTACCTTGCCTCAATTGTCCCCCAACACCATCGCAAGGCTGGCGATCTTTGAGTGGGCGCTTTGGGCTGAAGGATGTGAAGGACGATCAAGATCTTCGCCGCTACCCACGAAGCCATCTGCCAACCGAAGCCACAAGATGGCCCCAAAGACACAAGGTTGTTAACAGCCTTCAGAAGCATCAACTTCCAGCTGCGGAAGGAGCGTGCTCAACATTTCCCTGCGAAGGCCATCAATGACCGTTGGTACACCAACTAGATCCTCCTGTGGTTTTACGCCGAGGTCAGAGAAGACTCCAGCTTCGCAGGGCCCCTCCAAGAAATCTAGTTTCGGAAGGAGGCCGAAGTTACTCAGAACCCAACCCTACTCTCAACGCGGTTTGGGTTACTCTCTTCGATAGCTAGCCGCATGAGCATGTGGGATCTAGCGAAAGAATTCATCGCCCTCCGGATCCTGCCTCTCGGAGCCAACTGGCCGATAGCGTTCCAAAATGCTTCAGAGGGAGAGATTCGAAGTCTAGGTAATCCTTCGAACTTCCTGCAGTAATGTATTAGGAAAGAAATAACATACTTATAATTTGCTACCTTTTTTCAGTGGCCCCTTTGGCGCTAGCTCCAGAGCAGATAGCGAGAGCCACCAAATGGGTGCTTGGAGCCCCTATAGTGGCAGAGAGGCAGAAAAGAATAGAATTGGTGGGAAGCTGGGAACACTTCAACAGAGTGTGGAGAGACCTCGAAATGGTGCCCCCACCTCTGCCAGACTTCGACCTGACCGGATCAGCCCCTCAGAAAAGGAAAGCCGTCGCCGAGCCTTCGAAGAAAGCCATCAAGACCCCAATCAAGAAGGGGAAGAAAATGGCAAGACCTCCTCCTCAGCCGAATCCAGCGTCCTTTGCTTCCTCCTTGGGCATTTAGAGCTCATCTTCGGAAGACTCTGGAAACAAGGGCTCCGATGTTCAAATGGGAAAGTCCCTCGAAAATTATCTTCTCGATGACAGCGAAGATGAAGCCATGGACACAGTCGAAGTTCCTGCTCGAGAGACTGTGGAGGCAGACACAGCGTGCTCTCCTGAGCCCGTCGCCGCGAGTTTGGAGCTGGAGACGATTATCCCCAACTCACCCGTGGCTAGGGTGATAGTGCGAAGGTCGAGCCGCCTGCAGCAGCTACACCAGAGAGGACTTCGGGGGACGACCTCGACGAGTACCTCCGGATGTACGAGGTCTTGGAGGACACTGCAATTTTACCTCAAGGCACCAACGAAGGTACACTTCGAAGCTTTTGCCTTTACCATCCCTGTAATAGTTATTACCCACAAATATTCATCAAGTACCTTAATGTTGTAGGTGCGTCGAGGAGTAGCGCAACTCCGGTCACAGATGGAGCTCCAGCTTCTCTCGGAGTTGAGGCTCCGAAGGACACAGCAGCTCCGATGACTGGAGCCATCTCGGGCGAAGTGGTTCCGGCCGAGGGGGCATCGGTCGAAGGAGGATCTACCTCCGCCGGAGTCGCTCCTCCGGCTTTCATGCCAGGGAGGGGAAAGAGCATGATGAGCCTTGGACTCCTCCGTGCCTCGATGATGACGCCTTCCTCCAACGATCCTTCGGCATGTAACTCGGAGGAGGAGGCAACCGCGGATGATTGCCAGGCTTTGTCCTGGCTCCCTTTGTTGGCTCCCTTCTTGGAGCAACGAACGGGCCTCCGGGATCTTCTGGAGCCCTTGGCGGAGAAGGGCCAAGAAGTCATAAACTCCGACTTGGTCTCCGTCTTGAGCGAGGCTAGAGCCCCAGAGCTCAACCTAGCCATCGAAAGGGCTGCCCTTCAGGTAAGCAACATACCACAAGTGCATTCAATTAATAAATGAAATTACTTAGTACTTACTTTCTCTTTTTTGCAGCAATTTGTCCTTGCTAGAGCGGCAGCGACTTCCAATGAAGTCGAAACTAATCGACTCAAGAGGAAGGTTACTACCCTCCAGTCTGCACCTAAGAGCTCCAAAGATAAATCACTTTGACTGGAGGAGGAGCTCCTTGAAGAACGGAGGGCTAAGGATACCACCGATGAAGCACTCCGGATCGAGCGGCAGAGCAGCACTACACTCCAAACTTCGGCCCAAGATGCCGAAGCTGAATGTGTGGTGCTCCGAGCGGAGGTGGACAAGCTCTGGCAAGCGGCAGCCACTTCAAGCGCGCAGCTTGTAGAACTCCAAGACTCACTTTAGCAAGCCATGGCTCAGAAAAGTGCTCTGCTATCCAAGATGGCCAAAGTGTCTGCTGCTGCTGCTAGGCTGGGGGCGGTAGATACGAAGAATGCTGAAATAGCTGAGCGTACCTTGGATGCCCTTCAGGGTACATTGGAATACTTCGGCACCATGTGCCCTTCATCTTCGACTGTGGCGAGCGAGCCCCTCGACCGGAAGCTGAAAATGATTCAAGTGGCGATGAAGCTGATGATGGGCTCTGGTGTCCGGTACAAAGAGATCTCCGGACAAGTTTCTGGAATTGGAGTCCTCCATCATCTCGAAGCTCTTAGGATTTCAGTTGCTCTGGTTGGGGGTTCAACGCCAGTAGGCTTTGCCGATGAGGGCTTATTGCATCCTTCGCAGGATGTAGCTTCTACCTGGGAAGCTTTCCGGTCGATCTGGAAAACAGACCACAAGGCTGTAGCCAAAACTTGGATCGACAAGGCTCACCGGCAAAAGCAAGCGCAAACAAGGCCTCTGCTTCTAGCTTCACCAGCTCCGATGCCTCCTGCTCCGCCAACCGACCCGCAGGTCTAGTCTTATAGGGCGCTTAAGCATGTACAAGAAATCTTGTAAAGCCCCTTACATTAATGAATGAAAAGTTTATAAATTAGGATCTTGTTTGGATGTTTATTCTTTTAGGTTTTGCCATGCACTTCAGAGCTTGACTTCGATGTGTTGGAACATAACGAGTGTCTCCTTCGGCGGTGGTCTGTCCTCAAAAGCTTAAGGCCTTATCGACGCTCGCGCTTCTCTGTTCCTCGCGGAGATCAAGGAGAGATAGCTCTCGAAGTACACCGCAAAGTCTTGGCTTATATCAAAGAAGAGGAAAAGGAAGAAGCATATTCGCCTTCTGAGTACGTAAACTGGTCTGACTCGTAGTACCAAGCCGAGGACCCCGCGGAGGCTAGCTTCGAAAGGCTTCTGTCTTGGGCTGAACTTCAAGAGGAGCAGAAAAAACTGCGAGCTTCGAAGAAGAGAAGCACTCGGACTAAGAAGAAGGTTTTGAAGGCTTCGAGCTCCGAAGGTCGAAGTGGTCTTAGAAGTAGCTCTAGAGGTCGGAGGGGTCTCCGTTTTTATCTAGGCTTAAACCAAAAATTCTCTTGATGTAAAAATATGACTATCCAATTAATATGAATTGCTTTGAAAGCATCTTTTGTTGTTCCTTACTCCCCTGCCCCTCCTTGTGGGTGGGGGACCGTACGCGCTGCGATAGGGTCCGTCGGACACAATGATTTACATAACAATCTAATGCTTTGCACAACACTTGGTAATCATATTTTAATCTTTCGTAGAGTTCTTCGAACTATACGTTCGTATTGAGATGTTTATAAATTTCGGAGCTAAATTTGTACTTGTATACTCCCATAGCAGTCGCTTAGGACTTTAAAAGTGTTTCATTGGCTGGAGCCTTGAAACCTTATTGCTTGGTCACCTTCGACTCTTTTACAGATGCTTCGAACCGGTAGGCCAGAAATCTGTTCTTTTAAAGTCCTTAGACTCTTCTACGGATCCTAACAAGCCAGAGCTTGGAATCCGTAGGCTGGCCACCTATGGCTCTTTTACAAATGCTTCGAACCCGGAGGCTGGAAATTTGTTCTTTTAAAGTCCTTAGACTCTTCTACGGCTCCTAACAAGCCGAAGCTTGGAATCCGTAGGCTGGCCACCTACAGCTCTTTTAGAGATGCTTCAAACCCGGAGGCTAGAAATTGTTCTTTTAAAGTCCTTAGACTCTTCTATGGATCCTAACAAGCTAGAGCTTGGAATCCGTAGGCTGGCCACCTACGGCTATTTTACAGATGCTTCGAACCCGGAGGCCTGAAATTTGTTCTTTTAAAGTCCTTAGACTCTTCTACGGATCCTAACAAGACGGAGCTTGGAATCCGTAGGCTGGCCACCTATGGCTCTTTTACAGATGCTTCGAACCAAGAGGCCGGAAATTTGTTCTTTTAAAGTCCTTAGACTCTTCTACGGATCCTAACAAGCCAGAGCTTGGAATCCGTAGGTTGGCCACCTATGGCTCTTTTACAGATGCTTCGAACCCGAAGGCCAGAAATTTGTTGTTTTAAAGTCCGTAGACTCTTCTACGGATCCTAACAAGCCGGAGCTTGGAACCCGTAGGCTGGCAACGGAATCCTTGAACCAATGGTTCAAAGGTCGTTGTCCGGGTTCATTGAAAGATGCTTGACTCCGCAAGCATCTCCGTTCTCCTGATGCATCCACCAGGAGTAAGGGATATTTGAAGAGTAAACAAAATTGGAACCTCCATCTTTATTTAGAAAGGTACTTTTACAATTGATTACATGGAGCCCCTAAGCGTAGTAACACTTAAGGTGCTCCACATGCCATGTATGCTTCAACTCTTCCCCTTCTAAATTAGCTAATTTAAACGAACCGGGGCACCTTGAGCGTAGGATAATATATGGTCCTTCCCATTTATTTTCTAACTTCCCCGGAGCTATTACACTTCGCAATACCAAATGACCTAGTTTAAGCTCGCTCAATTTTATCTTCGGGTCATACCATGTCTTTGTTTGGTCTTGGTACTTTGTCTGATTGGCGACAGCTCGAAGCCTTGTTTCTTCTGACAAGTCTAGCAAAGTGCTTCTCTCATCTTCATTTCAGGTTCTACTACGCGAAGGGATCCACCCTTGAGCTCCGTAGGAGTCATGGCCTCATCTCCGAATAGCAGCCTCAATGGGGTGAAGCCTGTGGACCTGGCTTGCGTGGTCCGAATGGACCATAGAATCTTAGGATGTTCTTGTGTCCACAGCCCTTTGGCCAGCCCGACAATCCTTCGATTTAGACCGGAGAGAATATTTCCATTGGCTCGCTCGATGGCTCCGTTGGATTGTGGATGGTGAACTGCTGCAAAGCATAACTTGATGCCCAGTTCTTCAAAAAATTCTTTAAAGGGCTCGGCTTCGAACTGGGTTCCATTATCTACAGTTAGCTCCCTTGGCACTCTGAACCTGCATATGATATTTTGCTAGAAGAATTTTTGTACATTCCTTGAAGTGGTAGCAGTTAGAGGTTCAGCTTCGACACATTTAGAGAAATACTCAATTGCTACCACTGCAAACTTCAAGCTGCCTTTTGCCATTGGAAAAGGGCCGATGAGATCCATTCCCCATTGTGCCATTGGCCACACCGGGGCAATAACTTGAAGTGGTACTGGTGGATGGTGAGGAGCCATGCTGAATAGCGTGGGCCTCATGGCTCCAGATGTGATGAGTCATTGTCAACGGTAGTCAAAGAGGACTGAAAAGAGAGAGAAGATCTGCTGTGTCTGGGCCGCGTGTGACTCAGGTACACGGGCAGCGAGCGACTGTCGGGCTGAGGGGCCGCGAAGTCAGGCTGGCCCAATCCGGGTACATGGGCTAGGAGTAGCAGAGGATCCACTAGGCTATTGACCAGGATTGACTCAGGTACACGGGCGGCGAGCGATTGCCGGGCTGAGAGAGCTGCGGAGTCGGGCCGGCCCAATCTGAGTACCTGGTGCAAAGCCGGTGGACGCTTTGTCAGTTTCGGCGCAAAACTGATGACCGCTGATCTCGCATCGGACTGTCCTGAAGAGAAGCCGTAGTCGCTATGAAAGCTTAGCTTCCGGATAAGTCATCTGTAAATAGGAGTTTACTATTTTGTCCTAAGGCCCACAGTCAGTCAGTCGAGTCTGTAAAAATATCCTAAGGGCAGTTGGGTCTTTTCCTTTTATTTCAGTGTCTGTAAAAAACCCTAAGGGGCTGGTGGAATATTCCTAGCTATTGGGTTGCCTATAAATAGGGCCTCAATCCCTAGGGTTAGGTTACCCTTTCTGAAATTACTTTTCTAATCAAAAGATTGGGTCACTTTTTGGTGTCTTCCTGCTCCTGTTCATGCGCGCCGCCACTGCAGTTCATCTGTTCTTCACGAATGTGTGAGATTTTACTCTCTCTATTCCTGTCATTCGATGTGCAGTGAGTTCTGTGTTTTTATTGCATCGGTTTGGGTGCGGCTGGTTGTTGACTCTGTGTGTATGTTTCTCTTGGATTGTTTCTATGCTGCGTTCTAGGAAATCTGGTTCTTCTTGCGTGCTCCTGTAGCAGCAAGTAGTACCTATCTCCTGTAGCTAAAGTATGCTAGTTTTCTAGCCCTTGCTTTTTCCTGACATGGCTTTTTGATCGAGAAGATAGTGTCTGGCATGTCTCTTGATGTTTCTGGCAGAGCCCCATACTTTGCTCGAAGTCCTTCTGTTTTGCGAAGCAGGCTTCGATCAGACCTCTACATAGGCTCTGTTGCTTTCTGTAACTTAGAACATAAAGTGTGAACTCAGTTCTGAAGTATGATCTAATTAGAAGGTTTTAGTCTGTCATACTTGGGCAGTTTTTACGAAGCATACTTCGACAGGTTTCGAAGTTAGCTTCGAAGCGTGTCTCTTTGGTTGGCTTCGCTCGGAGTGTGTTACTGAGAGGTTTCTGCTGTTTTCATTTCTGTTGTTTTGGGTCTCAGTTTGTGCTTTCAGAGACTGTGATTCGAAGTCTGTTTCTAGGCTTCGGCCTCCTGTGTGAAGAGCTACAGAGGGCTCCGATTCGAAGTTGGTCTGTGATTCGAAGGTTACAACTACGGTAGTTATACTTCGATCTATAAGGCTTCGATTTTTCTCTGTTAAGCTTCGAAGTTGTTTTCTTGTGTTAAGCTTTGTAGCCTCGGTGTGCTCTTCGAAGCAGGCTTCGATTGCCTCACACTTTGCCAAACTAGCTTCGATTTGTGTGTTGGTACCTGCGAAGCTAATTCGTCCCGAAGTAGGCTTTGCATTCTCTTTGCTACACATTTCAACAACCTTCGCACATCTGCTTCGAAGCAAACTTTGGTACACCTCCCACGGGCTTCGACGTTGCAGGCTTCGATCAACCACCTTCGACATATTCAGGCTTCGCACGTACTCCGAAGCAGGCTTCGACACGGTGAAGCAGGCTTCGACATTGCGAAGCAGGCTTCGTCAAGTACCTTACTAGAGACAACCGTGAACAGTAACTTCTCATCTCCTTTTAACGTTCTCACGAAGTCTTTGCTGTGATGATTTTGCTCTGAGTACTTTGATCTGCCCATGTTTTAACTGCTTTTGTTTTCTTCCTATTAGCACTATTGGTGTTTCTTGTCTAGGACACCTATCGTTTCTAGGCTAGATACTTTTAGGTTTTTGGCAATCTGTTCACATTTTTGCTGCTTAGTCTTTTGAGGTGCGTTGGGTGTTGGGAGCAGGCCATTTATTCGGAAGAATTTTTTAGGCACCCATTCACCCCCCCTCTGGTCGCTACTTTCGGTCCTACAAGTGGTATCAGAGCCTGGTTAGGGTTTTTCCATACCTTAACCGGTTTTAAAACCCAGTAGTGATCATGACGTCTCCTAGAAAGGTCCCGTCCTTGGAAGCTTATGGCTATAATTATTGGAAGACTCACATGCGAGCCTATCTCATGAGCCAAAGCTCAGACATCTGGGACATTTGTATTCACGCTACTTTCATAGTGTTGCCTGTTGCTGAGCGCACTACTCTAGATATTGTTGCCCAGCATCAGAACAACAACAAAGCAGTGAATATTTTGTTTTCTGGTTTAGGTCCCACTGAATTTGAGCGTGTGAGCCATCTCACCACTGCGAGAGAGATCTGGGCTATCCTTCAGGCACACCATGAGGGGACAGCTCAGGTCAAGGCTCGGCTCTATCAGACCTACTGGCGTGAATATGAGAACTTCACAAAAAAGCCGGGTGAATCTGTTGAAGCGTTGTTTGGTCATTTTCAATCGATCATAAACAAGCCTCGGGACAACAAGGCTGAGGGTGTTCAGTTAGTCTCAGATCATGAGTAGGCGCTCAAGGTTCTCCATACCTTGGACCCTAAGATCAGGGAGATCAAGGTATCCTCTATCATTGAGAGCACATCTTATGATACCTTGACCATTTCTGAGTTGTTTAGCAAGCTGAAGTCCACTGAGGTTGATACCCAGTTGAGATCAAATCTCACTGGCTCTGGATCAAAGACCCTGGCCCTTTCCACACCCTCTACTGATCCCTCCTCTGTGAGCTGTGCTGGGTTCTCCTTGATGTCTATCACTGAGGACCAGCTCGAGTCGTTAGGAGATGATGACCTGTGTCTTTTTAACAACCGGGTGTGTCGTGTTTATGACAAGAGAATGATCAAAAGACATGGCACAAAGACCGGATGCTTTGAGTTTGGTGACCTAGGACACTTCATTGCCGACTGTCCCAAGCGCACTGGTCACAAGAGGGGCGCCGGTGGTGGCTTCTACTACTCCGGCAAGCACAACAGCTCCTCCTTCACCAAGGGCAAGCCAAAGACCAGATTCTTCAGAAAGGCCCTGAAGGACTACCGGCGAGAGAACAAGAAGCACGACAAGGCCTTCTTCGCCGAGATGGAGAAGAGCTACTCCAAGCGGTCCACATCCTCTTCCTCTTCATCGAGCTCAACCGATGAGGAGATCGTCATCAAGAAGGGGAAGGACAAGGATTATCTGGTGGGGCTTTGCTTCATGGCCTTTGGGGACAGACCGAAGAGCCGCTCACATCAGCGCCGAAGATCTCGCAAGAGCTTCTGCTCAATGGCTCTTGAGGATAAGGAAGAGAAGGGCTCCTCCGATGACTCCGACGATGATGACAACGAAAAGGTATCATCTTATGAGTGTGAAATCATTGATTTACTTGAAAGCAATCGTCAGGAGTTAAAATATCGGGAAAAACCGCTTAGGGGGGCTAAGAAGAGGATAGATGAATTAGAGAGTGAGCTTGCCATGGCCAACGGCAGAATTGAGAGTCTATCTTCTTCCCCTTGCTTGGGTGATAGCAGTGAGTGCCCAAAGTGTGAGGTGCTTCTGTGTGACCTGTCAACACTGAAGTCCAGGTACACGGAAAGGGTTGATGAGAGGGACGCTTTGGCCACTGAGCTTGAGAGTGCACAGCTGGAGCTGAAAGATGCTGAAGCCACTGGAGTCATGCCCTGTGCTGATTGCCCATCTCATCTAGCTAGTTTAGCTGAGCTGAAAGCCAAGGGAGATGAGCATTTGGGTGATTTGGAGAGAGTGAGAGCTGAGCTGGCGTAGACTAGGCTAGAGTTTGAGACACTGTCAGTTCCACCCACTGTCTATGAGAACTGCTTGTCTCTTAGACTAGAGTTTATTAAGCTGAAAGCCGAGAAGTCTGTCCAAGTAGATAGAGAGTGTGAGACCTGCTTGTCTCAGGTGGAGGTTCTAGCTTCTTTGAGAGAGGAGCTAGCTGATTCCCAGAATGAAAACTTTTACCTTCGTTCTATCCTGAGTTGGATCAGTGCCAGAGAGCCACAGCTCGGCATGATGATCCAGCAGTTTAAGAGGCAGGATGGGTTTGGGGTAGGCTACACCTACACCAAGGCTAACTTTGAGAGTGCCATTAGTCGGGCAGTGAAGTGGAGTAAAATGACTCCTGAGCAGAGATACCCCAAGACTCACTCCACTGAGTCTTTCCAGGCTAGTCAGCCCAAGGATGGAGTGATCCAAGAACAGCCCAAAGCTCCACCCAAGAAGCCCATCTAGGTTCCAAAGCCCAAACACCTCCACACTTCTCTTGACTCTCTTCCTGTACCCTCTCAACCCAAGAAGACTACAGCAAACACCACTAAGCCCAAGAACCCCAAGACTCAACCACATCCCAAGAAGCCCACCTATCATTGTGAGTACTGTCAGAGAGACGGGCATCTTACGTAGTTTTGCTTCAGGAGGAAGCGGGTTGAGAGAGCAGAGCGTGCTCGTGGTGGCCAGGAGCATTTCTACCAACAGGGTGGTAGACTGAGAGTTCCTCGACGCGGGGAGAGGCTAGAGGCCAGGCCGCATCGTGTAGGTGGTGGTAGAGGAGACGGCTTTCATGCACGTGCTCTAGATGGTGGTGTTCGTTCCGGCAGAGCTCCAGGCCATTTTGGCTATGGTCCTGGACCTCGTGGCTGAGGTTTTAGGCAGAACAGAGGACCGCGCTTTCAGCCGCGTTTTGGTCCAAATTCTTCTGGTGATTTTTGCTTTCCGTCTTTTGAGCAGATGGCTCGACACTGGTTTAGTTCTTTTGCTAAACCTGGTGCCGGACCATTTGCTCCCCCTTACAACCACTGATTGTGCAGGATCGGGGACTGGAGGACGTTTGGATCATGGATTCAGGATGCTCTCGCCACATGATGGGACATCGAAGATGGTTCTCTAGTCTCACTCCCTCGAGCTCCAAAGTGTACATCACATTCGGGAACAGTGGTCAAGGGAAGGTACACGACATTGGCTCAATTCGCATCTCTGACCATTTCTCTTTAAAGAATGTTGCTTTGGTTGGAAATTTGAACTTCAATTTGATTTCTGTTTCGCAACTTCTTGAGGATGGGTTGGAGGTTCGATTTAAGAAGGGCAGTTCTTCTATGATTGATTCTAGAGGATCTTTGATTTGCCAGATCTTACCATTCGGTAAGGTTTTTCGAATTGACTTCTCTAGTTCTTTTGGCCCTTCTCGTTGTTTGATTGCTGGATCCTCCTCTGAGCTCTGGAAGTGGCATAGGAGGTTAGGTCATTTGAGTTTTGATCTGCTAGTCAGGTTGATCTCTATGGACCTCATCCGAGGATTGCCCAAGCTTAAAATGGAGATGGATCTAGTTTCCCATCCCTGTCGTCATGGGAAAATGGTTGCTACTTCTCACTCACCTGTGACTCAGGTGATGACTTTGTATCCAGGTGAGCTGTTACACATGGACACTGTCGGTCCAGCTCGAGTACGCTCAGTCAGTGGGAAGTGGTATGCGCTTGTGATCGTTGACAATTTTTCTCGATTCTCGTGGGTTTTCTTTTTGGAGTCTAAGGATGAGACTTTTCATTTTGTTCATGACCTGATTTTGAAGCTGAAGAATGAGAACAATGGTCGGATGCGAGCAATTTGCTCCGACAACGGCTCTGAGTTCAAGAACTCTCAGTTCGTCAGCTTCTTTAGTGATCAGGGTCTTGACCTTCAGTTTTCTGCTCCTTACACTCCCCCACAGGACGACATTGTGGAATGAAAGAACCGCACGCTAGTCGAGATGGCCAGGACGATGCTCGATGAGCATAGGACTCCTAGGAGGTTTTGGGATGAAGCCATGAACACGGCTTGCTATCTGGCCAACCGCATTTTTCTTAGAGCTTACCTTGGTAAGACTTCATATGAGTTGCGGTTTGGCAGACAACCCAAGGTGAGCCACTTGCGAGCGTTTGGCTGCAAGTGCTTTGTGCTCAAGAGGGGAGGGCATTTAGATAAGTTTGAGTCTCGTTGCTGGGATGGAGTTTTTCTTGGCTATTCTTTGCATTCTCGAGGCTTCCGTGTTTGAAACCTCGACTCCCAACAGCTTGTCGAGACTTGCGAGGTTTCATTTGATGAGTCCTTGCCTTCTTTGACTCCTTCTTTTGAGCCT
The DNA here is from genome assembly GCA_019279435.1 of Zizania palustris. Classification (NCBI taxonomy): domain Eukaryota; kingdom Viridiplantae; phylum Streptophyta; class Magnoliopsida; order Poales; family Poaceae; genus Zizania; species Zizania palustris. The sequence goes on along the minus strand of JAAALK010000084.1, from coordinate 6,905,333 downwards.
TCTGGAGATGGTGAGCTCGGAGAGTCCATCTTCAAAGAAGATGACACTCCAGCTACTGATGAGGGTGGGCCTTCTGCACATCCTGCAGAACCCACACCTTCTGAGACTTCGACTGAGGATGAGGGCGGACCTCTAATCACTTCTTCCACTTCGATCGAGCCCCCTTAGTCGAGTCTAGAGGTGCCAGCTGCTGACTCCAGTGAGGTGACTTCAGATCACCAGGGATCCCGAGCTATTCAGCGTGATCACCCCTCAGAGCTCATCATCGGTGATTTGTCTGAGATGACTTTGCGTTCGTCTATTGACTCACTTGCTGTGTTTGCTGAATCTGCTTTTGTTGCATCTTTTGAGCCCAGGGATGTTTCTCATGCTCTTTCTGACTCGAACTGGATTAATGCCATGCAAGAAGAGCTTGAGAATTTTGTCTGCAGTCGGGTTTGGACACTGGTTGAGCTGCCACCTGGATGCAACCCCATAGGCACCAAGTGCGTTTTCAAGAACAAGCAAGATGAAGATGGGGTTGTGGTGCACAATAAAGCTCGACTGGTTGCCAGGGTTTTTGCCAGAAGGAAGGTATTGATTTTGAAGAAACTTTCGCCCCTGTTGCCCGTCTTGAGTCCATTCATATTCTCTTAGATTTTGCCGCTTCAAAGGGTTTTAAGCTTTTTCAAATGGACGTCAAGAGTGCTTTTCTGAACAGGTACATAGAGGAGGAGGTTTAAGTTAGGCAGCCCCTCGGTTTTGAGAACCCTAAGTTTCCTCGACATGTTTTTAAGCTGTAGAAAGCTTTATACAGGTTGAAGCAAGCCCCCAAGGCTTCGTATGACCGGTTAAAGCAGTTTTTGTTGGGGAAGGGCTTTGTGATGGCTTCTGTGGATACAACTCTCTTCTTACTCAGAGATGCTTCAGATTTCTTAGTCGCTCAGATTTATGTGGACGATATTATCTTTAGCGGTACTACTGATGTTCTTGTGTCCAAGTTTTCTGAGCAGATGCACAGCGAGTTTGAGATGAGCCTCATGGGTGAGCTCAAGTACTTCTTAGGGCTCCATATCAAGCAGACCAAGGACGACACCTTCATCCACCAGGGTAAGTACACTCGAGACATGTTGAAGAAGTTCGACTTTGGTGGAGATCTGAAGCCTCAGATGACCCCAATGGGCACATCTGGGGGCCTGGACAAGGACGAGAGCGGCGTCAAGGTCAACGGGAGAGAGTTTCGAGGGATGATCAGTTCGCTGCTATACTTGACAGCGACGAGGCCAGATATACAGTTCGCCATGGGACTGTGCGCACGCTTTCAGTCTTCACCACGCGCATCTCATCGGCAAGCTATCAAGCGCATTTTCAGGTATCTCACCTATGCGCCTGATCTTGGTCTTTACTATTCTACATCATCATCTCTTGATTTATCTGGCTTTTCGGACGCTGACTTTGGTGGGTGCCGGTTGGATCGCAAGTTGACTTCCGGTACTTGCTAGTTTCTTGGTTCTTCTCTTGTCTCTTGGTCTTCTCGAAAACAGTCTGGAGTTGCTCTTTCGACCACTAAGGCTGAGTATGTAGCTGCTGCTAGCTGCTGCTCACAGTTGGTTTGGATGATTTCCACTTTGAGAGATTTTGGGTTGTTTTTTCCTACCAGGGTTCCTTTGTTTTGCGACAGCACCAGTGCTATTAGTGTATGGAAAAACTCGTGTCTCCATTCAAAAAGCAAACACATTGATATGCGCTTTCACTTTCCGAGGGATCAATATGAGAAAGGTGTCATTGACCTTGTTCATGTTGATACTCATTATCAGTTGGCTGACATTTTCGCCAAACCCCTAGATCAGTCTACCTTTGAGCGTTTACGAGGGGATTTGGGTGTTGTGTATCCTTTTTAGGATATTTTGAGTCAGTTTTCTTTCTTCTTTACTCTTTTCTTGAGTCTTTTTGTGTGTGTTCATATCATACATACTCACATATCACACTTTTGAGCTTGCTTCTGTTATATGATTGAACTGCTTAACTTTTTCTAGTTGGTACATGCTTTTGATTACTTGTCGATGATCATGCTTTGGTTCAGTTCACTTGATATGTCTGATATCCGTCATATGCATGGTTTTTATGCTTTAAAATTGAAAAATGATCACCATAGCTTCTGGTAACCAGCATGTGTAGGCTGAATGCTTTTGCTGTCTGTTACATGCCTTGTAGCTAGTTCCTTACTTAGATGCAAATATGCAACTTGGACATCTTTATCCTTTAAACATGGAAATGTGCTCTAAAAATGATGAAAAATTAGAAAAATGAAAATTCCATGTCTTTTTATGCTTGCGTTGAAAAGATCCAAGAGGATTTTCTTTGTCGCATTACATTGTTCTGGACTGCTTACCATAGCACCTTGGTATGAACTAGGACAATGTTGTGTATACCAAGACCAATGTATTAAGCTTCTGATGGTCCAGTTCTGGCCTAGGCTTGACTTGGTCGGTTAGCATAAGGTTTGACATGCAAATAACCCCTGGCACAAATGAAAAAGGAAAAAGAAAAAGCTTGAAAATTAAAAAAAGACAACAAGTTTGCTGAAGCACTTTGTTTTGGACAAAGCTTATCTTGGTAGATATAAGTTAGCTTCTGCATCTCATGCTTTACCTTGCTTGTCAACTGGAAAATGTGGTGATGCTTTTGTTTGCAAAAATTGAAATTACGTGCTAATGACTTTCTTTAGATATCATCTGTTGCATTGATCATGCCATGTGTCTTAGACAGTATGTCTTTTGCTATACCTGTTAGATGTTGTAATTGCAGTCAATCATATCTAAGAAGCATGCTTTCATCACTCCACCTGCACCCCAGTTGCATTCATTGCATATTTTTAGGGGGAGTTGCATTTCAGGGGGAGTCTGTGTCTCTTTAGAGTGCATTTAGTCTCGCTTGATGAGTTCTGTTGTCAACAAGGGGGGCAAATTTGGGGAGAAGAGTTTAAGGGGGAGTTTTGGCTTTCTCTGGGATTTGTTTCAGGTGGAGTTTTTGTCCCGTTTGTTTATACTCTTTTGATATCCTTGTTGATGATTCTGAGATTGCACTCGTTTTTGAGCTTTTACTTTTGGTTAACCATAATGACCGCTTCTTGCTTTTGTTCGGCTTTTGCTCATTAGGGTTAAATTTTTACTTTATTTTCTTCTTCTTTGTTTTCTTGTGGTTTGTTTTCGTGTTTCCACATGTGTTCGCAGGTACTGAGGAGCTGATGAAGAGAAGTGTTGACAATGCACTCATCAAGGGGGAGATTGAGGAGCCATGCTGAATAGCGTGGGCCTCATGGCTCCAGATGTGATGAGTCATTGTCAACGGTAGTCAAAGAGGACTGAAAATAGAGAGAAGATCTGCTGCGTCTGGGCCGCGTGTGACTCAGGTAGACGGGCAGCGAGCGACTGTCGGGCTGAGGGGCCGCGAAGTCGGGCTGGCCCAATCCGGGTAGATGGGCTAGGAGCAGCAGAGGATCCACTGGGCTGTTGACCAGGATTGACTCAGGCACATGGGCGGCGAGCGATTGCTGGGCTGAGAGAGCTGCGGAGTCGGGCCGGCCCAATCTGGGTACTCGGTGCAAAGCCGGTGGACGCTTTGTCAGTTTCGGCGCAAAACTGACGACCGCTGATCTCGCATCGGACTGTCCTGAAGAGAAGCCGTAGTCGCTACGAAAGCTTAGCTTCCGGATAAGTCATCTGTAAATAGGAGTTTACTATTTTGTCCTTAGGACCACAGTCAATCAGTCGAGTCTGTAAAAATATCCTAAGGGTAGTTGGGTCTTTTCCTTTTATTTCAGTGTCTGTAAAAAACCCTAAGGGGCTGGTGGAATATTCCTAGCTATTGGGCTGCCTATAAATAGGGCCCCAATCCCTAGGGTTAGGTTACCCTTTCTGAAATTACTTTTCTAATCAAATGATTGGGTCACTTTTTGGTGTCTTCCTGCTCCTGTTCATGCGCGCCGCCACTGCAGTTCATCTGTTCTTCACGAATGTGTGAGATTTTATTCTCTCTATTCCTGTCGTTCGATGTGCAGTGAGTTCTGTGTTTTTATTGCATCAGTTTGCGTGTGGCTGGTTGTTGACTCTGTGCGTATGTTTCTCTTGGATTGTTTATGTGCAGTGTTCTAAGAAATCTGGTTCTTCTTGCGTGCTCCTGTAGCAGCAAGTAGTACCTATCTCCTGTAGATACAGTATGCTAGTTTTCTAGCCCTTGCTTTTTCCTGACATGGCTTTTTGATCGAGAAGATAGTGTCTGGCATGTCTCTTGATGTTTCTGGCAGAGCCCCATACTTTGCTCGAAGTCCTTCTGTTTTGCGAAGCAGGCTTCGATCAGACCTCTACATAGGCTCTGTTGCTTTCGGTAACTCAGAACTTAAAGTGTGAACTCAGTTCCGAAGTATGCTCTGATTCGAAGGTTTTAGTCTGTCATACTTTGGCAGTTTTTACGAAGCATACTTCGACAGATTTCGAAGTTAGCTTCGAAGCGTGTCTCTCTGGTTGGCTTCGCTCGGAGTGTGTTACTGAGAGGTTTCTGCTGTTTTCATTTTTGTTGATTTGGGTCTCAATTTGTGCTTTCGGAGACTGTGATTCGAAGTCTGTTTCTAGGCTTCGTCCTCTTGTGTGAAGAGCTACAGAGGGCTCTGATTCGAAGTTGGTCTGTGATTCGAAGGTTACAACTCCGGTAGTTATACTTCGATCTATAAGGCATTGATTTTTCTCTGTTAAGCTTCGAAGTTGTTTTCTTGTGTTAAGCTTTGTAGCCTCGGTGTGCTCTTCGAAGCTGGCTTCGATTGCCTCACACTTCGCCAAACTAGCTTTGATTTGTGTGCTGGTACCTGCGAAGCTAATTCATCCCGAAGTAGGCTTTGCATTCTTTTTGCTACACATTTCAACAACCTTCGCACATCTGCTTCGAAGCAAACTTTGGTACACCTTCCACGGGCTTCGACGTTGCAGGCTTCGATCAACCACCTTCGACATCTTCAGGCTTCGCACGTACTCCGAAGCAGGCTTCGACACGGCGAAGCAGGCTTCGTCAAGTACCTTACTAGAGACAACCGTGAACAGTAACTTCTCATCTCCTTTTAACGTTCTCATGAAGTTTTTGTTGTGATGATTTTTCTCTGAGTACTTTGATCTGCCCATGTTTTAACTGCTTTTGTTATTCTGCCTATTAGCACTTTTGGTGTTTCTTGTCTAGGACACCGGTCGTTTCTAGGCTAGATACTTTTAGTTTTTTGGCAATCTGTTCACGTTTTTGCTGCTTAGTCTTTTGAGGTCCGTTGGGTGTTGGGAGTAGGCCGTTTATTCGGAAGAATTTTTTAGGCGCCCATTCACCCCCCTCTGATCGCTACTTTCGGTCCTACAGATGGTGGCTCCGTCTACCAATCCACTGGCATCCTTGATAGGTTCGAACCAATTCCTCCGCATCTCTTACAATTGTTGGCCATTAGAGCCCCTGCCGAAGTGTCTTTCCTGCTAGAGAACGGGGGGCCAGGTGGCTTCCACATAAACCTTCGTGAATGTCCCGAAGTATATCTTGGCCATCGGGTTATGAGATGCACCGGAGTAGGGAGAACAGACTCCGACTTTGTATAATATCCCATTGACAAGCTCATAATTTCGAGCCCTTTCTTGCAACCTTCGGAAATCCGGGGCCCGCTAGTCCGTAGCTGGGATGTAAAGGACTTCTGTGGAGGGTAATTGATCTACTGTAGGCTTGACAAGTTCTTCATAGAAAGCACCCTCCGGGAGGTCTAATGCTCCAGCTGCAGCCTTCGCTAGAATGTCTGCAAGTTGATTATCTTCTTGAGGTATACTCCGAACAGAAAATCCTTTGAACATTGCTTCTGTCTTATGGATTTCTTCAAGATATTTTGCAAGATGCGGGTTCCTTTCTTGAAAGCTTTTGTCAACATGCCCTGTGACGACTTGGGAATCTGTTTTAATTATAATCCTTGCTGCTCCAAGTGTCTTTGCCTTTCGGAGGCCTAGCAGGATTCCTTCATATTCTGTGATATTATTGGTGGTCTTAAAGTTGAGCCTCACAGAATACATGGATTTTTTCCCTGACGGCGATATTATCACAGCTCCAGCTCCGGCACCAGATGCCTGATAGGCTCCATCAGAAAAAAATTTCCATAGACCTTCGGAGGTTTCTTCCGGAGCCCAAACTGCAGATGGAGTCCACTCTGCTACGAAGTCAGCTATGATTTGAGATTTGATAGCTGTTCTTGCTGTGAAGGAAATACTAAAGGGGGCTAGCTCGACAGCGCATTTTCCGATCCTACCCGTGGAATCTTTGCTCTGAAGCATATCACCAAGGGGATACGAGGTAGGAACGATTAGATTGTGTGCTAGAAAGTAATGCCTTAGCTTCCGCGAGGTCATTACTAAAGCATAAGCAAATTTTTCGAGCTTGGAGTATCTTGTCTTTGCTCCGGACAAGGCTTCTAAGACGAAGTAAACTGGGTTTTGCACCAGCTTTCCTTTAAGCTCAACTTCCCTGACCAATACTGCACTTACTGCGGAGCTCGTTGCTGTAAGATAAAGAAGGAGAGTTTCTTCCGGGAGGGGCACAGTAAGTGTTGACAGGCTTCTGGGGTATTCTTTAATATCATCGAAGCTCTTATGGCACTCCGACGTCCAATTGAAACTTTCGGACCCTTTTAGAGCTTTAAAAATTGGAAGGCTTCGCTCGGCTGATCTGGCCAGGAATCTGCTGAGAGATGTGAGCCATCTTGTTAGCTTCTGGACCTGCTTCAAATTTTCTGGTGGAGCCATTCTTTGTAATGCACTTATCTGCGTCGGGCTAGCTTCGATTCCCCTACTCGAAACTAAATACCCTAGCAGTTTTCCTGCTTGCGCCCCGAATATACATTTTTTAGGGTTGAGGCGAACTCCACATGCTCGGAGGCTCTCAAATGTTTCAGCTAAGTCTATGCTATGATGACGCTTTACAACACTCTTTATTACAATATCATCCATGTAGGCTTAGACATTTCGGCCTATTTGATGACCTAGAGCCTTAGCTATCAAACGTGAGATGTCGAAGCCTACATAAGAAAATACTTCGGATGGGGTTATGAAACTCGTCTTGGCTTCGTCTTCGCTCTTTAGCCAGACTTGATGATAACCAGAGTAAGCATCTAGGAAGATCAGTAGTTCGGAGCGAGTCGTATAATCCACCAGCTGGTCTATTCGGGGCATAGGGTAGGGGTCTCGTGGGAATGCTTTATTTAATGACGTGAAATCAATGCACATGCGCCACTTGCCGGAGCCCTTTTTCCTGACAAAAACAGGGTTAGCTAGCCACTCCGTGTGGGCTACTTCCCTGATGATGTCAGCCCTTAACAATTTTTCCACTTCTACCTTGGCGAGGTCTGCCCTCTCTGCTGATAACTTCCAGAGCCCCTAGCGCCCTGGCCTAGCCTTTGGGTTGACAAGCAAACTATGCTCGATGATACTCTGGTCAATCCCGGTGATGTCTTCGTCGGTCCAGGCAAAGATGTCCAAATTTTGCTTAACTACTTCCTCCAATGAAGCGGCTATCTCCGGAGGTAGCCCCTTGCCGATCTGTATTGGGTACTCCTTGCCCTCTTTCAGAATTATCTTCGTGACGACATCACCTTCCGGGCTTGGCTTTAGGGAAAGGCCCTTCGAGGAGTTTGAAGACTCTGAAGCCTCCTCTGTGTGCTCTGACACACTGTGCACTTGCCGAGGTCCAATGGCTGACCGTGGCCATATTCCATTCTTCGGGCTACAGCTTGGTCTCTTGAGATAGTGAGAACTCCACGTTGTGTGGGCATCTTGAGACATAAGTAGTTGTGATGTGCTATAGCCCCGAACTGGTTCAACATCCCCCGTCCAAAAATCACATTATAGGGATATGGGGCGTCGACGACGTCAAAGATCACTTCTTCCACCCTGGCCAAGGGCCCCTCTCCAAAGGCAACCTTGAGGCCTATCTGGCCGAGGGCATCGAGAGGCGGACCTGCGAAGCCTTGGAGTGGGGCGGGCCGCTGGAAGTAGATGCCTCCGAGGAATGCACATCTGATCGAAGGCCTAGACAAAAAGTATATCTGCGGAGCTCCCGCCGTCCACCAGGATCCTTCGAACATCGACTCTAGCTATATCAGCTGAAATGACTAGGGGTCAGCATGGGGGAACTTCACCCCCGCAGCATCATTGGCAGTAAAGGAAATTGGTACATGGGACCACTCAGGCATTCCTGCCACATAATTCGAGGTCCTTATGTGCCCTACTTCACGGACATATTCTCGCTGCTGCCTTTTTGACATGTTTCCGAGGGTCCCCTCTCCATAGATGGGCAGGACCACCCGCTTGCCGCTATCTTGGGGATCTTCTTGCTTTGGTGGTGGCATAATATTGGCCACCAGCAGCTGCATGGGTGCTTCAGGGATGCTGGCTCGGGCCATGGTTTGCATGGGCTCCTAACGTGCCGCTGGAGGGGCTTGATTCGAAGTACCTCGCCCTGTACTTCGTCCTAGGTATTCACCCCAAAGGGTTAATACAGACTTACAATCCTTCGTGTCATGGATTCTATTCTCGCCATGTACACAACAAAAAAAACTCTGGCATCGGCCAGCAATTCTTTCTTGGGGCTTCGAAGCTCCAACCTTGAAGCCTTGCGCCTGCTGGAAGGTGGCAGGTGCCTTCAGGGCAGAGGGCGCAATATTCAACACCTCCGAGTGGAAGTGCTTCTTTCCCCGCCTATGATCATTGAAACGATTGTCATGGGAGGCTTGCAGAGAGGTTGGGACTTTGGGCTCCGTCTTCACTTCTCGAAGGGTTGCTGCAGGTGTTGCAGTTCTTCGGAGGCAGCCTTCCTCTGCCTTGGCATACTATTCGAAGTATGCCATCAACTGTGCCACAGATGACACTGGTTTCCGATGAAGCTTGATGAGGTGATCTGGGTTCAACACCCCTTCGCACGCGGCATCGACTACCGAAGAGGTAGACAAGCCCTTGATCTGAGACTTGGTGTGGGCGAAGCGCGTGAAGTATTCCCGAAGTGTCTCCCCCGCTTGCCACTTCACCTGAAATAAACTCCCCGTCGACATTGGGGCCACAAATGTACCTTAGAAGTTGCTTACAAACTTCCTCTTCAGCTGCTCCCAGGACTTGATCGATCCTGGCTTTATACAGAACCATCGGAGAGCTACACATTCGAGAGTGAGGGGGAAGCACTTTGCCATAGTGTTACGCACCCCTCTGCTAGCTTCTATCGCCAAAGCATACGAATGAGTAAATTCTCCGAGGTCAGACCCACCGGAATACTTGTGCAGCTTCAAGGCTTTAAACCTAGGATCGAAGGGCACTTCCTGTAGGTCCAGATGCAACAGAGACTCTTCATCAAAGGATGCATTCTTGGCCTCCTCCGGGACTTGGACAGCTTCGGGAAGGTCGCCAGCACCACCATCTTGAGGCCCTTCGGGAGCATGAGTGGAAGCTTGAGAGCGGAGTCGATCGGCGGCATCTTGCCTCCATCTTGTCACTTCCTCCTGAAGTCGTGCTACATGGGTAGCCTCGTCCTCAGGGAGGTCTTCGTCTCCTTCGGAGGGGAGCTCCGGGTCTCGGGAACTGGCGTAGTCAGTTCGGAGCACCATGGGAGCGGCTCGGGAACCTCTAGGTGCTCAACGTCTGGCGGCCGCTTCGGGGGTTACCGGGATAACAGAAGGTCCTGCTCCATTGGTCCGAGGGGACCTTCGGGGAGGATCGGAGGCTAGGCTCCGCTTGGGAGGCATAGATAATGAAGATGAGGTCCGAAGACTGTGGACTTTGATTGGTTTGGGAAGGCAAGGAAAGGCCTTCGAGCTGTACTAGGAAGCCCCTTACCAAAGGGTGCGCGAAATCGTGAGACTCCGAAACTCCCTCTGCAAGTGCTCTTTGAAGTACAATCAGCAGTAGAGAACTAGCTTTTAGAACTAGGATCCCCACAGATGGCGCCAACTATTGGCGTAAAAGATTACGGTAACAGGTTCTTGAATGTTAAGAACTAACAAACAGGAAGTTTGTGTTGAGAACTATTCCAAGCCTCCGAATAGAATAATAGCCTGAAGTAGTCCGAAAGTATGTATTGAATAGCTGAGTATTCGATGCCTCTTACAGGGTAAGAATGAGGGTATTTATAGGCAAAAAATCTTAAGGAAAAGACCTATATACCCCTCAATTACAACTGACATAGTGGAAACTATTCGGTACCCCGGATAGGGCTAAAATTGTAAAATCTATCTGGGGAAGGTAGATAAGGAAGACGTCTTATCAGTCTGGCTGTTTTCCACTGCAGCTTCGGGGCCTTCGGAGGATGCCTTCGAATCATAAGCCGAAGTATCCTTCGGCTTAGAAACTTCATCACCTTCGGAGGTGAGCGCAAGCTTTGATGCTGGTAAGTTATCTTTGACTGTCAATCTCTAAAGCCCTGAGGATGTAGTATTTTCCCCCAACACTTACCTATGTCAACTAGCTTATAGTAGTGATGCCAAAGCTCACTAGGAGATAGTGTGACCATGGATCTTGCGCCACTATTAGTCATTAGAGGGAAAGTGCCTTGGTTTAAAATAGTGGAACATCTTTTATTGGATGGTTGATAAACATTGCATAGTGCTAAATCTTGCATTTAATCTTTTGTAGATCATGGCACCGATTGTTATGAACATTGTACTCTTTATTTTGCGATCGATTCTTTTTGGAACAATTTTTATTGATTGGTTTAGAAACTTGAGAAGTGTTCTCGAGCGAAAGGAAAATGTTCTAGAGAAAGCCAATCATGATGAACTAGTTGACCGGAGGGCTTGTGAGAAGCACTTGAATGAGTCACTTAATGTAAGTTGTCTCATGCATGCCTGTTTGTCCTCTTATCTTTGGAAGCAAGATGAGAACAAGAATGTCCATAATATGATTATGGGACACCAAGGCATTTTTGAGAGCCAAGCTCGGGCTAAGAGGTATGGTACCCTAGTGTCCTTGTTTGCCTACAAAACTGGTCAATGGTTCAGGAATTGCAAATTGGACTTGGAAGAATTAAAACAAATTGGATCTATTTCTGTTTGCAGAACTTTAGAAGTTCTGATACCTGATTGGAAGTTCTGATGTCGTACAAAATTTGCGACAGAGAGGTCAGATCAGAATTTTCGATGCCAGATCAGAAGTTCCGATCCAGACAAATTGGAAGCAGAAGGGTATTTGATTGATCTTGTGACTCATCCAAATGATTGATGGGTATTTGATACCGGTTCGATGATTCACACTTGCAAGTCATTGCAAGGACTGAGTAGGTCAAGAAAGTGTGAAATAGGTGAACTAGATATTTATGTCGGCAATGGTGGAAAGGTTGCAACGTTGGCTGTTGGCATTTATTCTTTGTAACTACCCTCATGACTAGTTCTCGAATTGAATAATTGTTATTATGTTCCAGCATTAGGTAGAAACATTATCTCTTCCTCGTGTTTGGAGGAAGAAGGTTATGAGTTCGTGATAAAAAACAAATGTTGTTCGATATTCTCGAATGGTATGCTCTATGGTGTTTATCTATTGGTGAATGGATTATACATTCTAAGTCTTGAGGATGCACGTGTTTATAACATTAGTACTAAGAAACAACGACTCAATGATTTGAATCTTACCTACGTCCGACATTGTCGTTTAGGTCATATAAATGAGAATTGCGTGCAGAAGCTCCATAGTGATGGACTTTTGGAGTCATTTGATTCTGAATCATATGACACATGCGAGTCCTGCTAACTTGGCAAAATGACAAAGACGCCTTTCACTAGACAGAGTGAGAGGGTGAGTGAGCTAATGGCCATAGTGCATACTGATGTGTGTGGACCAATGAGTCAAACGGCTAGGATGGGCTTTCAGTACTTTAAAATTTTTACTGATGACTTTAGTAGATGTGGCTATATCTACTTGATGAGATATAAGTGGGAATCTGTGGGATCGGAATGGCGACTAGAGGGGGTGAATAGGCGCCTCAACAAATTCTCGTGAATCCGATGGCCTATTCAGATTACCCAATGCACTTCCAAAAATTTCAGATTCAAATTTAAACCAATCAGTACGAATCAGAGCAACAAAATCATTTTAAATTCAGAAGTTAGTCTTGTTCGGAGTTTGAAGTGTCGAAGCACTCTGTCGACAATTGAAATTCCGAACTACAGTGAGTAGAACGGTAACTGGATGGTCGACAGATATAAATCGGTGTCTGAAACTCCGATAAAGACCAGAAATTCAGAAAACTCCTTTAACACCTGCTCTTGTCACTTTGAATCAACACTTGACAACATCAGTTGATCAATTTAGCTCTAATTGTCCATGAGTAGGAATTGAATGAAATGAAGGCTATTTGAAATATAATTCAAATTCAGAATTCAGAGATGAGCAATTTTAACCACACAGCAGAATTGTAATACATTGAAAAGGGTGTTCAAAACAGATTTTGAAACTGAAAACAGAAATCTGAAATTTTCTGGATGAGGAACAGTTTAGAGAACAGAAGATTTTTGAACCTCACTTAATCAGATGAAACACAGAATATTCTATAACTACAATCTTCAGTACTGAATTTTCAGAAGTATCAGGGTTCAGCAATTTCAATCCCCATACAAAACTTCTGTTTATACAAAAATAGATTAGGACAACTTCTGATACTAACTGGATGATGTACAGTCTAAAGCTACTGCATTTTGAACTATTTTCAGATCAGATATATGAAACACAAGCAGGTAATCAGAATAGAAAACTAGACACTTAGCTCTTAAACAATCAGATTTACAATGATATTTTATACTTGTGTTACAGCTCTAAAATGATTGTCAATTTAGTTCAGGAATCATTGAATCAAGATTAATCAAATACTTAGTTTCACATAGCAAGTTCAGAAATAATTAGTCCAAATCAGTGCAATCAGTTCAGAACATCCTTAGACAAAAGAAACTGAACAAAGATAAAAATAGAATAAACTGAATGAACTGAATCAGTAATATGTGCTGAAACATGTTCACAGTAAATTCTATTTAGTATCCACTGAATAAACCTGAGTAAAATTATTCAGATTCAACATTGCTACCAGCAAACAAGTATCAAGATTTCAGAAGATAAACTTAAGTTTCTTTTTAAAACAGACAAAGATCACTAGTTCTATGTCAGTCACAAATGTAGCAAATCATGGATACTGTTTCTGATACACACATGAATAGCTTCAAAAACTCGATGAAGAAAAGAGAAGCTTCAACCAGCAATTCTAAAGATCAGCAAACTTTGACACATTTCTGAATATATGACAATGAATAGTGACAGGTTGAACAACAATAAACTTGATTGCCGTTTCCAGAATTACTAACTGTTATCTACTATATCAAAACAGCTGAGTTTTGAAATCAGTTCAATCTGAGAAGTGTAATCAATCATAGAAATGCACATGTTTGAATACTATGAGAACTGATTCTGAAAATGACACAAGAACTGAAAATAGGATAATGAATAGTGATCTGAATTTTTCAGTTCAAAAACATTAAACAGCAAACACTAGAGGAATACAATAGTATGTCCTTTACCAAGTTTTTCAAATCAGAAATCAAAACTCAATTTCAACAAGGATGAACAGTGAAGATCCTGAACTGACACTCTTTAGATTAACAGAAAATTGTTTCAGAGAAGGTACTTCAACAAACACTTCAAGTTGCAAATACAGTGAATTCAGAACAGAATAAATGTGCTTTTGAAACAATTAAATTCAGTGAAGAAGACTGAGATGATTCAGATTTTGAACTACTGTTTCCACTTCAACCATAAACAGCTCAAATCTAGACTCATCAAGAATTGTGCTAAAACTTTTGAATCCTGAACATAAAACTATACTCAAGACCACATTCAGTTTTGCTGTTCATGATAGAGTAAAACTGTTCTTGACCCAGAACAATGATTCCTGAAATAAAACTTTTTGGAAAAGAATTTCAGAGCAGAAAGTGTTAACTCTTGATGAATGGATATTAGTTAGACTGTAATACCAAGAGAATCAAGAGATACAAACTGAAGCACAGGTTCAAACAGACTTCAAATAAGAAAACAGAACTGAAAGTTTTCAGAACCAGAACCAAAATGTGCACTTTTTTGATTTGAGAATAGAAATGATTTTCTGCTTTGTAAATGATCAAATGCTGTGATAAATCTCTATAAAGCTACCAGAAACAAGAGATCACACAACATAAATTGAAACACACAAGATGGCATTGCTGTAGCAAGTCAGGAACCATTTACCAAAGTTTCGCTCAGAACTCAAAAATCAGCCGATAAAATGAATAGTATTCAAGCACAAAATCAATTTCTTAGGAACTTTGGATGTATCAATTTTAGCAATAGAATCATGATAATCTAATCAGTACAAAACTAGGAAGAAAATACAGAACTGGAGAGGAACCTGGATGAAGTCTTTCATCATTACTGTTTTCCATCCGAAAAATCTGCAGGAAGTTTGTTTAAAGAACTTTGGTGCAGTTTTCAGTCTACAATCATCCAGAATCTGGTGCTCATCAGCCAAGATCATCTACACGCCACATATCAGCAGCAAGATACAAACAAAACCGAAGAACTTCAGGCTACTTGGATCACAAGAAAGAAAAAATGAAACCAACCAAGAGATATTTTGAGTTGGTAAAAAGTGGACAGCCACCTTGGGTGAGGATGCCCCCTTTTTATAGGCCCACCCAAGGATGGAAACATTACAAGGACCCCCTTGAGATGTTCAGATTTACATATAAGGACATGACACGTTTTTAGAATTAAAAATATTGAAAACTACTCTCCTAGACTCTATTTATTTACAACTTGACTCACACTTTTAATACATTTTAGAACATTGAAATTCTAAAACATACCAAAAGTTTACACTTTTAACCTAAACTACTAAACACAAATAGACTCTTAATTCTTGGAATTGAAGAAACAAATAAAGATTGGACGGTTTTCAGCAAAAACTGACAAAGCCTCCTCGATCGCCGACATGTGACGCCAATCCGTGAACTCGATCGCCAGCAAGTCTCTCCCGCTCTCAATCCCCTCGAGCCGCCTGATCATTTGCACTGGCCTCCCTTTCGCTGACTTGACCGTCACCCTGTCTCAACCAATCGTCCGTCCATGTCTTGCTCAATCTCCTCGTGCACTACTGAGATCATCTCCAACTTCACCCGGCATCCTTGATCACCTGTCGCTGACAGTTGGTTAGCATCTCCACCCTGCACACATGAGACAAGCCAAAACACAAAGTGCGACGCACACCGATCCCCTCGGCATCCACTCTCCATGATCACACATCGATCCCATCAATGCAATCAAACCAACACAAACTCATTCACTCGATTGCTCATCCTTGTCAATCACTCATAATAAAGACTGAAACCACAGTGCGACCACACTAGGTTTCACAAAATCCTTTGAAAAGTTAACGGAGTTCCAAAATGAAGTACACAATCATACGGGCAAGACAATTAAATTTCTACGATCGGATCGTGGAGGTGAATATTTGAGCCATGAGTTTAGGGATCATCTAAAGTAGTGTGTTATTGTTCCACAACTGACTCCACCCAGCATACCCCAATGGAATGGGGTGTTCGAGAAGGGAAACCACACTTTGTTGGACATGGTGCGGTTCATGATGAGTCACACTAATCTTCAATTATCCTTTTGGGGTCACGCTCTAGAAACAACAACTTTCACGACTAATAGAGTTCCATCAAAGTCAGTAGAGAATACACCATATGAGATATGGTCAGGGAGGCGTCCTAGTTTGTATTTTATAAAGATTTGGGGAAGTGAGGCGTATGTCAACGTATGACGTCTGACAAGCTCAGTCCTAAGTCTGACAAGTGCTTCTTTGTGGGGTATCCTAGGGAAACCAAAAGATACTATTTCTATAATAGAGAAGAGGGCAAATTGTTTGTCGCTCGAAATGGTGTGTTCCTTTAGAAAGAGTTTCTCTCAAAAGTAGTTAGTGGGAGGACGGTGCATCTCGAAGAGTTTCGAGAGCCACAAGAAAGTGTTCCAGATCCCACTGAACAACAATAGGATGAGCAAAGTGTTGCAGAGCTAGTTGTACATGCGCCATCCCCACGAAGGTCTGGGAGAGTAGTCCATGCGCTAGAGAGGTACATGTTCTTGACCATTGGCCATCGCGACGTGTTTTTGTTGGACAATGATGAGCCCAAAACCTATGTGAAAGCAGTGATAGGACCAGACTCTGAGAAATGGCTTGGAGCCATTGAATCCGAGTTGTAGTCCATGTGAGTTAACCAAGTGTGGAACTTGGTTGATCCACCCGATGGTGTAAAAACTATTGAGTGCAAATGGATCTTCAAGAAAAAGATAGACATTGATGGAAATGTTGACATCTACAAAGCATGATTGGTGGCAAAAGGTTTCAAACAGATTCAAGGTGTTGATTATGATGAAACATTTTCACCCGTCGCTATGCTTAAGTTTATTCGGATCATCCTAGAAATTTCCTCATTTTATTATTATGAGATATGGCAAACGGATGTCAAGATGGCTTTCCTGAATGAAAACTTAAGTGAGGATATGTACATGACATAACCTAAAGGTCTTGATGGCTCGGGAAATGCTGGGAAAGTTTGCAAGTTGCTAAAGTCCACTTATGAATTGAAGCAAGCTTCTCAAAGTTGGGATCTTCGTTTTGATGTGGTAGTCAAAGGGTTAGGCTTCATCAAGAATGAAGAAGAACCTTGTGTTTGCAAGAAGACTAGTGGGTTCTCACTTGTGTTTCTGGTCCTATATGTGGATGACATATTGTTGATCGAAAATGATATTCCTCTCTTGAATGCTATCAAGACTTCGTTGAAAAATAGTTTTTCGATGAAATATCTTGGAGAGGAAACATACATTTTGGGCACAAAGATCTATAGAGATAGATCAAAATAGTTAATTGGATTAAGCCAAAATATGTACATTGACAAGGTTTTGAAACGGTTCAAAATGCAGAATTCTAAGAAGGGTTTTCTGCCAATGTCACATGTTATTTCTCTTAGTAAGACTCAGTGCGTTGTGACACCTGATGAGCTAGAGAGAAGATGAGTGTGATCCCGTATGCCATGTTGTGTATATGCCCAGATGTGTCATATGCTTTAAGTGTTATGAGCAGGTACCAATAGAACCCGGGTGATAGTCACTGGGTTGTAGTATAGAGCATCCTCAAGTACTTGAGAAGTACTGAGGAAATGTTTCTAGTATACGGTGGTGAAGAGGAGCTCGTTGTTAGTGGTTACACGGATGCTAGATTTTAGAGCGATAAAGATGATTCTTGATTGCAATATGGCTTTGTGTTTTGCCTCAATGGAGGCGCATTGAGTTGGAAGAGTTCCAAGAAAGAGATGGTGACCGATTCTACAACAGAAGCTGAGTATATCGCCGCTTCAGAAGCTGTGAAGGAGGTCATTTGGATCAGAAAGTTTGTTTCTGAGTTGGGTTTTTTTCTAGTGCGTCCAGTCCAGTGGACCTCTATTGTGACAATATTGGTGCCATTGCGCAAGCCAAGGAGCCTATGTCGCACCAGAAATCCAAACATATACTTTGGTGATATCACATGATCCATGAGATCATTGAGAGATGTGATGTGAAGATTTGCAAGGTGCGCGCAGATTTGAACATGGTGGATCCATTGATGAAGCCCCTTCCACAACCCAAGCATGAGGCGCATATGAGCTCCATGGGTATTAGATACTTGCGTGAGTGTGTCATGTGTTTGTCGAAGATGCTAGTAGAGTCCATGCTAATGTATGAGCATAATTGTTATCTTGTTCGTTGAATAAACGTCGTTTGCATTTAATTAATGAGTACGACTTGTTATGTAAAACTATTTGCTTTATTGCGATTGTTGGCACAAAAGATTACGCTAACAGGTTTATGGAACTTTAAAGATTGACAAGCGAAGTGTTTACTTGTGAGGACTAATCCAAGCCTCCAAATTGGATAATATCTTGAGATAGTTCGAAGTGTGTATTGAATATCTGAGTATTCGATACCCCTTACAGAGCGAAGATGGATATTTATAGACGGAATACATTGGGAAAAGACTCATTTACCCTCTGATTACAACTAACTTAGAAAATACTATTTAATATTCTTCATAGGGTTAAAAGAGTAAAAGACTAGTCTAATCAATGAGAAAGTAATCCTTCTATCCTTGCTGGCAGTACCCCTTCGGGTACAGAGGCTCTGGGAGGCTTCGTCATACCGAAGCCTTGACAGAGGCCTTCATTGTAGAGAGCTCCGAATACAGTGAAGCCTTGATGCTTTTACGATCTTCGGAGACCAAAGCTTCTCACTTCATTTCTTCTGATTGTGTTGATGTTGAGGCTTCCTTAATCTCTGGAGGATGAAATATTTTCCCCAAACAGTAGCCCCTTGAATACTTCTCTCTGAATTGCATGTGCAGTGAAGAGGGCAGTATACACAAGAAATAATTTCATGTCTAGAATTTGGAAAAAGAAGTCAGAAAGCCCTTATAACCATTGAAAATAGTATCTTCAGAGGTAAGGGTCTCCGATTCCCGAAACTTGTTCGGAGGCGTCCAAAGGAGTGGCTTCAGAGTCAAACTTATTTCGGAGCCAAACTAGCCGTTAGTTCTCAGAGACGTTAGACCCGAATTAGAGCCGTTACTCTCTAAGAAGGCTAATGGTCGCACGATCTCACGGTGGTTGCAAATCTTCATTGAGATGACCCTGAATGCCATAACGGCGCCAAAACCAAAATAGAGCAAGCTAAATGTTGCTCTGTAACATACAGTACAAGGGACTCCAAATGTTATAAAGGGAGAGTAAAAGTGATTTTTAGACACTTTAACGACTGCTTCTGCATTCTTTCTTAATTTTTCCTGAGCGCACACTTCTAGTCCCCTTGTTTTCTCCAATGGCGAAGACCAGCAACAAAGCTCCTGTGCCTGATTCAGCTTTGGCTCGGCAGCAAGCGATGGCGGCGGCTGCGACGGTGGGGCCCTCAGTGAATCACTACAAGAAATCTGTTAATCCATGAAGGATTTTTTGTGATGGTTTTAGAAAATGTCATAGATATACACGATTTGTGATGATTGCTATTTTTTCATCACGGATCTGCATCACTAGATATTAGGCCCATAGTTTTGTGATGTGTTATCGAATTCGTCATGAATCGGCCCCCAATTTAGCGACATTCTATAAAAATTTTCACGGACCAAGCAACCTTAGTGATGTTGTAGCA
This sequence comes from Zizania palustris, assembly GCA_019279435.1. Classification (NCBI taxonomy): domain Eukaryota; kingdom Viridiplantae; phylum Streptophyta; class Magnoliopsida; order Poales; family Poaceae; genus Zizania; species Zizania palustris. Next base: position 6,886,062 of record JAAALK010000084.1, on the reverse strand, counting down.
AATTCGTCATAAAAAACTAAGCATGGTTAGCATGGGCCTACCTATCTGTCTAGTCAACGTGATGTATAGTCAGCATGGGCCCTCTCTCGGTCCAGTCAACATGGGGGACCCACCAGTCAGCATGCTTATTGATTTTTTTAAATTACCAAAAAAACAAGCAGTCAGCCCCACCTGTCAGGTCCATTCACTAGGTTCCCCAATTCCCCACTAATGCGCCGACGGTGCCTAAAACCGCCCCCGCCCCCTCGTACTTTTGATTAAGGCAACTACCACATGGCCCCACGCCCACGCCAGCCGCCCTAGCTCGGGTAGCCCTGACCTCCACGGCGAACCACAGCACCGGCGGTGTAGGTCCGGCAGTGGCCAGCACCGACCCCACCCCCTCCCTCCACCCCCTTCCCCCCGCACAAGCCCCGCCATGGCCTCCGCGGCCGCCACACCCTACATACATTGGTGGAGGTATATAGCTCTAAATCATTAATTACTTTTTTCATACATAAAGAAGAGCATGTGTTTGACATTGTTTCACTAATGTCCTTATGCTGTCAAACATGGTTGTATGGTGCTGAGAATGGCATGATAATGGTGTTGCAAAATGAGTGTATATCTTCATATTATGTTTGTATATGTGCTAAAAATGTTGCTGATAATGTACCTAGCTCTTTAAATTTTTTCCTTGAGTTTGTGTTGTTTCCCTTTGAATAGGTTTAAACTTGTTAATTTGGTTTTTTTGCAATGCTTGATCAGATGGATCAAAGTTGGGTGCATGGCAGATTGTTTTCCCCTAAACACATTGATGGTGTCCATGAATTTATGAGATTCATTCAAGGAAAATTCAGTGATAATGAGGATATATTGTGCCCATGTGGTAGTTGCCTTAATCAAAATTACCTTTGTCAGTCTCTTGTGAAGAAGCACATTTTGTTGAATGACATGGACAGTAGTTGTACTCGATGGATTCATCATGGAGAGAGTTTGTATGTAGATGTTTTCGAGAATCGTACTAATGTGGATGATAATGGTCATGATTTCATACATGAGGAAGGAATGATAGAAGATTGTAGTCTTGATCGGTTGGAAGGGAGGTTAGGAGACCTACATACTGCAGCAGAACAGGAAAAACAGGATGGTGGAAATGAGGATGGACAAGATCAGGATGGTGATGCAGATCCTCATCACAAGGAGTCATTTTTTGAAAATGTCATGAAAGAGGCGAAGTGTCAGCTTTATCCTGGTTCTACCAAATTTTCAAGGTTCTCTTTTGTGGTAAAGCTTCTTCATATGAAGTCATTTTATGGGATAAGCAATTCTGGTTTTACTGCAGCGTTGAAGATTTTGGTTGAAGCATTCCCGGAATGCAATACACTCCCGAAGTCATATAATGAAGCAAAGAATCTTCTAAAAGAATTAGGTCTTGGATATGATTCAATACATGTGTGCTTTAATAATTGTGTGCTATTTAGGAAGCAATATGCGAAACTTGACGAGTGCCCCATTTGTGGTTTGTCAAGATGGAAAGATCCAGAAATAAAGAAGATTCCACAGAAAGTGTCGCCGCATTTTCCATTGACACCTAGGCTGAAAAGGATGTTTGCAAGCAAAGAAGCATCAGAAGAAGCACAATGGCACAAGGTAAAGCGGTAGCCGAGTGAGAACGAAATGAGCCACCTAGGTGATGGTGAGGTGTGGCAAGATTTCGAAAGAGAATTTCCGGATTTTCCAAAAGATGCAAGAAACCTGAGGCTTGGCCTAGCTACTGATGGCTTCAATCCATTTTTCGAAAAGAACAAAAAAACACAACATGTGGCCTGTGTTTGTGGTGCCATACAACCTTCCACCATGGGAATGCATGGAAGAGTCAAACTTTATGATGGCCTTGCTTATTCCTGGTCCTACATCACCCGGGAAGGATTTTGATCCGTTTTTAGAACATTTGGTAGAAGATTTACTTGAGCTTTGGACATGTGTGAGTGCTTATGATGCTCTTAGTGGCAAAATGTTTAAGCTCCATGCTGCAGTTTTGTGGTGCATCCATGATTACTCAGCTTTAAGCACTCTTTCGGGGTGTACCATAAAAGGATATTTTGCATGTATTCATTATGATAAGCACCCTCTTTCATACGGCCTAAGGAGCAAAATTGGGTATATTGGACACGTTCGTTTCCTTCCTAAGGTTCATCGCTTATAGAGAAAAAATGAATTTGCCGGCCTTCATCAAAGTAATGATCCACCAGGTGAATTTTGTATTGAAGAGCAACTTGCTAAATTGGACAAAGTTGAAGATGTTAGACCTGGGCAGCTGCAAAGTAGTAGGAAAAGGAAGCGTTTTGACTTGAAATGTGATAATGTAAAAATATGGAGCCAGAAGGTGAGTTTATGGAAGCTGCCATATTGGCATAAATTGAAGGTGAGACACAATCTTGATGTCATGCACATTGAGAAAAACATATGTGGGAGCCTGATTTCGACAATTCTGAATATACCTGGTGTTTATAGCAAAAAATGGCATTAATGGTCAAACTAGGCAAATACTGAAAAATAGTATTTTTGACCGAAAATATGTCATACCTGGCAAAGGCCGGTCTAACTAGCTATGGTCGGTCGGTCTGACCGGCTAGGTCCGGTCAGACCGGACCCATGTGCTCGGTCAGACCAGCCAGGGTCCAGATTATGGATCCGAGTAGGATTCGAGGTATTTTCTCCCAAAACTTATCTCAACAAGGTTTTGGCCGCATCTAACTCTATCTCTAGCGAGGGATAACCAGCCCACCCCCCTATAAATACTAGGGGCAAGGCCGATTCAAGGGCTCTCTCCAATCTACAAATCCAAAGCCCTATCTTTGAATCGCATTTATTTTCTTTACTTTCCGTACCTTCATGGGTTTTCTTGGAAGACCTTCGTCTGCCGCATCCGTAATCATGGTAACCCTTGTTGGTTCGCTTGTGAACCTCCCGTTAATCCACGTAATAGATTGCTATCCTTTTTATCGGTTTTTATCGCCCTACTCGGCTGGCCGAATTGTGTTTGATCTCTTATTGTTTTTGCATATCAATTGCCTTCCTAAACATCTCTACGAAGTTTGGAGGCGATTGAAGATTATTTGCTAAGGTTACCGAAGTTTAGCAGATCAGATCTGTTACTTCGGTTTGACCGGCGTTGAGATACTGGTCTGACCGGAGCCCTTCATTAGGCTGTTGTCGGCAATGGCCGGTCAGACCGAAGGTGACCTGCCGGTCCGACCGAGGTACTTCGCACTATGCCGAAGCCCTTCGCCGGAGTCCCTTTGCCGGAGCATTATGCGCCGGAGCCCACGTACTCCGAAGCCTACCTCGTCGGTCTAACTTGGAAGGCTTCGCCGGTCTGACCAGAGCCCTCCGAACCATGACCGGAGCATACATCGCACCGACCTTCGGGACTTCGCCCGGAGCCACTTCGCAACCTCTGGTCTGACCGAGGTTATACCTCCGGTTCTGACCAGGCTTGAGGCCGAAGGTGTCCCAGGGACCCTTCGGACCAGACTCCACTGTAACTCCGAATCGGCCTTCGAATTGGCCGATTCTAGGTATTTTGGTCACATTGTTACTAATACTTTTCGGCCAATTGGATTAAAATATTAATTATTTATTTGATTGCCTCGTGACTCCCAATCCCTTGTCACTATCCAGCGTAGTCGGAACATGACGTCGGTATCGTTGCGATACTTTTGGACGTCGAACCGGCCCAAGTGTGGGGCGCATATCTGCGTCAACACACTTTCTGGCGACTCCGTTGGGGACAACGCCAACCATGACTACTACCTCTACATCGGCGGCGGGTACCTCTACTACGTCTACTTTCACTACATCGCCGATGAACATTATGGGGAGCACGGACACCGACGAAAGCAACATTATAACGCCTACCATGGCGGACATATCTGAGGAAGATCAAGCAAAGATTGAAGAGAAAAAGAGGGAACTCGCGGAACTGATGCTCAGAGATTGCATAAAAACACGCTCGGGCTTCGTCATGCGTGATAACCTCAACTTGACCCAGGTACTCCCGTCATCACCCCCTTTATCTGCCTCACAAGTCGACCGTAGAATAGCTACATCTGTTGATCAGGCGGTTAGTGCCTCACCAGCTAATAAACTAGAACCCACAGTTGTCTCGCAAGTGGCGACAGTGTTTAGAAGATTCGGTTTTACTGAGGCTGATTCACCAGCACCAATCGCTAGTATTCCGCCAGCACAACATATTTATAGTAGAACCGATGGCAATACTGGAAAAACCATCACGTTTCCGACTACTTCATCCACAGCCAAAATACATAACTACGCTTATGGCCAAGCAAACCCAGGTTATCAAGTACCACCACCACCTACGCCCATACCTACTCTGCCGCCACTCGCATTGCACACTCCCACACCACACCATAGGCCACAGCATGTCGATATACCGCCACGCGTCCCGCCACCACATGAAAGACGCGTGCAAGCATTAGATCACGACGATATCGAGGAGCGTATTCACGCGCTATTTAAGGAATGCACCGGCTTTGCACCTCGGGATAGAGCTAGGGTTTATTGAAAACCATATCCCAACCACTTTGACACCATTCCATACCCTCGCGGTTATAGAGTCCCAGATTTCATGAAATTTTATGGCAAGGGTAGTAAATCCACATTAGAACACATTAGCCAATTCCTAGCACAATGTGGTGAAGCTAGCGGATCAGATGCATTAAAACTCAGGTTATTTTCCCTATCGTTGTCCGGCACCACATTCACTTGGTTTCGGTGCTTCCGCCGAACTCTGTGCAGACATGGGCTAAACTAGAGCAGAAGTTTCATGATTATTTCTACACAGGCGAGACCGAGCTTAGGCTATCACACCTCACGACGATTAAGCAAAAATCTAGCGAAAATGTTTCTAAGTATGTTAAACGCTTTAGAGACGCCGGGAATAAATGTTTTAGCCTAAACGTATCGGAAAGAAACCTAGCAGATCTAGCATTCAATGGCCTACGGGCAGAAATTAAGGATCGTATGGATAATCAAAACCTCTTAGACGTTAGCCAAGTATTGCAACAGGCACTGGTCTAGGAAGGCTGGGGCAAAGATAGAAAATTCGTTAAAACTTTTAATAAACCAAGGGCTGAGATCCACACTATGGAGCACTCCAACGAGGGAGAATCCGAAGAGGAAGAGGATCCAGCTGATACGTACACGGCCGAATGGACTTGGAGCACGAGGTCTAAGCCCGTCACCTGCTTCGAATTGCGGTCGTCTCCCTCTAAGAGTCGGCCTAATGAAATTAGATATTCATTTGACGTAACTTAATGTGATAAGATATTTGACTTCCTATTAAAAATCAACTTCTACGACTGCCTAAAGGGCAAGTCATGCCATCCGCCGACGAATTAAAAAAGCGTCCCTACTGCAAGTGGCACGATTCACATTCTCACTACACTAATGATTGCAACGTTTTTCGTCGGCAGGTACAATCGGCCATAGAGGAAGGACGATTGAAAATAGAAGCAAATCCAAAGATGAAATTAGACAGAGACCCTTTTCCCATGAACAACATTGAGCTAGAAGGGAATAAGGTGTTGATTCGGCCAGAGCAGGATGAGTCGGCTAAGGGGAAAGCAATCGTCATAGGATACACTCGCACACGCACACTTGTACCAAAGAATCCGGAGGTAGGGGTGTGGAAAGAAAATATTAAATCATCATCTTCGGCCAAACATCGCAGAAGGCCGAAGGTGACTTACAAGATGCTTTTGGACAAACACTAGCGAAGGTCCGAAAGAAGAGGTGTTCACCCATGGGCTCCGGGACGGTCGACGCCGTCTAGGAGGGCGAGTCTCGTGAGTGTTGAGTTCGGACCTCATGGTCCAAAAACCCCTTCGGAGTGGGTATAGCCGCTGGTATGGTTCGGACCTCAAGGTCCGAACACCCCTTCGGAGTGGCTACAGCCTCCGGCAGGGTTCAAACCTTAGTGGCCGAACCCCTCTCCGGGTTGGTCCCAACCTCCGGCAGGGTTCGAGCCTCATTGGTCGAACCCTCCCCTGGCTTGGCCCCTATTTCTGGCAAGATTCGAGGCTCAGTGGCTGAACCCGCTTCCACCGGAGGGTTTCCTACCTCTGGGTGGATCCGGGCCTCAGTGGCCGAACCCACCTCCTCCAAACGGGCTGCAGCCTCTGGATGGACTCGGCCTCTAGTGGTCGGGCCTGCCTTCGCCATGGGCTAATTTACCTCCGGCTTGGCAGGACCCTTCGCTAGTCTTGTCTAAGGTACCATCGATGTGGCTGGGCTCCCAACTAGCCAACGAGTTTGGCACTCAGTGGGCGAAGTCGCTAGAGCCTCCGATGCCGCCGTCCTACTGCTGGACGATGGCTCCAGCTTGGCCTCCACCACCGTAGAACTTCATGCAATGTCCGGCTACTAACACTTACACTCCTTCTAGTGTCTCCGAGTGGTAGGTTTGGGGGCTGGCATAGGATGACAATATTGTTCACCGCCTGTCCGTAGTGCCTCAGAACTGGGCTCCGCGAGATTTCACCGGAAGGGATGAACGCGGAGATGCCTCAGAGGTTATAGTCATCGGGGTTGGATCCCAGGAGGTCCCAATCCCGAAGGATGCCCCGATGGGACTGCACAAAGTCTCGGCCGAAGCTCGGTCTGACCGGCCTACTGTGGCCGGTCTAACCGGCCTTACAACGGTTTTCGGCACAGATTGGTTTGACCGGCCCGCTACAGCCGGTCCGACCAACCAGGATTAGGAGAATTCTCATGGCAAGCACAAGACATCCAAGGCCGATACAAACAAATCCCCTTCGGCCAAAAGTGCTAGAAGCAAGACCGTGGCACCCGACACCCATCCTCAACCATCGTGGGCACCCTCGAGGATGTCCAAATCACAAAAGAGGAGGTTGCAGCGCTTGAGGGCACAAGAAATATGAGAGGGGAAGGCCGAGGAGGCATGGGATGCGTTTTTTTAGGAAACCTGTCCTCGGCCCACGGTGAAGAAAGTCTAGTGACCCAAGCTGGTCATGGTCGATGACTCAGCCCCCGTTGTTAGCTCTGACGAAGATGATTTGCTCGACGACGACTACACTCCCGTCTCCGAGGGTCCCGCTCCTCAAGCGATGGATATTGGCGTCGTCATGTTGCCTTTCAAGTTCGCTCCACTGCAGGAGGAGGCTGGGGTCGCTCAGCTAAACCTTGGCCCGCGGGACGCCGTATTCGAGAAGCCTGGAGACACGAACCGTCACCTGAGACCCCTCTACATAAGGGGGCACATCGACAGGAAGCCTATCTCGAGGATGCTTGTCGATGGCGGCGCCACCGTGAACCTAATGTCGTACTCCCATCTAAGGAAGCTCGACAAGGATGACAATGACCTGAAGAAGACCAACATCACCCTCAACAGCTTCAACGGCGACACGACGGAAGCTAAAGGGGTATTGTCCCTAGAACTGACGGTGAGGAACAAGACGCTGCCCACCGCTTTCTTCGTCATCGACGTACAAGGCAAATATAATGTATTGCTTGGGCGTGATTGGATCCATGCTAATCAGTGTGTGTCATCTACCATGCATCAGCACCTAATACAATGAGATGGCGACGAAGTCGAGATAGTGTACGCTGATACATCAGGCCCATGTTAGTTTGGCCGATGCGTCCGGCGACGCCAAACATGATGAGATAGAGTGCTTGTCGGGATGGGACCTCTCGGATTATGACTTTGTCAGTGTTTAAGATAGGAGAATGTCTAACGCTAATCTTGATTGGCTAAAATCTCACGTGGAGCAATATCGGTCTTCTCAAGACGGTATCGCCGAAGGCATTGGAGATTTTAGCGAGGTGGAAAAATTAGGTCAAGGCTTCTCATCGGTCGACCCTTTGGAACAAGTATACATAGGAGATGGTAGTGTTCCGAGCCTGACGTTTGTAAATCAGAATCTGAATAATGATGTAAAGGCCAAAGTAATAAAATTGCTTCGATCGTATGTTGATTGCTTTGCATGGGATTACAGCGAGATGCCTAGGTGTCGCGCCCCGATTTAATAAATCAGGACTTTATTGAAATTCCATAGAAAATCAATAAAACAAGACGTTCATCATGCGACCACGTACAATACGGACAATCATTCACGGTTCGTAGACCACATTAATACAAAAGTGAATAAAGGTGAAGAGAAACTAATAAAATAAGGGTCCTAGATGAACGCCTCCTTCCAGTCTCGCCTTGACTGGGTCGCTACTCCAGACCTTCATCCTCCTCGTAGTAGACTGGCTCTGATGGTGTAAGTCAACGGGGTGAGTACAGATGTACTCAACAAGCCACCGAATGCAATATAATGCAAGGTAATAACAAGGGAGATAGTGGCTAGTTTTGCGGAAGCAGCATAATTGTAAAGCTTTAAATGTGAGCAATTTATTAGTACGGAAAAGTAAACATGTGTGTGTGCATCATCATCTTCTAACTCGAGGGGTACAGTCAGCCCCACCTCGCTCAACAGTCCTTACGTGCCATGAATAACTCGACCATTCAAACAATTGTAAACTAACTGCGAGTAGTCACATAACCCGCCCTTGACCGTGGGCTCGGCTTTTCGAAAAGATTGAATTACTCTGATCAGAGATGTACCACTATACCCATAAGGCACGCACTCATCACCTACACCGAAGTGTAACGAGATGACCCATCACACGGGAACTCGTGCCAAAACCTTCCATATAGTCCTCCCCGACTCAATAGCACCCTCTTATGGGTTTCATATGGTGTCCCGACGCATCGGAGCCCCACCATACCCCCCCTTGAGCCTCGTCGGTACAAGTCGCCCGCAGGCTAGCCCCTTGCCCCCTCCTCTATGGTGCATCGAGCCGGAGTATTCCATACTTCCAGTTAGGACTTACCCATTAGACTTGTGGTTGGTACGGATGTGCTTTGCAACAGATCTCGCAGACCGGTCCTTATAGTGCCCCGGGTGCGACAAACCAGTGCCCGAGCTTGCACCCGGAACCCACCATACTTATAACTTAGCCAACTCCAACAGAGTCCAGAGACGAGAATAACGGGGTAATTCATATACAAAATCCAGCTATCTACGACTCATTCTTTTTATCCTATAGCAGTTGTGCCGGTACATTGGGCACTAGCTAATATTTTAATAGTAGAGTGACAAGGAGTTAAGGCTCAATAAGCATGGCTTGGGTTTGCACACAAGGACGGGGATCTAATAAATATAAGTGTAAGGCTTGATTATTGGACTAATGCAATATTAACCTATGGGTTATAGCGATAATTTATTAAAACATGGGCTCAATTATGATCAACTGTTTCCACAGAAGGGTCGATGACTTGCCTTGATCAGCAAATGGGGATGGAGGAACCTCGGGGTAGAACTCCTGCTCCTCGATGAACTCGTAGTCTTCTCGATACGGAAAAATAAATAATACATTCAATAAACAGATAAAATCCACCAAATAAAAGAACATACATAGTTGTGGGTGTTTTTATGTGAAGTAATATTTTAATATTCTGAGTTTTTGCATATAACAGTGAAGTTTAACTTTTTAGGATTTTTCCTAATTTATTTTCTGTATTATCAATTTTAATCCTAAGGGGTTTTTATTCATTTATTTATTAAGAATATTTTGGGTAACAGTAACATACTGTTTTTATGGCATTAATGTGTAGAGAATACTATTCTGGTTTTAACAAAATTTGAATGGTGAAATTTGGAGTTAAAATGAGCAAGATATGAATTTTCAAAGTTTAAATCAGTTTCTGGAATTTTATTTAAACTGAAAAATGGGCTCTGGTCCACGGTGAGCCAGGCCCACGGTGGACCGCGTCACTGTGCGCGTGGACCGGCCGATCCAGAGCCGTTGGATCCAGATCCGGCGGCCAGGCGCGAGGCGGGATCCCTTAAATGAAAACGGACGGCCACGATTAAATCATACCGAACCGGTACGCGTGGACGCTCGAGATCACTTCTAGGATTTAAGTGGCGATCGACGGCCGAGAGCGAGCGATACCGCTTTGACTCAGATCGAGGGCTCAGATTAAGTCAACCGGGGATCTAATCTCAGCCGCTCACCGCAGATCGAGCGGCCGAGAGCTCGTACGGCACGGCAAGCGGCGAAGGGGTAATTTTACCCTTCTTCCCCAACGCCGGCGGTACTGCGGCGAGCTATTCCGGCGATGGTGAGGGCCTAGCGCCTAGGCTACTGGCTAAAATGGAACCAGGGGAGTGTAAGGATCACAATGGTACCGGAGACGGCGACGACGGGGCAGTGGCGATGGTCGGCGGCGAGGGTAGACGGCGAGGTCTCTTCGGGGCTCGACGGCGACGACGATCCGGCGGTATCCACGGCCAACCGAGTGGATTCCGGGGACTGGGTGGGCGACGATGGATCCGACGGTGGCGATAGCTAGGGCAAGAGGGGCCTGGATCAACGGCGAGCGACGACCGGAGTTGAAGCAGAGCCGAAGACCTAAACGAGGGCGGCAGCGCTCTGTTTACGCTATAGCAGGCTACGGTGGTGTGGGCTGAACGCGGTGAGGGCGAGGGGTTCTTATAGGGGGGGTCGCCGGCGTCCAATTGGAAGGGAACCGAAGGTTTCCCTTTTCTCATCGCCGGTGAACTTTCCTAAGGCTCGGATCCTTTCCATGTGTGGCGAAAACGCGTGGCTATTGGTGGAATGAGATCCCCCGCGGTCGGAGAAGGCGATCCCTCGGTCAATTTGGCGAAAAAGGACACGAGGCGGCGGATTTGGAAGGTGGGGGTCGCCGGCGGGAGAGAGGGGATCCCTTTCCATCGGGGAAGAAGATCCTGACAGGTGGCCCCCACTTGTCAGCGGCCAAGTGCGAAACCAACGGCGTCGACAGGCGGGCCACGTATGTCAGAGGGCGAAAGGGGCGCGGCTGAGGCTGACGGGTGGGCCAGGCGGGGCGCGGTGGAGGAGAGAGGAGCGGGGGAGTGCGCCGACAGGCGGGTCCCACATGTCAGTGGCTTACGGTTGGGCTAGGCTGGGCTGAGGGCGGATTCGGGGTTGAGGCCCAATAAGAGTTTAAATTGGTTTCTGATTTAAAATAATTCCAGTAATTCATTTATTTGGTTAAGGGTTGAATCACTGTTAATAAAAATTTGTAAAAATTCCTAAAATTATATTTTGGCCTCTAGTTCATCCATAAAATTTTCAGGTCCAAATTTTGAGTATTTCTCCCTGTTTGGCTTTATTTGGGTTCTTTTATGATTTTCCTTTAATAAATAAATCCAGAAATGATTTAAATAATGTTTTCCTTTTATTTTATTTGTTTTTATTTCTTGGGGTGTTACACTGGGCTAAGCCGAGAGCTTGTTGAGCATCGGCTCCCCATCAAACCCAGGTTTAGGCCTTATAAACAGCCGTCGCGCCGCTTCAATTCGGCCATCTATGACCAAGTTAAAGAGGAGGTTGAACGTCTATTAGCAGCAAGTTTTATTAGGCCATGCGGATATGCGGAATGGGTCGCTAACATCGTGCCTGTCGAGAAGAAAGAGAGTGGCAAGATTTGCATCTGTGTCGACTTCAGGGATTTGAACAAGGCTACTCCGAAAAACGAATATCTCATGCCGATAGCCGACATGTTGATCAACAATGCCTCGAGACACAAGGTACTAAGTTTTCTTGACGGCAACGCTAGTTATAATCAAATCTTTATGGCCGAAGAAGACGTTTTAGAACGGCTTTTCGCTGCCCGGGTTTAGTCGGTGAGAAACCAAGGGTTGGTTTCGGAGTCTGTGATGAGTGATTGACAGTATTTAACCTCTGGTTCGAAGGGGTACCTCCGAAGGGGTTCGGAGGTTGTACCTCGAAGGTGTTCGGAGGTGGTTTCACCGAAGGGTTCGGTGGGCTTTGATTGCTGCAGCTATTGCAGCGGAGTGTGCCTGTCGGAGGGGTCCGACAGTACACGATGACTGGGTTTGTACCGAAGGTCTTGGTACTTTGGGTGGTACACCGGAGTGTGTGCCGAAGTTTGCTTACCCGGATAGGTCTCCGGAGTACTGGATACACTTGTCTGCTTGTCTGTGGTGCGCAGGGGACTTCGGAGGCGACGGACGGTTCATAGCAGGTGAACCTGGGTCAAGCGGGAGGCTTGATGCTAGTGGAGCGGGGAGTTCCGTCACGAAGGCTGTGAAGGGGTCGAGGTCGGTCCTCGGGTCGAGGTGCGCCAGGTGAAGGCAGTAAGTGAGGAGCGTGGCTCTGGCTGAAGGTACTCCGAGACAAAGTCCTCGGAGGCGAGTCACTTCGAAGGGTACTCCGGATGGAGTGACTTCGGAGTATGGTGTATCAAGTCCTCAGCTGAGGCAAAGGTTTCGATGTGTGCTCCGGAGGGAGACACTCGAAGGTACCCGACGAAGGTCTCAGAAGTCAAGGCGCATCGAAGGCATGGTCCGGGTGAGGCTAGTCGAGGAGTGTGCTCGGGGAGAGACACTGCGACGAAGTGCTCATGGAATGCTTCATGCGGAGGCCTTGGATGAAGGAGGGACTTCGAAGGGTGGTACTCCGAAGGTGGGGGTTCGGAGTAAGGAAGGCTTCGGAGCAAGGCTGGCTTCGGAGTGAAGGATGACTTGTGGTACTTTGGCCATGCATGGCTTCGGTACACGGACTGACGGAGTTCGAGCTGGGAGTAGCTGCGAAGCCGTGGTGGTCCACTCCGAAGGTGGTGGTGCGAAGGCCCAAGGGCTTTGACGGCTTCGGCGCAAAACCGTCACTGTATCAGAGGCTAACTTCGGTGAAGCGAAAGGCCGTCAGGCTCAAGGCTTCTCACCGAAGCTACCGCACCCCTCGCGTGCGAAGGGGGGCTTCAGAAAGGTCAAAGACTACAAAGGCTGACATTGTCTCCTCTGCAAAAAGCTAACGTTGTCCCCTCTGCAAAGCTGACAGAGAAGCCTCCAGAATAAAGTTGACTACCTTTTGTACCCCTCTGTTCTGTAGAGACAAAACCAATGTAAACCCTAGGGGTAAAGTAGTCAATTCACATGGGTGAATAGTGGCTATAAATATGGGGGCTGAGTAGGTAACATTTAACACTTTGAGCATTTACTGTTGAGCTCCTGTACTAGCCACCACTCTTTGTATTCATCCAGTGAGTTCTTTTACTGTGTTCCTTGTTCAAGCAGCGAAGCCCTGCTTCTGTGTTGTCTTTCTGCTTGAGCTTGTTTGCATACCTCGCTAGTTGTAGTGCACCGAAGCCTGTCTAGGCGAAGTGTGTTTTTGTGCGAAGTGTGCTTTTCAGTGTGCGTTCGCTCTGTGTAACAGGAGGCGAGACCTCGCTGCTTACTAGCGAAGCCCTGATCGAAGCCTGTGTTTTTATCGTATCGAAGCCCCTAGCGGTGTCTGTTAATGTGCGTTTAGACCTTCGGTGTACGAAGCCCAGCACCGATTGCTGTCGCTAAGTACTTGGTCGAAGTCCTCAGAGGTCAGTCCACTCGTGCGAAGGGTGAAGTGTGAAGCCTGCTTGAAGCACCTTGTGTGCGGAGCCTGCACTGACTTAGCAGAGTAGATTTTCCAGGGTTGTGAGTGGAGCGAAGTCTTCTTGGCTTCGAACTTTTGCTCCTTGCGAAGCCTGTGTTCGGAGCCGTCAAACACCTCCGAACCAGAACTTCGAAGGTTGTGTTCGAAGCCTGTTCCGCAGTAGACTATTAAAACAGAAGGCTGTTTTTAGCCTGAAATTTTAAAAGCTCCCATTCACCCCCCCCCCCTATGGTCGCCGTTTCCGGTCCAACAATTGGTGTCAGAGCGGGTTAAGATCACCAGTTGACCTTAACCGGTTTTGTGATCTGTTGGCGACATGGACAGAGCTAGTAAAATTCCTCTGTTCGATGGGACTGACTTTGCATACTGGAAGGTGCACATGGAGGCTTACTTGCTAAGCCAAGGAAATGCAATTTGGGAGATTGTGGACTCACAATACTCCATCCCTGATACTCGCACCTCTCAAACAGAGAAGGATCAGTATAATGCCAACTCCAAGGCAAGAAATATACTGTTCATTGGTTTGAGCCAGAGTGAGTTTGATAGGGTGCAGCACCTTAGGACTGCTAGGGAAATTTGGTCAACACTCACTATTTTTCATGAGGGCTCTACACAGATTAAGGCCAGGCGCCAAAGCACATACAATCAACAGTATCAGCTGTTTGTACAGGCACCTGGTGAATCTATAGATGCCATGTTTTCTCGCTTTGATGCAATAGTGAGTAACTTGCAATCCAACGGGACGCTTGCTTACAATGATCACGATAGGGCTATCAAGCTTCTCTATGCTCTTGATCATAGCATATGGGAAGTGAAGATATCCAGCATGGAGGAGTCTGCAGGTTATGACACATTGACCTGTGATGAGCTCTTCAGCAAGCTGAAGTCCACAGAGATTGCCAAGGCATCTCTTGCGGTGCACAGAAACTCTTTGCCACAGCCATTGGCACTAGTTTCTAGTACTAGCCGTGGCACCACTGCAGAACCAAGCACATCTGGTACTTGTGTTCTTGCAGATGGTTTTGCTTTGTCCTCCCTGGTCTCCGTCACAAAGGAGCAGGTGGACACTCTGGATGATGATGAGCTTGCTCTCATTGCCATAAGGTTCACCCGTTTTCACCATGAGAGACGGGATCAGAGGAGAAGTGGTTTTAGTGGTTGTTTTGAGTGTGGCGACACTTCTCACATCAAGGCTAATTGCCCTAAGCTCAAAAAGAGAGATGAGAGTGAGCGCCCTAAATACCACAAAAAGGAGAGGAAGCCTTTTGTGAAGAGCAAGCGCGGCAAGGTGGCTAAGAGAGTAGCCAAAGCCGCTTCCAGAGCATTTGTTGCTGCTCTCAGCGACATCGACACTTCCTCAACTGAGGAGTCGAGCTCTGAGGAGGAGGAGTCCCCAAGGAAGGAGGACAAGAAGGGACGAGACTTCACCGGCCTTTGCTTCATTGCCAACAGCGATCACAGCGGCGATGAGCTTGACTCATCTGAGGTACCACTATCTTCTGACCAGCTTTTAATTAAATTAGATGAACTGAATGAAGTAGTTCTTGGTCAGGATAGATTACGTGTACAAGCCGCTAGAGAAAGAAAAGACCTTAGACTTAGGCTAGAATCTGTTTCTACTGATTATGCCATGCTTAAGTCTAGGGTTAATGATGTTGAATGTGAATCTTGTACTGTAGTCATGGGTGAGCTTGCTCAGTTGCGTTCTGTACATGCTCAAACTCTTTCTGAGCTTGAGACTGCACAGAAGCAGCTTTTGGTGGTGGATTCTAGACCTCATGATATTATTGAATGCATGAACTGTTCGTTATTACGTGAGAGCATTAATTTACGTGATAAACATGTTCATGATTTAGAGGCTAGATTGGAGAGGGCCGGTAGTTCTAAGGATGTGCAACATGTTTGTGACACTTGCATTACCCTTAAGGACCAGCTAGGCACTGTTAGAGAGCGAGCTGACAATCTCATGTCTGAAAATGAATACCTTCTTTCTGTGGTTAATAAATGCACTGAGGGTAAGGGTAGGATGGATTTGCTCTTGGCCAAGACCAAGATGTGTGCTGACAGAGCAGGGTTAGCTCTAGGTTTGGGTTTTGAGAGGATTCCTTCAGATAATGGGAACAAAACTATTTTTACCTCTCCCACTACCCTAGAGAAAGAGAGAGCTCTGTTAGACACTCTATCAGCCAAGAAACCTACCCGAGCTCAAAAGAAAACCACTCCTGCCAAGAAAATCCCTCCCAAGAAAACCACTCAACAGAAGCCCAAGGAGCCTGTGAGAGTTGCTCCAAAGACCCATGAGAGTGCCCCTAGGAGA
The DNA here is from genome assembly GCA_019279435.1 of Zizania palustris. NCBI lineage: Eukaryota > Viridiplantae > Streptophyta > Magnoliopsida > Poales > Poaceae > Zizania > Zizania palustris. Next base: position 6,870,227 of record JAAALK010000084.1, on the reverse strand, counting down.
GTTTTTCATTGTTCCTATTGTCAGCGGGTGGGTCATTTGGTTGGGTTCTGTTTTCGTCGCATCAAGGATGAGCGACGCTCTCAGGCGATGAGTTACCAGGACATGCATTACCCATCCTTAGGTATGCATGAGTCTGAGTTTTACTATCGTCCTGCTTTCGAGGCTCCTCGTGCTTCTCGGAGAGGTTTTGCTCCTCGAGGTGTTCACCATGTTCCATATGGTGGTAGACCCCGGGCGAGTAGCTTTGTACCTTGTCAGAGTAGGAGACCTCGTCATGTTGTTCGATCACAACATGTTGGTAGACTTCGCACTTTGCATCATTTTGATTATCCTGTGCGTTGACAGTCTACTTTTATTGTGCCTACTACTCGTGTCACTCAGTGCTGGATGCCTCATCATATTTTCACTCACCCCAGCACTGAGTGATCGAGATTCTCTTATCATGTGTAGGCGACAGATCGAGGCTTGGAGGGCACGTGGATCATGGACTCCGGTTGTTCGCGCCATATGACCGGAGATGCAGCATGGTTCTTCAGCCTCACCACAACCAAGCAAAGGGAGCATATCACCTTCGGCAACAATCGAAGGAGTAGAGTGAAAGGTAAAGGTGTGGTAAGAATTAACTCTAATTTCACTCTCAAAGATGTTGCATTGGTTGTAAACCTAGGATACAATTTGTTGTCTGTATCTCAGTTGCTTGATGAGGGCTTCGAAGTGCGATTCCATCGCGATACTTCGCAAGTGCTCAATTCTGATGGCGTTGTGGTCTGTAAGATCTTTAGAGTTGGGAGAGTTTTTGGAGCTGATTTTCTGAGTCATCTGGTTCTTCTCATTGTCTTGTTGCACATTCTACCTCTGAGCTTTGGAAGTGGCATAGGAGACTAGGGCATATGAGCTTTGAGTTGCTCGCTCGTCTGAGTGCCCTAGGTCTGATCCGAGGATTTCCCAAGCTCAAGTTTGAGAAAAATTTAGTTTGCGCTCCTTGTCGACATGGAAAAATGATTGCTGCTTCGCATTCGCCAGTCACCACAGTGATGACTGAACAACCCGGAGAACTTCTCCACATGGACACTGTAGGTCCTTCTCGGGTTAGTTCTTTAGGCGGCAAATGGTATGTGCTTGTTATAGTCGATGATTTCTCTCGCTACTCTTGGGTCTTCTTTCTTGCCAGCAAGGATGAAGTGTTTTCACACTTTCGGAGCTTGGCTTTGAGACTTTTTACTGAACTCCCTGGTGCATTAAAATTCATTCGAAGTGATAATGGCACTGAGTTCAAGAATAGTCTCTTTGTTGACTTTTGCATGGAGCATGGCATAGAACATCAATTCTCTGCTCCACGGGTTCCTCAACAGAATGGTGTTGTTGAGAGGAAGAACCGCACTTTGGTTGAGATGGCTAGGACGATGCTCGATGAGCACAGGACTCCTAGAAAATTCCAGGCTGAGGCCATGAACACTGCATGTTACATCTCAAACCGAATATTCTTGCGCTCAATTTTAAACTTGACATCTTATGAGCTACGTTTTGGGAGACAACCTAAGGTTACTCATCTTCGAGTATTTGGCTGTCGCTGCTTCATCCTAAAACATGGTAATTTGGATAAATTTGAGTCGCAATCTTCTGACGGGATCTTTTTGGGTTACACTACTCATGGTCCTTCCTATCGTGTTTATAATTTGGAGACTAACACTATCATCGAGTCATGTGATGTGACTTTTGATGAATCAACCCCCTCTGTTAGTTCTGCATTTGAACAGGCAAATGAACACGACATGGAACATACCATCTTCGAAGAAGAAGATCCCGGAGATTTCGAGGATGAACCACTACTACCCTCGACATCAACCCCCGAAGCTGACCCCGCTTCGACCACTTCAGCACGAGGTCCCGAAGCAACTATCTCGACATCGGTCATCTTGGACCAATCCAACGCATAAGTTGAGGGGGAGTCTGCATCCCGCCGCGAGGCTCCACATCATGTACAAAGGATGCACCCTCCCGAGCAGATCATTGGTGAGCTTGATCAAAGGGTAACACGTTCACATGCTCATTTCACTAATTCTGCTTTTGTTGCTTCTTTCGAGCCCTTAGATGTTAGTCATGCACTTTCTGATTCTAGTTGGATCAATGCCATGCATGAAGAACTTGAAAATTTTGAGAGAAACCAAGTCTGGACTTTAGTTGATCCTCCATCAAACGTTCATTTTATTGGAACAAAATGGATTTTCAAAAATAAACAAAGGGAGGATGGGACTATAGTTAGAAACAAGGCTAGACTTGTAGCTCAGGGTTATTCTCAACTAGAAGGGATTGATTTTACTGAAACTTTTGCACCTGTTGCTCGCCTTGAGGCCATTAGGATTTTGCTTGCCTTTGCGACATCCCGGGGATTCAAACTCTATCAAATGGATGTCAAAAGTGCTTTTCTTAATGGCTTCATAGGTGAAGATGTTTATGTAAAACAACCCCCTGGTTTTGAAAACCACAAGTACCCACATAAAGTCCTTAAACTTCATAAGGCTCTTTATGGACTCAAGCAGGCCCCTCGGGCTTGGTATGATAGACTTAAGTCTTTTCTGCTTGAGCGGGGGTATTTGATGGGCTCTGTTGATAAAACCCTGTTCACTCTCAAGCATGGCAAAGATTTCCTCCTAGTGCAGATTTATGTGGATGATATCATCTTTGGTGGCTCTTCTAATGCTTTGTTTGCCGAGTTTGCAGATACCATGAGCAGGGAATTCGAGATGTCCATGATGGGCGAGCTTACATTTTTCCTTGGGTTGCAAATCAAGCAAAGCAAACAAGGTACTTTCGTCCACCAGACGAAGTACACCAAGGACCTGCTCAAGAAATTTGACATGGAAGATGCGAAGCCCCTCGCCACTCCAATGGCTACATCTGTAGCATTGGATCCCGACGAAGATGGAGAAGCCGTAGATCAGAAGGAGTTCCGAAGCATGATTGGCTCCCTCCTCTACTTGACTGCTACGAGGCCGGACATACACTTCGCAGTGTGTCTGTGCGCTCGTTTTCAGGCTTCACCACGAGCTTCGCACCGCCAAGTGGTAAAACGCATTCTAAGGTATCTCAAACATACCCTTGAGTTCGGCATATGGTATTCAGCGTCTTCCTCTTTATGTCTTCGAGGTTATTCCGATGCGGATTTTGCTGGGTGTAGGATTGATAGGAAGAGTACCTCTGGTACTTGTCATTTTCTGTGTACTTCTCTAGTTTGCTGGTCTTCCCGCAAACAGTCTAGTGTTGCACAATCGACGGCTGAGGCCGAATATGTTGCTGCAGCTAGCTGTTGCTCTCAGATTTTGTGGATGGTTTCCACTTTGCGGGATTTCGGGTTAGATTATAAGAGTGTTCCACTTTTTTGTGATAACACTAGTGCTATTTGTATTGCAAACAACCCGGTTCAGCACTCCAGAACCAAACACATTGATGTGCGATATCATTTTCTCAGAGATCACAATGAGAAGGGTGATATTGAACTTCAATATGTTGATACCGAACACCAGCTAGCCGATATTTTCACTAAACCCCTCGATGCTTCTCGATTTGCCTACTTGCGTGGGGAACTTGGTATTTGTCACCCTTACGGCATTTTGTGAGGGGGAGCTATTTTTAATTGTCGTGCATATGCTCATCATGTGTGAAATTGCATTTACATCTCTTGCACTTATATGCCTGATTATAATTCATGAAATCGTGTCAGCTCAGCTCTATTTAATATATCTGAAACATTCATGTGCATGATGTTTTCTTTCCAAACTCAAATCATGCTCACTGCTCAATCTTGTATCTAGCATGTATAGGCAGGACTGGTTTAGCTATCTTTTATCTGCTTGATAGCAAGACACCTTTTCTCTGGATGCTAATTTGTGCAACTTGAATAATTGTTCTACATACTCATGGATATGCATAAAGTGCTAAACAATTTGTTCACTTAATCAAAATTCAAAAATCCATGATTTACATGCTTCAAGTTAAAAGATCCAGGTGGATTTGTTTGTCGCACTACTCTATTCTAGACTGCTTACCATTGCACATTGGTCTGAACTGGAATAGTGTAGTGTCTGCCAAAATCATTGCCTTAAGCTTCTGATGGCTTTCATGCCTAGGCTTGGCCTGATTGGAAAGTATAAGATGGACAAACAAACAACCCTTGGCATTAAGAAAAGAACAACAAAATTCATTGATCATCAAGTTTGCTTTCATTGCTCCATTTGAACTGGACTTGTCTGTCTAGAGTAGAAATTGACTAGCTTTGCGCAGTCCTTGCCGTTACTTGTCTAGTTACCTTGATTGCATGGTGAGGCTTTTATTTCAAACTGATAAAATCACATGCTGTCATCATGTTTTTAGAGAATGTTAAATTAAGCTGAGCACATGATAATTGGTATTACTGTTGGCATATTTTTGCTTTGTATGTCTTTGCAATTCTGCTCATTTCCAAGCAATGAATCTTTTACATGCTCCTTGATGCTTGCATTGCCAAAGGGGGAGAAATTTGAGTTCTCTGTTGCAAAGGGTAAATTAACTCAGGGGGAGTTTTTATCGTGCAAAGGGGAGTTTTGCCGAAGGGGTTTTTTACTCTTTTGAAAAAGGGGGAGGAAAATTCTTTTATCAAGTGACATGATTTGGCTCATTTCTGAGTTTTTATGGTCACTTGTGTGCTGAAAGTCTTTAAATTTTCTTGAACTTGAATTTGGTTGTCAATGCACTCATCAAGGGGGAGATTGAGAAACTAAGGGTTGGTTTCGGAGTCTGTGATGAGTGATTGACAGTATTTAACCTCTGGTTCGAAGGGGTACCTCCGAAGGGGTTCGGAGGTTGTACCTCCGAAGGTGTTCGGAGGTGGTTTCACCGAAGGGTTCGGTGGCCTTTGATTGCTGCAGCTGTTGCAGCGGAGTGTGCCTGTCGGAGGGGTCCGACAGTACACGATGACTGGGTTTGTACCGAAGGTCTCGGTACTTTGGGCGGTACACCGGAGTGTGTGCCGAAGGTTGCTTACCCGGAAAGGTCTCCGGAGTACTGGATACACTTGTCTGCTTGTCTATGGTGCGTAGGAACTTCGGAGGCGACGGACGGTTCGTAGCAGGTGAACCTGGGTCAAGCGAGAGGCTTGATGCCAGTGGAGCGGGGAGCTCCGTCAAGAAGGCTGCGAAGGGGTCAAGGTCGGTCCTCGGGTCGAGGTGCGCCAGGTGAAGGTAGTAAGTGAGGAGCGTGGCTCTGGCTGAAGGTACTCCAAGACAAAGTCCTCGGAGGCGAGACACTTCGAAGGGTACTCCGGATGGAGTGACTTCGGAGTATGGTGTATCAAGTCCTCAGTTGAGGCAAAGGTTTCGATGTGTGCTCCGGAGGGAGACACTCGAAGGTACCCGACGAAGGTCTCAGAAGTCGAGGCGCATCGAAGGCATGGTCCGGGTGAGGCTAGTCGAGGAGTGTGCTCGGGGAGAGACACTGCGACGAAGTGCTCATGGAATGCTTCATGCGGAGGCCTTGGACGAAGGAGGGACTTCGAAGGGTGGTACTCCGAAGGTAGGGGTTCGGAGTAAGGAAGGCTTCGGAGCAAGGCTGGCTTCGGAGTAAAGGATGTCTTGTGGTACTTCGGCCATGCATGGCTTCAGTACACGGACTGACGGAGTTCGAGCTGGGAGTAGTTGCGAAGCCGTGGTGGTCCACTCCGAAGGTGGTGGTGCGAAGGCCCAAGGGTTTTGACGGCTTCGGCGCAAAACCGTCACTGTATCGGAGGCAAACTTCGGTGAAGGGAAGGCCGTCAGGCTCAAGGCTTCTCACCGAAGCTACCGCACCCCTCGCGTGCGAAGGGGGGCTTCAGAAAGGTCAAAGACTACAAAGGCTGACATTGTCTGCTCTGCAAAAAGCTGACGTTGTCCCCTCTGCAAAGCTGACAAAGAAGCCTCCAGAATAAAGTTGACTACCTTTTGTACCCCTCGGTTCTGTAGAGACAAAACCAATGTAAACCCTAGGGGTAAAGTAGTCAATTCACATGGGTGAATAGTGGCTATAAATATGGGGGCTGGGTAGGTAACATTTAACACTTTGAGCATTTACTGTTGAGCTCCTGTACTAGCCACCACTCTTTGTATTCATCCAGTGAGTTCTTTTACTGTGTTCCTTGTTCAAGCAGTGAAGCCCTGCTTCTGTGTTGTCTTTCTGCTTGAGCTTGTTTGCATACCTCGCTAGTTGTAGTGCACCGAAGCCTGTCTAGGCGAAGTGTGTTTTTGTGCGAAGTGTGCTTTTCAGTATGCGTTCGCTCTGTGTAACAGGAGGTGAGACCTCGCTGCTTATTAGCGAAGCCTTGATCGAAGCCTGTGTTTTTATCGTATCGAAGCCCTAGCGGTGTCTGTTAATGTGCGTTTAGACCTTCGGTGTACGAAGCCCAGCACCGATTGCTGTCGCTAAGTACTTGGTCGAAGTCCTCAGAGGTCAGTCCACTCGTGCGAAGGGTGAAGTGCGAAGCCTGCTCGAAGCACCTTGTGTGTGGAGCCTGCACTGACTTAGCAGAGTAGATTTTCCAGGGTTGTGAGTGGAGCGAAGTCTTCTTGGCTTCGAACTTTTGCTCCTTGCGAAGCCTGTGTTCGGAGCCGTCAAACACCTCCGAACCAGAACTTCGAAGGTTGTGTTCGAAGCCTGTTTCGCAGTAGACTATTAAAACAGAAGGCTATTTTTAGCCTGAAATTTTAAAAGCTCCCATTCACCCCCCCCTCTGGTCGCCGTTTCCGGTCCAACAGTCGGCTTGTTTGAATGGGTAGTAATGATGTTTGGTTTAAAGAATGTTGGTGCCACATACCAATGTGCCATGAACTTAATCTTTCATGACTTGTTAGGAGTTATTGTAGGACCGAAAGTAGCGACCAAAGGGGGGGTGAATGGGCGCCTAAAAATTTCTTGCTAAACTATATTTTAATCCAACACCCAAATGAACTTAACTAGACAAATAATATTTGCAAAGCTAATTTCAGAAATTAAAGTTATCTAGCCTAAAGAATACCGGTGTCCTAATTAAAATGATATTAAAAATAAATTAAACTAAACTAAAAAAATCACTGTAGTAAATAAGAATGCGAACTAGAAATATTTAATGACGTAATCAAAATACCTAAATATCTTAATAAAATATTCAGATTGCAGTCTAAAAATAAAATGCTAATCGACTAAATAAAACATGGATCATCCAGAAATTAATTCAAAAATAAACCTAAAATATTTCATGTGAATCTAGAATAAAAATATTGTTGCGACTAATAATAAAATAATAATTTTATATATATATGAGCAGGTTAAAAATGCTTAAATAAAATTATTCGAGTACTAATAATCTTCTAGCAGATAAACATTAACTACGAAATTACTAAACATATTATCAGCTAATTAAATATAGAAAAATATTTAATTAATTAAAGAGCTAAAAATAGTAGACTGATAAACTAACCTGCATTTTGCTTACGTCGCCGTTGATGTAGTCTTCCGTGGCTTCCCGTGCGAGGAAGAACGCTGCCAAAGAAAAGAAAAAAAAACCAACCGTGTTTGCCACGGGAATCAAGCAATTTACACGGCTGCAGTGCCCTGGTTTGCTTCCTCCTCGGTGACCGTGCGTGAGAAGAAACAAAAAACAGCAAGAGATGAACCAGCGGGGCCCACTCGGCTGTGCCTTTTTCCCGTGCGCCGCGCTGGACTTTTTCTCGTGCCGTAGACTGCTGTGTAGAAGCTATGCGCATGCAGCCTGCTGCTCTATGCGCTAGCTTGCTAGCTAGCCGGCTAGCCAGCAGCAGGCGGGTCCCACCAGAAAAAAACACAAGACGATCGGTGGAGATGTGCCGCTCCAGAAGATGCGACATCGCCGGCGAGACACTTTCGGAAGAAGACGCAGTTTTCATAGATTAAGGGGGTGTTTGGATTCAGAAGCTAAATTTTAGTCTGTGTCACATCGGATGTTTCGACATTAATTTGAAGGACTAAACATGAACTAATTATAAAAATAATTGCAGAACCGGAGACTAAATCGCGAGATGAATTTTTTAAGCCTAATTAATCCATAATTAGCAGATGTTTACTGTAGCATAACATTGTCAAATCATGGTGTAATTAGGCTCATTAGATTCGTCTCGTGAATAATCCTCCAATTATGAATGGGTTTTATAAATAGTCTACATTTAATACTCCAAAATAATGTTTAAACATTAGATGTGACAGGGGCTAAAATTTTAGCCCCTGATCCAACACCCCCTAAAAAAACGTACGTGGACTGTGGATTTAAAATTGAAAAATAGTCATCTATCCCCAGGGGGATAGGGGCATATTTATAGGCGACTCCTAATACATGAAAAGACTAATTTACCCCTAGGGTAAATTAATACTGACTCTAAAATAAATTCCGAAAATTACTAAAATATTTTTAAAAAATCACCTGACTCAACTAAAATATTCTAAACTTAAAAACTAAATATTAATAACCTAAAAACAAAATAATCATAGGTTGTCAGTTTTGCGCTGAAGTTGACAAAGCGTCCACCTTCTTCGCACCGGGTACCCGGATTGGGTCGACTCGACCCCGCAGCTTCCTCAGCCCGGCAATCGCTCGCCGCCCGTGTACCTGAGTCAAACCCAGTCAATAGACCAGTGGATTAGGCCATGTACCCGAATTAGGTCAGCCCGACTCCGCGGCTCCTCTGCCCGGCCGTCGCTCGCTGCCCGTGTACCTGAGTCACACGCGCCTCAGACACGACATGTCTTCATATCTCCCTTCCTTTGACTTCTGTTGACAATCACTCATCACATCTGGAATATCAAAACCATATTCTTCAACATGGTTTCTCAATCTCCCCCTTGATGAGTGCATTGTCAACATCCTTTTTAGCTGATCTTCAGAACCTGCAAAACATGTGGAAACAGGAAAACAAAGATAAAAGAAAATAGAAGAAAGAAAAAATGTTTAACCCTAATGACCAAAAGCTAAACAGAAGCAAGAAAATGGTCATTATGGTTAACCAAAAATAAAGACTCAAAATCAAGCGCATATCTCAGAATTACCAACAAGGAACTCCCCTTGAAATAAATCTCAGAAAAAGCTAAAAATGTTACCTAAACTCCAAAATTTCTCCCCCTTGTTGACAATTGAACTCATCAAGTGAGACTAAATGCACTCTAAAGAGACATAGACATAAAACTCCCCCTGAAATGCAGCTCCCCCTCAAAATATGCCATGAATGCAGATGGAGTGCAAGTGGAGTGTGAAAAGCATGCTTCTTAGATATGATTGACTGCAATTACAACATCTAACAGGTATAGCAAAAGATATATTGTCTAAGATACATGACATGATCAGTGCAATAGATGATATCTAAAGATAGTTATTAGCACACATTTTTCGATTTTTTGTAAACAAAAGTATTATCACATTTTCTAGTTGACAAGCAAGGTAAAACATGATATGCAAAAGCTAACTGATATCTACCAAGATAAGCATTGTCCAAAACAAAGTGCTTCAGCAAATTTGTCATCTTTTAAAATTTTTCAGACTTTTTCTTTATCTTTTTATTTTTCATTTCTGCCAGGGGTTATTTGCATGTCAAACCTTGTGCTAACCGACCAAGTCAAGCCTAGGCTAGAACCAAGCCATCAGAAGCTTAAGACATTTGTCTTGGCATAAATTACACCGTCGTAGTTCATACCAAAGTGCTATGGTAAGCAGTCCAGAACAATGCAATGTGACAAAGCAAACCCAAATGGATCTTTTCTGATAATCATAAAAATGCATAAATTTTTCATTTTTATGAATTTTTATCATTTTTATAGCACATTTTTCATATTTAAAGCATATAGATGTCCAAGTTGCATATCTGCATCTAAGTAAGGATCTAGCTACAAGGCATGTAAAAGATAGCGAAAGCATTCATCCTACACATGCTAGTTACCAGAAGCAATGGTGATCATTTTTCAATTTTAAAGCATAAAAGCCATGCATATGACAAATATCATATATATCATGTGAACTGAAACAAAACATGATCATCGACAAGTAATCAAAAACATATACTAGCTAGAGAAAGTAAAGCAGATTAATCATATAACAGAAGCAAGTTCAAAATGTGATCGATGATTATGCATGATATGAAAGCACACAAAAAAACTCAATAAAAAATAAAGAAGAAAAGAAAAACTGACTCAAAGTATCCTAGAAAGGATACACAACTCCCAAATCCCCTCGTAAACGCTCAAAAGTAGACTGATCTAGGGGTCTAGTAAAAATATCAGCCAACTGCTGATGGGTATCAACATGAATAAGATCAATGACTCTTTTCTCATATTGATCCCTCAAAAAATGAAAGCGCACATCAATATGTTTGGTTTTTGAATGAAGACATGGGTTTTTCCCTACACTAATTGCACTGGTGCTATCAAAAATAAAGGAACTCGCGAAGGGAAAAACAACCCAAAATCCCGCAAAGTAGAAATCATCCAAACTAACTGAGAACAGCAGCTAGCAGCAGCTACATACTCAGCCTCAGTAGTAGAAAGCGCAAGTCCAGATTGTTTTCGAGAAGACCATGAAACAAGTAAAGAACCAAGAAGCTGGCAAGTACCGGAAGTAGACTTGCGATCCAGCCGGCACCCACCAAAATCAGCGTCCGAAAAACCAGCTAAATCAAGAGACGATGATGCAGAATAATAAAGACCTAAATTAGGAGTGTAAGTAAGATACCTGAAAATACGCTTAACAGCCTGCCAATGAGATGCGCGTGGCGAAGACTGAAAACGCGCGCACACACCCACGGCAAACTGAATGTTAGGTCTCGTCGCAGTCAAGTATAGCAGCGATCCGATCATTTGTCGATACTCTCTCTCATTTACCTTGAAGCCGTCCTCGTCCTTGTCCAGATCTCCAGATGTGCCCATTGGGGTCATCTGTGGCTTCAGCTCTCCACCAAAGTCAAATTTCTTTAGTATGCCCAGTGTATACTTACCCTGGTGGATAAAAATGTCGTCCTTGGTCTGCTTGATCTGGAGCCCTAAAAAGTACTTGAGTTCTCCCATGAGACTCATCTCAAACTCGCTATGCATCTACTCAGAAAACTTGGATACAAGTTCATTAGTAGAACCACCAAAAATAATATTGTCCACATAAATCTGAGCAACCAATAAGTCTGCGCCATCTCTAAGCAAGAAAAGAGTCTTGTCCATAGTACCCATCACAAAACCTTTCTGCAACAAGAACTGCTTTAGACGAGCATACCAAGCCCTAGGGGCCTGCTTCAGACCGTATAAAGCCTTCTGCAACTTGTAAACATGTCGTGGAAATTTAGGGTTCTCGAAACTGGGGGGTTGCTTAACATAGACCTCCTCCTCTATATACCCGTTTAGAAAAGCACTCTTGACATCCATTTGATGAAGCTTAAAACCTTTAGAAGCAGCAAAGGCCAAAAGAATACGAATGGACTCAAGGCGAGCAATAGGGGCGAAGGTCTCTTCAAAGTCAATACCTTATTTTTGATAGAAACCCTGTGCCACTAATCGAGCTTTGTTGCGCACCACAACACCATCTTCTCATTGTTTGTTCTTAAACACCCACTAGGTGCCTATGGTGTTGCATCCAGGTGGCAGCTCAACTAGTGTCCAAACCCGATTGCGAACAAAGTTTTCAAGCTCTTCTTGCATAGCGTTTATCCAATTCGAATCAGAAAGAGCATGAGAAACATCTCGGGGCTCAAAACTAGCAACAAAAGCAGACTCAGCAAACATAGCAAGTGAACCAGCTGAGGAACGTAAGGATCTTTCAGTAAGATCACCTATGATGAGCTCTGAAGGGTGATCACGCTGAACTGCTTGGGATCCTAGGTGATCTGAAGTCACCTCACCTGAGTCAGCAACTGGCTCCCCGGACACGGCTGGGAAGTCATCTCACCGGAGTCAGTACCTGGCACCTCTAGACTCAGATGAGGAGGCTCGATCGAAGTAGAAGGAGTAATTAAAGGTATGTCCTCATCCTCAGTCGAAGTCTCAGAAGGTGTGGGGTCTGCAAGTGGTGCAGAGGGCCCACCCTCATCATCAGCAGGAGGGTCATCATCTTCCTCGAAGATGGACTCTCCAAGCTCATCATCTTCAGAAAGCTCAAAAGAAGGAGTCGGCGAGGGCAAAGACTCATCAAAGGAAACCTCACAAGTCTCGACAAGCATCTAGGAGTCTAGGTTCCAAACACGAAAGCCTCGTGAATGCAAAGCATAACCTAGAAAAACTCCATCCCAGCAACGAGACTCAAACTTGTCCAAATGTCCTCCCTTCTTAAGCACAAAACACTTGCAACCAAACGCTCGCAAGTGACTCACCTTGGGCTATCTACCAAAACGCAACTCATATGACGTCTTACCTAAGTAAGCTCTAAGAAAAATGCGATTGACAAGATAGCATGTTGTGTTCATTACTTCAGCCCAAAGATGCCTAGGAGTCCTACGCTCATCAAGCATCGTCCTGGCCATATCGACAAGTGTGTGGTTCTTTCGCTCCACAATGCCATTCTGTGGGGGAGTGTAAGGAGCAGAGAACTGATGATCAAGACCCTGATCACTACAAAAACTGACGAACTGAGAGTTCTTAAAGTCAGATCCGTTGTCCGAATAAATTGCTCGCATCAGACCATTGTTCTCGTTCTTCAGCTTTAAAATCAGGTCATGAACATACTGAAAAGTCTCATCCTTATACTCTAGAAAGTAAACCCACGAAAATCGAGAAAAATCGTCAACTATTACAAGGGCGTACCACTTCCCACCGACTGAGTGTACTCGAGCTAGACCTACCGTGTCCATGTGCAACAGCTCTCCCGGGTATGACGTCATCACCTGAGTCATAGGTGCGTGAGAAGCAGCAACCATTTTCCCATGATGACAGGGATGGCAAACTAGATCCTTCTCCATCTTAAGCTTAGGCAATCCTCAGATAAGATCCATAGAACTCAATCTAACAAGTAGATCAAAGCTCAAATAACGTAACCTTCTATGCCACTTCCATAGCTCAGAGGAGGATCCGACCATCAGACAACCAGAAGGGCCAAAAGAACTAGAGAAATCAATACGAAAAACCTTACCAAAAGGTAAGATCCGGCAGACTAAAGATCCTCTATAATTAACAACAGAAGGTATGTCCTTCTTAAAGCGCACTTCTAAACCATCCTCAAGCAGTTGCGAAACAGAAATTAGATTAAAGTTCAGATTTCCAACTAAAGCAACATTCTTTAAAGAGAAATAATCAGAAATACAAATCGACCCAATACCTTGTACCTTCCCTTGACCATTGTTCCCGAAAGTGATGTATTCCTTGGAGCTCGGGGGAGTGAGGCTGGAGAACCATCTGCGGTGTCCCGTCATATGGCGAGAACAACCTGAATCCATGATCCATACGTTCTCCAGTCCTCGATCCTGCAAGATCAATGGTCATGAGTGGGAGCAACCGGTCGACCACTAGGTCTAGCAAAAGTACTAAACCAGTGTTGAGCCATCTGCTCGTATGTAGGAAAGCAGAAGGAATCGTATGAGTCTAGACCAAAACGCGGATCAAAGCACGGTCCTCTGTTCTGCCTAAAATCATGGTCACGAGGTCCAAAACCGTATCCATAACGATTTGAAACTCTGCTAGAACGGAAACCACCCTCCAGAGCACGATCATAAAAATCATCTCCTCTACCACCACCTACATGACGTGGCCTGGCCTCTAGCCTCTCTCTACGTCGAGGAACTCTCTGTCTACCACCCTGCTGGTAGAACTGCTCCTACCCACCTCGAGCTCTCTCTGCTCACTCAACCCGCTTCCTCCTGAAGCAAAACTCCTCAAGATGCCCGTCTCTCTGTCAAAACTCACAGTGGTAGGTAGGCTTCTTGGATTGTGGTTGAGGCTTGGGATTCTTAGGCTTGGTGGTGTCGGGTGTAGCATCTTTGGTGTGAGAGGGTCCAGTTAAAGAATCAAGAGAAGTGTGGAGAGTTTTAGGCTTTGGAACCTAGATCTGCTTCTTAGGTGGAGCTTTAGGTTGTTCTTGGATCACTCCATCCTTGGGCTGACTATCCTTAAAGGACTCAGTGGAGTGAGTCTTGGGATATCTCTGTTCAGGAGTCATCTTACTCCACTCCACTGCTCGACTAATAGCACTCTCAAAATCAGCCTTGGTATAGGTGTAACCTACCCCAAACCCATCCTGTCTGTTGAATTGCTAGATCATCATGCCGAGCTGTGGCTCTCTAGCACTAATCCAACTCAGGATCTGACGGAGGTAAAAGTTCTCATTCTGAACATCAGCTAGCTCCTCTCTCAAAGAAGCTAACACCTCCACCTGAGACAAGCAGACCTCACACTCTTTATCAACTTCGACAGACTTCTCAGCTTTTAGCTTGATCAACTCCATTCTAATGGACAGGCAGTTCTCACAAATGGTGGGTGGAACTGACAAGGTCTCAAGCTCTAGCTTAGTCTGCTCCAACTCAGCTCTCACTCCATCTAACACGCTCAACTGCTCATCACTCTTGGCTCTCAGCTCAGCTATACTAGCTAAATGAGATGGGCAGTCTACACAAGGTCCGACGACAGTGGCATGAGCATCTTTCAGCTCCCACTGAGCGCTCTCATGCTCAGTGGCCAATGCGTCTCTCTCATCTACTCTCTCTATGTACCTGGACTTAAGAGTCGTCAGGTCACACAACAACACCTCACAGTTAGGGCACTCACCACTATCACCCAAGCAAGGGGAAGAAGACAGACTCTCAATCTTGCCATTCGCCGTGGCAAGCTGTCGCGCCCCGATTTAATAAATCAGGACTTTTATTGAAATTCCAAAGAATATCAATAAACCAAGACGTTCATAAAGCGACCACGTACAATACGGGCAATCATTCACGGTTCGTAGACCGCATTAATACAAAAGTGAATAAAGATGAAGAGAAACTAATAAAATAAGGGTCCTAGATGAACGCCTCCTTCCAGTCTCGCCTTGACTGGGTCGCTACTCCAGACCTTCATCCTCCTCGTAGTAGACTGGCTCTGATGGTGTAAGTTAACGGGGTGAGTACAGATGTACTCAGCAAGCCACCGAATGCAAGTATAAATGCAAGATAATAACAAGGGAGATAGTGGCTAGTTTAGCGGAAGCAGCATATTTGTAAAGCATTTAATGTGAGCATTTTATTTGTACGGAAAAGTAAACATGTGAATGCATCATCATCATCTTCTAACTCGAGGAGTACGTTTTACCTCCCCGCACAACAGTCCTTACATGCCATGAATAACTCATCCATTCAAACAATTGTAAACTAACTGCGAGTAGTCACACAACCCGCCCTTGACCGTGGGCTCGGCTTTTCGAAAAGATTGATTTTACTCTGATCAGAGATGTACCACTGTACCCACAAGGCACGCACTCATCACTTACACCAAAGTGTAACGAGATGACCCATTTCACGGGAACTCGTGCCAAAACCTTCCATATGGTTCCCCCCGACTCAACAGCACCCCCTTATAGGTTTCGTACCGTGTCTCGCCATGTCGAGTTTCCACAATACCCCCCCTTGAGCCATCGTCGGTACAAAGCGCCCTGAGGGCTAGCCCCTTGTACCCCTCCACTATGGTGCATAGAGCCGGAGTGTTCCACACTTCCAGTTAGGACTTACCCATTAGACTTGTGGTTGGTACGGAAGTGCTTTGCAACAGATCCCGCAGACCGGTCCTTATAGTGCCCCGGGTGCGACCAACCAGTTTCCGAGCTTGCACCCGGAACCCACCATACTTATAACATACCTAACTCCAACAGAGTCCAGAGACAAGAATAACGGGGTATTTCATATACCAGAATCCATCTATTCTACGACTCATTCTTTATATCCTATAGCAGTTGTGCCAGTACATTGGGCACTAGCTAATATAATATTTGTAGAGTGACAAGGAGTTGAGGCTCAATAAGCATGGCTTGGGTTTGCACACAAGGAAGGGGATCTAATAAATATAAGTGTAGGGCTTGATGTTTGACTAATGCAATATTTATCCTATGGGTTGTAGCGATAATTTATTAAAACATGGGCTCAACATGATCAACTGTTTCCACAGAGGTGGTCGATGACTTGCCTTGATCCGCAAAGGGTGAAGGTGCAACCTCGGGTTAGAACTCCGGATCTTCGACGACGTTGTAGTCTTCTCGATACGGAAAAGTAAATAAAGCATTCAATAAACAATCCAAAACAATCAATCATACTAACATACATGTTTATGTTGGATAAAGTATAGGAGATAGAGTCTTAACTTTTAGGGATTTGTTACTTAAACATTTAAGATTAATTTTTAATGAGATTCCTTAATTTTTATAGCTTGATATAATTATTCTTCCTAAGGGGGTTTTATTCCTCCCTTTTTAAAGTTGAAGTAAAAAGTTATAAAATGACCTTAATGTTTTTATGGCATTAATATAGTGACATTAGGTTATTTAGATCTTCTGAAGTTTGTTATATAAGTTTTAGGATAGTTTCATAAAGGGTTGACTTTTTCTTAAATGCCTTAATTAAATGTCCTAAAAGGGCATTTGCAATATCATTTAATGGAATTAATTGGACAAGATGAATATTCTATTTTTATTAAAAATAGTGAACTCAAGTGGTTAGGTTTTCTGAAGTTATTATATAAGTTGTCATGACATTTTTATAAAGTGTTTAACTTTTATTATATGAATTACTTAATTTATCCTACAAGGGTTTTTGCAATATTAGTTAATAGATTAAAGTGGGCTAAGTGAACATGTTATTCTTATTGCATTGAAACAGTGGAATCAAGTCATTAAGTCCTTTGAATTCATTATGTCATTTTCATGATATTTTTGCAAAGTGTTGTATGTCTATTATATGGATTAATCATTTATTTTAAAAGGGTCTTGTAAATGTTTATTTAAGAATCTAAAATGGGCAAAATGACTTATTATATTTTTATTGGCTTATAAATAGTGTAAGTGAGTCATGGTGTCCCAGAAATTAATATATATATTTTTAAGGATTTTTCTGGATTATTTAAATGTAACGTGATTTAAATCCTAAAGGGGACTTAGAAATGTAATTTAATAAAATGTCATGGACAAAATGGTTATTCCATTTTTATTGTATTAACAACAGTGAAATGGGGCCATTATATCTTCTGATATTATTTTATAAATTGTTAAGGGTTTATCTGAATTCTTTTATTGAAATATTAATTAATTCCTAAAGGGGATTTTTCTTTATTATTTAATAAGATTATTATGTGCCAAATAAACATATTGTTTTTATTGCATAAAAGTGTAGAGGATGAAAATATAAATTTTCCAGAATCAAAATGGTGAATTTTGGAGTTAAATTGAGCAAGATATGAATTTTTAAAGTTCAAACTAATTTTCTGGAATTTATTTAAACAGAAAATGAGCTCTGGTCCACGGTGGGCCAGGCCCACGGTGGACCGCGCCACTGTGGCGTGGACCGGATCAACCAGATCCGTTGGATCTTGATCTAGCGGCCAGGCGCGAGGCGGGAGGTTTAAATGAAATTGGACGGCTGTGATTAAAACGTGACAGATGGGTACACGTGGACGCACCGGATGGATCCGGGGTTTTAAGTTGCGATCAACGGCCGCGATCGCACGATACCCCTTCGATCAGATCCGAGGGCCCGGATTAAATCCCGAAGGGATTTAATCGTGGCCCTCCGATCGTGATCGGATGGCCTCGATCGCGTCCGGCACGGCACGACGTAAGGGGGCGCGTACCCCCTTCGTCTCCGGCGACGGCGGGCTCGGGTGCGGCCATGGCGGCGACGGCGAGGGCCTAGGGGCTTAGCTAGGGCTAAAAATGGAACGCGGGGAGGATGGCGATCACGACGGTACCTCGGGTGGCGACGAAGGGGGCCTGGAGGTGACCGGCGGCGAGCGTAGACGGCGGGGAGGCTTCGGGTGCTCGTCGGCGTCGACGATCCGGTGGTCTTCACGACCGACGGAGGGGTGGCCGATGACGAGCGGGCTCCGGCGGTCTCGTCGGTGGCGGTGGCTAAGGCGGGGGAGGCCGGAGGCGACGGCGATGTCTCGCCGGAGGTGGAGCAGAGGAGGGGCTTGCAAAAACCGCAGCGGCGCTCTGGAGGGCGAAGGCTAGGGCTTAGGCGTTGTGGGCAGAGTGCGGTGAGCAGAGGGGTACTTATAGGGGTCACCGGCGGCGCCTAAACGGAAGGAAACCGAAGGTTTCCAAGAACTCCGGCGAGGGTTTCCTAACTCTCGGCCGAGCTCCCATAAACGGCGAAACGCGTCGGGATTACATGGAAAGGGATCATTGGCAGATGGGGAAAGTGATCCGAGGCAGATCCAGGCGAATGCGGGCGGCCGGCGGCGAAACAGGAAGGAGATCGCCGGAGGAGGGAAGGGGAGCGATCCCCTTCCATCGGAGACGAAGGTCCTGACAGGTGGCCCCCACCTGTCAGCGACCGAATCAGAAAAGGAAGGGCCGACAGGCGGGCCACGGCAGTCAGCGGGCGAACGCGGGCGCACGGAGGCTGACTGGTGGGGCCGAGGCGGGGTGCGAGCGGGAGGAGAGAGGG
Source organism: Zizania palustris (assembly GCA_019279435.1). Lineage (NCBI taxonomy): Eukaryota > Viridiplantae > Streptophyta > Magnoliopsida > Poales > Poaceae > Zizania > Zizania palustris. The sequence goes on along the minus strand of JAAALK010000084.1, from coordinate 6,851,628 downwards.
GGGCGGCGCCGACAGGCGGGTCCCGCTTGTCAGTGAGAGGGCGGTGTTGGGCTGGGCCTAAAAGCTTTCGGAGGAGAATGCAGGGTTTCGGCCATTAAGAATTTAAATTCTTTTTCTAATTAATTTAATTCCAGAAATTCAAATATTCACTTATGGTTTGAAGATCTGTTGGAAAATTTGGTAAAAATTCTCAAAAATATTTCTTGGTCTCTAGTTTATCCCATAAAATTTTCAAGTCCAAATTTTGAAGATTTGTCTCTGTTTGGCTTTAATAGGGCTCTTTTAGCATTTCTTCAATAATAATATTCAGAAATTCATTTAATATTATTTTTCCTTTATTTTATTCCCTTTTAATTTTGGGGCTGTTACAATCCTATCCCCCTTACAGAGAATCTCGTCCTCGAGATTCGAAGCGAACCTCGGGAAAACTAAGGGACTGAGTCTACTGGTGTTCTGGATTAGGGAAAGGTGTTACATCAGAAGTAGGCAAGGCGATCTCCGGATCTGGGTTGGTTGAGACCAAATTGGGAGTGTCTTTGGTTGTATCTGGTTTCTCTTTGTGGTGATCTGGCGTATGTTTCTCTGGATTCGGGATGGAGGATGGCACCCGCTTGGGGTAGGGGCACTGGTTGGCGTAGTGGCCTCCTTGGCGGCAGTTGTAGCACACAATCGGCTTGCCGTTCCTGTCTCTCTTGTATCCGGTAGCTGGAACTGGTGTCTTTCTGGCTAGCGGTGCTTGGGGTGGGATGTCTGTGCTTGGCCCTCCTAGGGTGGTTCGTGGCTTGGCAGGGGTGGGGCTTGAGGTGGAATCACTCTGGTTTTTGGTATAATTGCTTCATCCACCAATCTCTGAAAGTTGGCGAAGTCCCCGTAGATCAGCTGAAGGGAGAGCTCGTGTTGGTTTTGTTGGAGACGGAACAACTGTGCCTGCTGCTCTTGCATCTGCTTTTGTAGTTGTTGCATCTGGGTAAGCAGTGTGGCAATCAATTGATTCTGTTTTGTCATCACCTTCGCAAGTGTGGGATGATAGACAACAGGGGTCTGCTGAGGTACAGGTGCACCCCACTGAGGCAGATTGCCCGAGGTGTTTCCATCGTGTGGAGCTTCTGATCCTTGGTTATTGGCCATCCTGAAGTTGAAGGGTTCAAAAAAGAAGGTGTCGTCATTAAGGGGAAATTGTTACTTATTTTATTGCCTAAGATGGATAATTTGACCTAGATGCTTTATGTTAGTCCCTCATTAACTTCATACTCATGCCCTATATTATTTTTAATATAAATGATTTATCATGTATTTTATTCACTCAATACTCGTGTTGTAATATATTTTATTAATTTGTGTTAGAGGTTTAAGATGAAGTGATGTTGATTATATCTTATTGAATTCCTTGGTACCAAAATTCCAGAAAAATTTTGGAACACAATTTGATGCTTAGGAGAATTTTTGGAAAAATACTCTAGCTAATTTTAAGTGAAATTTTTAGGCCCATATTTTAGCTTTCCTCTTTCTTGATTTATACTAAATCCTTTTCTTGAAATTTATTTATTAAGGGGAAATTTTATTTTTAATGCCTCGCGAAAAATCGAGGTGTTATAATCCTAACTTCCTTAACAAGAATCTCGTCCCGAGATTCGGAAAGGCTAGAAGTAGAAGGTTAAAGATAGGCTTCAAGCCTGCATCTTTATAGATTGAGCTTGGCTAAGTTAGGGCTTTCTTGTCAACTTGTCTTGACTTCATGATTGGAGTTGATCTCGCAGAATGGCGACGAACGAATCATGTTGACTTGAAACTTGGGTAGATTCTCTCCTTTAGATTGGGATTATGAGCTAATAGGTCTAGGGAAATGATATTAAGCTTTATTTTAAATGATCGTTCTTGCGATTACATTTATTTATATCTTCATTCATGCCTTATTTTTGACATGAATGGTAATACAATCAAGTAAAAAGAAAAGCAATCAATCGTAAATCTACGTCTATGGTAGCTCGGGGGACGGCTCGATCACGGGCTCGTGGGAGACGGTCGGGGTCGAGGAACTGGACGGTCCGGCGGGTGGTGCGCTGCGGGAGATCCTCTTGGGCCTCACGGTGGGAGTCTGAATGGGTTTTCTTCCGGCGAGGCGGAAGAGGTGCGATCTCCTCGATGTCCTTCTTCAACTCTCTGAGCTGCTGACGGAGCTGGGCGTGGACCATGGCGCCCTGGCGTAGGAGCTCGTTCTGACGCCTCAACTCCTCTACCTCAAGGGTCAACAGAGGATTCTGCTCAAGCTGTCGACGGAGCTCGGCATTCTCCCTGGTCAGGTTCTCCGAAGTGTGGCGGTAGAAGTCGATGGTGTCGTGCTGGCTGTCCGCGTCGAGGATGGCCTCTGTGTGGAGGTTGTCCATGGCCTCCAAGAGTCTCATCGTGCGAGTGATGCGGAGCTGCTCTGTGTGAGGGGACTGATGTAGATGCTGCGGTGACTCCCAGGTGTGCGCATGGGCATGAAGCGGTAGACGGTGTCGCGGAGGTGGCAGTCGTAGACCAGTCGAAGCTCGGCGAGGGACTGGAGAGCGGCTCGCTGGCTGGCCACCACGAATGAAGGTCCTCCGACTCCATGGGTGTAGAAGGGTGGCTGCGTGGAGGAGGGGCGGATCACAACCGTGACCTCGCAGTAGCTCTCGTTCGCATCGGGAAAGATCCCGTGGAACGCAGGCTCATGGGGAAACCCCAAAAAGTCGACGAGCACGCGAAGCTCGCGGATGAATCCGGCCTCGTCACGAAGAGTCCCGCTCATGGTGTGAACCGGCATCTACAAAAGAGAGAAAATTTTGTGAAAACCTCGGGAGATGAGAGGATAAGTAATCTTTTGTAAATATAGTGAATATATATAAGTCCTAAGGTCAGGTCTGTTTGGCTTCCTACAGTCAAGTCGGCTCTGATACCATCTTGTCGCGCCCCGATTTAATAAATCAGGACTTTTATTGAAATTCCAAAGAATATCAATAAACCAGACGTTCATAAAGCGACCACGTACAATACGGGCAATCATTCACGGTTCGTAGACCGCATTAATACAAAAGTGAATAAATATGAAGAGAAACTAATAAAATAAGGGTCCTAGATGAACGCCTCCTTCCAGTCTCGCCTTGACTGGGTCGCTACTCCAGACCTTCATCCTCCTCGTAGTAGACTGGCTCTGATGGTGTAAGTTAACGGGGTGAGTACAGATGTACTCAGCAAGCCACCGAATGCAAGTATAAATGCAAGATAATAACAAGGGAGATAGTGGCTAGTTTAGCGGAAGCAGCATATTTGTAAAGCATTTAATGTGAGCATTTTATTTGTACGGAAAAGTAAACATGTGAATGCATCATCATCATCTTCTAACTCGAGGAGTACGTTTTACCTCCCCGCACAACAGTCCTTACATGCCATGAATAACTCATCCATTCAAACAATTGTAAACTAACTGCGAGTAGTCACACAACCCGCCCTTGACCGTGGGCTCGGCTTTTCGAAAAGATTGATTTTACTCTGATCAGAGATGTACCACTGTACCCACAAGGCACGCACTCATCACTTACACCAAAGTGTAACGAGATGACCCATTTCACGGGAACTCGTGCCAAAACCTTCCATATGGTTCCCCCCGACTCAACAGCACCCTCTTATAGGTTTCGTACCGTGTCTCGCCATGTCGAGTTTCCACAATACCCCCCCTTGAGCCATCGTCGGTACAAAGCGCCCTGAGGGCTAGCCCCTTGTACCCCTCCACTATGGTGCATAGAGCCGGAGTGTTCCACACTTCCAGTTAGGACTTACCCATTAGACTTGTGGTTGGTACGGAAGTGCTTTGCAACAGATCCCGCAGACCGGTCCTTATAGTGCCCCGGGTGCGACCAACCAGTTTCCGAGCTTGCACCCGGAACCCACCATACTTATAACATACCTAACTCCAACAGAGTCCAGAGACAAGAATAACGGGGTATTTCATATACCAGAATCCATCTATTCTACGACTCATTCTTTATATCCTATAGCAGTTGTGCCAGTACATTGGGCACTAGCTAATATAATATTTGTAGAGTGACAAGGAGTTGAGGCTCAATAAGCATGGCTTGGGTTTGCACACAAGGAAGGGGATCTAATAAATATAAGTGTAGGGCTTGATGTTTGACTAATGCAATATTTATCCTATGGGTTGTAGCGATAATTTATTAAAACATGGGCTCAACATGATCAACTGTTTCCACAGAGGTGGTCGATGACTTGCCTTGATCCGCAAAGGGTGAAGGTGCAACCTCGGGTTAGAACTCCGGATCTTCGACGACGTTGTAGTCTTCTCGATACGGAAAAGTAAATAAAGCATTCAATAAACAATCCAAAACAATCAATCATACTAACATACATGTTTATGTTGGATAAAGTATAGGAGATAGAGTCTTAACTTTTAGGGATTTGTTACTTAAACATTTAAGATTAATTTTTAATGAGATTCCTTAATTTTTATAGCTTGATATAATTATTCTTCCTAAGGGGGTTTTATTCCTCCCTTTTTAAAGTTGAAGTAAAAAGTTATAAAATGACCTTAATGTTTTTATGGCATTAATATAGTGACATTAGGTTATTTAGATCTTCTGAAGTTTGTTATATAAGTTTTAGGATAGTTTCATAAAGGGTTGACTTTTTCTTAAATGCCTTAATTAAATGTCCTAAAAGGGCATTTGCAATATCATTTAATGGAATTAATTGGACAAGATGAATATTCTATTTTTATTAAAAATAGTGAACTCAAGTGGTTAGGTTTTCTGAAGTTATTATATAAGTTGTCATGACATTTTTATAAAGTGTTTAACTTTTATTATATGAATTACTTAATTTATCCTACAAGGGTTTTTGCAATATTAGTTAATAGATTAAAGTGGGCTAAGTGAACATGTTATTCTTATTGCATTGAAACAGTGGAATCAAGTCATTAAGTCCTTTGAATTCATTATGTCATTTTCATGATATTTTTGCAAAGTGTTGTATGTCTATTATATGGATTAATCATTTATTTTAAAAGGGTCTTGTAAATGTTTATTTAAGAATCTAAAATGGGCAAAATGACTTATTATATTTTTATTGGCTTATAAATAGTGTAAGTGAGTCATGGTGTCCCAGAAATTAATATATATATTTTTAAGGATTTTTCTGGATTATTTAAATGTAACGTGATTTAAATCCTAAAGGGGACTTAGAAATGTAATTTAATAAAATGTCATGGACAAAATGGTTATTCCATTTTTATTGTATTAACAACAGTGAAATGGGGCCATTATATCTTCTGATATTATTTTATAAATTGTTAAGGGTTTATCTGAATTCTTTTATTGAAATATTAATTAATTCCTAAAGGGGATTTTTCTTTATTATTTAATAAGATTATTATGTGCCAAATAAACATATTGTTTTTATTGCATAAAAGTGTAGAGGATGAAAATATAAATTTTCCAGAATCAAAATGGTGAATTTTGGAGTTAAATTGAGCAAGATATGAATTTTTAAAGTTCAAACTAATTTTCTAGAATTTATTTAAACAGAAAATGAGCTCTGGTCCACGGTGGGCCAGGCCCACGGTGGACCGCGCCACTGTGGCGTGGACCGGATCAACCAGATCCGTTGGATCTTGATCTAGCGGCCAGGCGCGAGGCGGGAGGTTTAAATGAAATTGGACGGCTGTGATTAAAACGTGACAGATGGGTACACGTGGACGCACCGGATGGATCCGGGGTTTTAAGTTGCGATCAACGGCCGCGATCGCACGATACCCCTTCGATCAGATCCGAGGGCCCGGATTAAATCCCGAAGGGATTTAATCGTGGCCCTCCGATCGTGATCGGATGGCCTCGATCGCGTCCGGCACGGCACGACGTAAGGGGGCGCGTACCCCCTTCGTCTCCGGCGACGGCGGGCTCGGGTGCGGCCATGGCGGCGACGGCGAGGGCCTAGGGGCTTAGCTAGGGCTAAAAATGGAACGCGGGGAGGATGGCGATCACGACGGTACCTCGGGTGGCGACGAAGGGGGCCTGGAGGTGACCGGCGGCGAGCGTAGACGGCGGGGAGGCTTCGGGTGCTCGTCGGCGTCGACGATCCGGTGGTCTTCACGACCGACGGAGGGGTGGCCGATGACGAGCGGGCTCCGGCGGTCTCGTCGGTGGCGGTGGCTAAGGCGGGGGAGGCCGGAGGCGACGGCGATGTCTCGCCGGAGGTGGAGCAGAGGAGGGGCTTGCAAAACCGCAGCGGCGCTCTGGAGGGCGAAGGCTAGGGCTTAGGCGTTGTGGGCAGAGTGCGGTGAGCAGAGGGGTACTTATAGGGGTCACCGGCGGCGCCTAAACGGAAGGAAACCGAAGGTTTCCAAGAACTCCGGCGAGGGTTTCCTAACTCTCGGCCGAGCTCCCATAACGGCGAAACGCGTCGGGATTACATGGAAAGGGATCATTGGCAGATGGGGAAAGTGATCCGAGGCAGATCCAGGCGAATGCGGGCGGCCGGCGGCGAAACAGGAAGGAGATCGCCGGAGGAGGGAAGGGGAGCGATCCCCTTCCATCGGAGACGAAGGTCCTGACAGGTGGCCCCCACCTGTCAGCGACCGAATCAGAAAAGGAAGGGCCGACAGGCGGGCCACGGCAGTCAGCGGGCGAACGCGGGCGCACGGAGGCTGACTGGTGGGGCCGAGGCGGGGTGCGAGCGGGAGGAGAGAGGGGGGGGCGGCGCCGACAGGCGGGTCCCGCTTGTCAGTGAGAGGGCGGTGTTGGGCTGGGCCTAAAAGCTTTCGGAGGAGAATGCAGGGTTTCGGCCCATTAAGAATTTAAATTCTTTTTCTAATTAATTTAATTCCAGAAATTCAAATATTCACTTATGGTTTGAAGATCTGTTGGAAAAATTTGGTAAAAATTCTCAAAAATATTTCTTGGTCTCTAGTTTATCCCATAAAATTTTCAAGTCCAAATTTTGAAGATTTGTCTCTGTTTGGCTTTAATAGGGCTCTTTTAGCATTTTCTTCAATAATAATATTCAGAAATTCATTTAATATTATTTTTCCTTTATTTTATTCCCTTTAATTTTGGGGCTGTTACACAAGCTCACTCTCAAGCTCATCTATCCTCTTCTTAGCCCCTCTAAGCAGTTTCTCCCTATACTTCAACTCTTAACGGTTCTGTTCTAATAAATTAACAACTTCTTGTTCATAGGATAATACCTTCTCATCGTCGTCGTCGGAGTCGTCGGAGGAGTCCTTTTCTTTCTTCTCCCCAAGATCCATTGAGCAGAAGCTCTTGTGGGGTCTTCGGCTGTCACGTGAGCGTCTCTTCGGCTTGTCCCCGAAGGGCATGAAACAGAGGCCCGCCGGATCATCCCTATCCTTCCCCTTTCTGATCACGATCTCTTCATCACTTGAGCTCGAAGATGAGGAGGAAGACGAGGATCTCTTGGAGTAGCTTTTCTCCATCTCGGCGAAGAAAGCCTTGTCTCGTTTCTTGTTCTCACGCCTGTAGTCCTTCAAGGCCTTTCGAAAGAATCTTGTCTTGGGCTTGCCCTTTGTAGAGTTGTCGTACTTGTCGGAGTCGTAGGAGTTGCCGCCGGTTCCCTTCTTGTAATTCTTCCACTTGGGGCAGTCGGCAATGAAATGACCTGTATCACCACACTCAAAGCATCCGGATTTTGTGTCGTGTCTTTTAAACATTAGCTTATCATAGACACGTCGCACCCGGTTGTTAAACAAGCACATATAATCATCTCCTAGGGTATCAAGTTGTTCCTCAGAAATAGACATTAAGGAAAAAGAAGTACAACTCATGGCATTAGGATCAGTAGATGGTGTCGCAAGCGCCAGAGTCTTTGATCCAGAACCAGTGAGATTTGATCTCAACTAGATATCGACCTCTGAGGCCTTGAGCTTACTTAAAAGCTCTGCGACGGTCAAGGTATCATAAGACACACTCTCAACAATAGAAGAGACCTTGATCTCCCAGATCTTAGGGTCCAAGGTATGGAGTACCTTAAGCACCTGCTCATGATCCGAGACCAGTTGATCATGCTCGACCTTGTTAATGCGAAGCTTGTTAATGATCGATTGAAAACGACCAAACAAAGCCTCAACAGTCTCACCCGGCTTCTGTGAGAAATTTCCATACTCACGCCGGTAGGTCTGGTAGAGCCTAGCCTTGACCTGAGATGTCCCCTCATGGTGTGCCTGGAGGGTAGCCCAGATCTCTCGGGCAGTGGTGAGATGGCTAACATGCTCAAACTCACTAGGACCTAGACCAGAAAATAAAATGTTCACCGCTTTACTATTATTTTGATGTTGTGCAACTACATCTGCAGCAGTATCCGTAGCAATAGTCCTTATGGTGAAAATAGGATGAACACAAATCTCCCATATGTCCGAGCTCTTGCTCATAAGGTATGCTCACATGCGAGTCTTCCAATAAGTGTAGCCAAAAGCCTCTAGGGACGGGATTTTGCCAGGAGACGCCATGGTCACTACCTAGGTTTAGAATCGGTTAAGATATTAGAAAACCCTAACTTTGCTCTGATACCACTTGTAGGACCGAAAGTAGCGACCAGAGGGGGGTGAATGGGCGCCTAAAAATTTCTTGCTAAACTATATTTTAATCCAACACCCAAATGAACTTAACCACACAAATAATATTTGCAAAGCTAATTTCAGAAATTAAAGTTGTCTAGCCTAAAGAATATCGGTGTCCTAATTAAAATGATATTAAAAATAAATTAAATTAAACTAAATAAAATCACTGTAGTAAATAAGAATACGAACTAGAAATATTTAACGACGTAATCAAAATACCTAAATATCTTAATAAAATATTCAGATTGCAGTCTAAAAATAAAATGCTAATCGACTAAATAAAACATGGATCATCGAGAAATTAATTCAGAAATAAACCTAAAATATTTCATGCGAATCTAGAATAAAAATATTGTTGCGACTAATAATAAAATAATAATTTTTATATATATATGAGCAGATTAAAAATTCTTAAATAAAATTATTCGAGTACTAATAATATTCTAGCAGATAAACATTAACTACGAAATTACTAAACAGATTAACAATTAATTAAAGATAGAAAAATATTTAATTAATTAAAGAGCTGAAAATAGTAGATTGATAAACTAACCTGCATGCTTTTTAGGTCGCCGTTGATGTAGTCTGCCGTGGCTTCCCGACGAGGAACGCTGCCAAAGAAAAGAAAAAATAACCAGCCGTGTTTGCCACGGGAATCAAGCAATTTACACGGCTGCAGTGCCCTGGTTTGCTTTCTCTTCGGTAACCGTGCATGAGAAGAAACAAAAAACAGCAAGAGATGAACCAGCGAGGCCCACTCGGCTGTGCCTTTTTCCCATGTGCCGCGCCGGACTTTTTCTCCTCCCGTAGAATGCTGTGCAGAAGCTATGCGCATGCAGCCTGCTGCTCTATGCGCTAGCTTGCTAGCTAGCCGGCTAGCCAGCGGCATGCGGGTCCCACCAGAAGAAACACAAGCCGATCGGTGGAGATCTGCCGCTCTAGAAGATGCGACGTCGTCGGCGAGACACTTACGGAAGAAGACGCAGTTTTCGTAGATTAAAAAAACATATGTGGACTGTGGATTGAAAATTGAAATACAGTCATCTATCCCCAGGGGATAGGGGTCTATTTATAGGCGACTCTTAATATATGAAAAGACTAATTTATCCCTAGGATAAATTAATACTGATTCTAAAATAAATTCCAAAAATTACTAAAATATTCTTAAAAAAATCACCTGACTCAACTAAAATATTCTAAACTTAAAAACTAAATATTAATACCCTAAAAACAAAATAATCATAGGTTGTCAGTTTTGCACCGAAACTGACAAAACGTTCACCGTATTCGCATCGGGTACCCGGATTGGACCGACCCGACCCCGTAGCTTCCTCAGCCCGGCAACCACTCGCCGCCCGTGTACCTGAGTCAAACCCAGTCAACAGACCAGTGGATCATCTGCCGCTCCTAGCCATGTACCCAGACTGGGCCAGCCCGACTCCACGGCTCCTCTGCCCGACCGTCGCTCGCTGCCCGTGTACCTGAGTCACACGCGCCTCAGACACGGCAGGTCTTCATATCTCCCTTCCTTTGACTTCCGTTGACAATCACTCATCACATCTGGAATATCAAAACCATATTCTTCAACATGGTTTATCAGTTATGTTAGAAGTTTATATAGATGATGTTGTGGTCAAATCGGACGCTATGGAAAACCACCTCGCCGATTTGAGAGTTGCTTTCGGAAGAATGCATCACTATGGCTTAAAAATGAACCCGCTCAAGTGTGCTTTTGGTGTGTCGGCGGGTAAGTTCTTGGGATTCATGATTCATGAAAGAGGCATTGAAATTGATCCTAAGAGGCTTAAGAAAATTAGAGGATGTGTAGCGCCAACATGTAAGAAAGATGTGCAGAAACTGCTAGGCAAGGTTAATTATTCGCGACGCTTTATATTTAACTTATCTGGCAAAATTGATGCTTTCGTCCCAATAATCTGGCTAAAAAATGAAGCCGAGTTCACTTAGGGGGCAAGCCAGCAACGTGCGTTTGAGAAAATCAAAGAGTGATTATCGACGCCGCTAGTGGTAAGGGCGCCGAAGGCCGAGATTCCGTTTTGGCTTTATATTGTCGTGGAGGAGAGTGTGATTGGAGCCGTGTTGACTCAAGACATCGAAGGAAGAGAGTACATCGACACCTTCTTGAGCCGTCGACTTCTAGACACCGAGACAAGGTACGTGTTTGTGGAGCATTTGTGTTTATCCCTCTATTATGCGTGTACCAAATTACGTCACTATCTTCTCCCTAGCACATGTATTGTTACTTGCCAAATGGATGTCATAAAATACATGTTACAAAAGCCGATTCTAAGTGGTAGAAACGGCAAGTGGGCGTATGCATTAATCGAATATGATTTGTCTTATGAACCGTTGAAAGCTATGAAAGGCAAAGTCGTTGCTAATTTTATAGTGGATCACCACGTAGATGTAAATTGGGGCGATAAAGTCACTTTAATTGAAGTATTACCATGGAAACTTTACTTCGATGGTTCGGCTTGCAAAAATGGCCAAGGTGTTGGAGTGGTACTCATATCACCAGGTGGTATGCGCTTTGAAACCTCGGCCCGTTTGGAATTTCATTCAACTAATAATCAAGCCAAATATGAAGCCCTATTGCTAGGTCTTGAGTTGTTAAACTCCATGGGTGTGAAATATGTTCATGCATATGGTGATTCTTTATTAGTTCTGCAACAAGTAGCCAAGCTTGCTCAATGTTTTAACGGTTTGTTAAATAGCTACTTGGATAAATGTTTAGACTTAATTTCTAGCTTTAATGATTTTGAGATTACTCCTATGTAGGCCAACTCACTTGCAAATGACTTGGCTCAACAAGCATCAGGCTATCAAATTAGGAGAGGTAAATTCTGCACGCGGGAAAGGCCGATGATTGAAGATGATGTAGCACCCAAGGGTACTACTGTCGGTCTGACCGGCTTTGTGAGCACGGTCCGACCACCGTTGCATTCCTGATCTGACCGACCATGTCAGGACGGTCAGACCGAACTGTGCCAGACAACCGGCGATAGTCGGTTGAATCGGGCAAACATGGCTGGTCCGACCGACTGTTGTTAGGAAGGTTTAGCGCTCGGGGGGCATGTCCAAACGATAAATCTTGAGGCCAGTTCTAGAGGGAATTTGGACATTGCTCCTTTGGTCAGTGAGGATGATTGGAGGATCCCAATCGTCCAATATTTGAGAAATTCAAGCCAAAAGGTTCATTGGAAGGTTCGGTGATAGGCTTTCAAATTTGTTTTGCACGACGATATGTTGTATCGCCGGACTATCGACGAAGTACTTTTGAAGTGTTTAGACCCCGATCAAGCTAGAGTTGCTATAGGCGAAGTACATGAAGGGCTTTGCGGTACTCATCAGTCGGCCCCGAAGATGAGTTGGATGCTCAAAAGGGCAGGTTTTTATTGGCCGACTATGACTGAAGACTGTTTTAGATACTATAGCGGATGCGAAGCTTGTCAAAAGTTTGGAAATATTCAGCTAGCACCCGTGTCGGTGCTTAATCCTATTATCAAACCATGGTCATTCCAAGGTTGGAGTTTAGACTTCATCGGCCAAATTCATCCTCCATCTTCGAAAGGGCATCGGTTCGTGTTGATGGCAACATATTACTTCACCAAATGGACCGAGGCCGTGCCGCTCAAGAACATGACTCACAACGAGGTAATTGATTTCATCTTGAAACACATTATACATAGATTCGGCATTCCCCAAACTCTCACTACGGACCAAGGTACTTCATTTGTTGCTAAAGAGGTGAGGGACTTTGCCGAATACTATGGGGTCAAATTGGTAAACTCTTCCCCATATTATGCTAAGGCCAATGGTCAGGTTGAGTCTAGTAACAAAACTATGATTAAATTAATCAAGAAAAAGATTGAAGAGTTTCCAAAAAGGTGGCATAGGTACTTTCCGAAGCTCTATGGGCTAGTAGAGTTGCAAAGCATGGTGCCACTAAAGTCAGTCCATATGAGTTAGTATATGGACAAGAAGCCGTTCTACCAATAGAGGTGGATCTTGGCTCACTTAGATTTAGAAGAGGTGACCGATAAGAGGTTGAATGCTCTAGAGGCAATAGAGAAAGATAAAAGAAGAGTAGCTAGGGCCTACAACAAGAAGGTCATGGCAAAATCGTTTCAAATCGATGATTTGGTGTGGAAGATGATTTTGCCATTAGGCACTAGGAGTTCAAAATTCGGTAAATGGTCACCTAGTTGGGAAGGACCTTTTAAGGTAGCGAAATCGCTCTAGGCAATGCATATGTCTTAGAATCTTTACAAGGAGAGCGATTTCGAAGGGCTTTGAATGGTAGATATTTAAAAAAGTACTTCCCAAGTGTGTGGCAAAACGCTTAAAGTGTTGAAAGATCGATATTGCAAGTATCGCCCAAGGCCCATCGTGCTTTTAGCTCACTAATTTTTCTAAAAGGCAGGGGGCATGTGTTTATAGCAAAAAATGGCATTAATGGTCAAACTAGGAAAATACTGAAAAATAGTATTTTTGACCAAAAATATGTCAGACCTAGCAAATGCCGGTCTGACCGGCTATGGTAGGCTGGTCTAACTGGCCAGGTCCGGTCAGACCGGACCCATGGGCTCGGTTTGACCGGCCAGGGTCTAGATTATGGATCCGAGTAGGATTCGAGGTATTTTCGCCCAAAACTCATCTCAACAGGGTTTTGGCCGCATCTAACTCTATCTCTAGCTAGGGATAACCAGCCCACCCCCTAAAAATACTAGGGGAAAGGCCGATTCAAGGGCTCTCTCCAATCTGCAAATCCAAAGCCCTAGCTTTTAATCACATTTATTTTCTTTACTTTCCATACATTCAGTGGGTTTGCTTCGAAGCCCTCCGTCTGCCACATCCGTAATCACGGTAACCTTTGCTGGTTCACTTGTGAACCTCCCGTTAATCCACGTAATGGATTGCTATCCTTTTTATCGGTTTTTATCGCCCTACTCGGCAATTCGACCCTCTAGCCGAATTATGTTTGATCTCTTATTGTTTTTGCAGATCAATTGCCTTCCTAAAAATCTCTGCAATGTTTAGAGGTGATTGAAGATTATTTGCTAAGGTTACCGAGGTTTAGCAGATCGGATCTGTTAGTTCGGTCCGACCGGCGTTGAGATACCGGTCTAACCGGAGCCCTTCGTCAGGCTGTTGTCCGCAATGGCCGGTCAGACCGAAGGTGCCTCGCCGGTCCGACCGAGGTACTCCGCACTGTGCCGAAGCCCTTTGCCAGAGTCCCTTCACCGGAGCCTTACGCGATGGAGCCCGCGTACTCCGAAGCCTACCTTATCGTTCTAACCGGGAAGGCTTCGCTGGTCTGACCGAAGCCCTCCGCACCATGACTGGAGCATACTTCGCACCGACCTTCAGGACTTCGCTCGGAGCCACTTCGCAACCTCCGGTCCGACCGAGGTTATACCTCTAGTCTGACCGGGCTTGAGGCCGAAGGTGTCCCAGGGACCCTTCATACGAGACTCCGCTATAACTCCGAATCGGCCTTCGAATTGGCTGATTCTAGGTATTTTGGTCATTTTGTTACTGTTCACATTGTTACTAATACTTTTCGGCCAATTGGATTAAGATATTAATTATTTATCTGATTGCCTCATGACTCCCAATCTCTTGTCACTATCTAGGGTAGTCAAAACGCGACGTTGGTATTGTTGCGATACTTTTGAACGTCGAACCGGCCCAAGTGCGGGGGCGCATTTCTGCGTCAACACCTGCAAAGACAAAGGACACAATTAAGGCTAGGCTTGATCTTAAAGACTTGGGAATTAAAAAGGAGTTGCAATTTAGAGATAGAGGAGATTCATGTCAGACATCTCATGCTCGATATACCTTGTCCAAAGAACAAAAGAAGGTCTTCTGTAATTTTGTACGGGATGTAAAGTTTCTAGATGGTTTTGCCTCCAACATCTCAAGGTGTTTAAATGCTGATGGAACTAAGGTACAAGGTTTAAAAACACATGATTGTCACATTCTTTTACAAAGAATATTACTAGCTGCAATGAGAGGATTATTGGACAAGGATATCTATGAAGAAATAGCGGAGTTAGGTAAATTTTTTAGGGAATTGTGTAGCAGAACCCTGCACAAGGTAGTGTTGGTTGAAATGAAGAGAGAAATCCCAATAATATTGGTGAAACATGAGAAAATTTCCCCCCCGACTTTCTTTGATTTGATGATACACCTTGCTATACATTTACCAGATGAGGCATTGCTCTGAGGTCCTGTGCAATATAGGTGGATGTACCCAATTGAAAGGCGATTGTATACTTTGAAGCGCTATGTTAGGAATAGGTCACGGCTAGAGGGTTCCATTGCTGAGGCATATATAGCTGATGAATGCTTGACATCCTGCTCTAAATACATGGATGACGTTGATACCAGATTTAACCGCGAACCAAGAAACACAGGTTTTTTTTGATGAAGAAGCCTATGGTGTTGATGTTTTTGGGTATGGAGTTAATTTTACATCTGCGATTCGAACTTTATATGAGGATAGTGACATTGATCAAATGGTGTGGTTTGTGCTCAACAACTGTAGTCAAGTTGAGAATTATGTGGAGTATGTTCTGACTTTTGATGACTATCTTGTATAGTTATGTTTTGCACATATGCTAATTGTTTTTTTGGCAGAATGTTCAGAGATGAATTAGAGATACAAGGTGTGCCTAACATTGAAAGAAGCCATCGGCAAGGATTTTAGACTTGGCTCAGGAACCATGTTAGTGTTCCTAGGAACAAATTTTAGGGATTTTTTGGGTGACACATTTTCTGCAGATTCTAATATATGTGTGTTTCATGTGGCAGATCATGATGTTGAGGAATAGTAATGAAGAAGAGGTAGATGATGACCTCTTTTCCTTGGCATGTGGTCCTGACTTTAGAGTCAAGAAATACTCTTCATGCATAGTGAATGGAGTGAGGTTCAACACTGTTGACCGTGATAAGAATAAGAAAACACAAAACAGTGGAGTAATATCATAAAGTACACATAACGGACATGTGACGGATTTTTTTGGTACATTGAAAGAGATAATTCAGTTAGACTATAGCGAGAGGTCGGTTGTTTTGTTTAAATGTGACTGGTTTAAATTGGAGTGGAAGAGGACTAAAATTAAAAATGATGGCTTTTTTAAAAGCATCAATGTTGGAAGTCTATGGTACAAGAATGATTGTTATATTTTGGCCACTCATGCTAGGAAGGTCTTCTATCTGCCGGACACAAGGTTTGGCCAGAATTGGCAAGTTGTACAGACATTTGAACATAGGCATCTTTACAATGTAAGCCAAACCGAGGGTGTACAGTATAATGCTCCTACATATCAAGAGGATGCCTGTCATGAAGAAGAGGGCATGTGAAAAGTTGTTTCTGATAGGACATATGAGAAGTTGTTGAATAGAGATGATGAATAAATCCCTATTTTTGAAGCTGCTGAAATTGCTCGGATGACGAAGGATATAGACAAAGAGCATGATGGTGAATGTGAAGATGACACACTTTTTAGTACTGCAGTGATGATGAAGGAGGTGCCGGTACTAATGTTGATATTGATGATGAGTAGCTATTTCCATTTTAGGTTCAATGTGTAACCTGTGTAATGTACAACCTGATCATGTGTAATTTGTGCCCAATTGTTTCCTGAACTGATTTAAGATAAGCAAATATGTGTAATGTACAACCTGATCATGTGTAATGTACAAACAGAAGCTTTTTTACCTCTTTGTTGATGGACAAGCTGTGTTTTGAGCTATAGAGCAGATGTGATCAGTTTGTTGTGGAATTATGCAGAATTTTGAGCTATAGATCAGTTGTGATTAGTTTGTTGTGGAATTATGTAGAAGAAGAAAACTCCAAAAAACTGCAGCGCCTATGGTTCGAATGCCCAACCTCGGCGTCAAACCGCATGTCTTCTGCCATTACACTACAAAGCCTTTCTTGAATCTATATTGCAACTGGCGCTTTTATCTTCGACTAAAATAAAAATAATTTTATATATCGCTGCCCATGATGCCCCCTCCTCTCCTCAGTACCCATTCCCCAACCGCCCCCTCGTGTTGCTCTCCCTCCTCTCACGTCGCTCGCCCTCCTCCACGCCGTCACCCTCCTCCACGCCGTCGGCCTCCTCCACGCTGTCGCTCGGGCTCCTCCATGCCGTTGTCGCTCACCCTCCTCCACGCCGTCGCCAGCCACCGTTGGGGGATCCCCGCGCTGCTTCGGCTTGGGGGCTGGGACCGTCGCCGCTCACCGGAACTTTTGAAGGTATAGGGTTCTCACCTGCAAGGAAATGTGATAGGATTTGCATTAGTATTTTGAATCTGTTGAACACTAAAACACATACTTAGCATTGTGGTTCTTCAAAAAAATGTTTTTATTCCTTTACAAATGCGTAAGAACATTTTGTGTAGGAAGATTCTATGTAGGAACATTATTCCTCTACATTTTGTGATATTGTTTTCTTCTCAGCTCATTTTACACTTGACTCTCTAGTCTGTGCTGCTTAGGGTTCTTGACTAGTTAACTTCTTCAGTAATGTGCTATACTTGCATCTGGTTGAGGACTATGGTTGATCTAGTTGCATGGTTGGCTGGTCATGCTATTATGTAATTAAAATGATGCTTAGTGTGGGCATATTGATTGTTATTTGTTGTGCTATATACTTATATAGCTTATGGAATAGTTGTTGCCTGCTAGATACACAAAATATAATAGGTTATTGACTTGTTAGAGTTGGACAGTTCATATTTGGTAAATTAGTATTCTATGTGGGAACATTCTGTCTAGGAACATTCCTCTACTCTTTTGATACTTTCATAGTTTTATTTTGTCATATGCTTGATTATGTTATGGTAGTTTAATGTGTGTCTTTTATTGAACATGAGCTTGTTATGGTAGTGATGGGTCATCCTAAGAAAGAGTTGAAGAGGGACAATAAAGTGAGGTTTCGGCATCATACAAAAGACGAAAATAAATTTTGTGTGCCAAAGATTGAACTAACAGTGGGTCATCTACTTCATCAAGCGGGGTCTGTGAGGTTTGCCAGTGTGGTAAGATTAAGGTCGAAGGCCGCCCTTGCGGTTGCGCGTCATCCTTCAAAAGGAAGCAAGTGGTTCTTCAGTTGGACTCGGACTCAAACGATGGCGTGCCGCATAAAGTTAGGGCAAGTGGTGGCAAAGGGAAATCAGTAGAGGCAAGAAGCAGGAAGAAGAGTGATGATGAAGGAGATGCCGCTACTGATGTCGATAGTGATGCTGAGCCAAGAATATAGAAATTTCTAGTTTTTTGATGATTTTATCTTCTGATACTTCAGTTTCTGCATCATTTCTTGAGGATTATGGCAGAATAGCTCATAATATGTGTAGATTATCTTCTAATACTTCAGTTTCTGCTTCAGTTTCTGATACATAATTTTTTGATTGTACTACAAGGTTTTGAATCAATATTTCTCTCTACATGTAGGACCGTGCTCTAGACATAGTGATTCAACAGCTAGATGTAGTACTCTACAGGATGGATGCACTGCTCGACAAGATGGACGCACTACTCGACAAGCTTGACGTAGTTATTGACAAGTTGTGATGTAAATGACCTGGATGACGACGCTATATCGAGTCTTTTGTTTAGTAAGTGGTGGTTGTTATCGATGGACTGTTGGTAACTTTTGTTAAGTTTGTGGTGGATGATGTTGTTATCGATGGATTGTTGGTAAGTTTTGTTTAGTTTGTGGTGGATGATGTTTTAATCGATGGTTGGATGCAGTACTGACCGGTGGATCCGATAATTAACAATTAGTAATGAAACTCTAATTGACTACATGATATATGATGATGTTGTTTTTCATCAGATTGTATGTTCTAATTGACTACATGTTATACAGTTCTTTGAAACTTTTTTACAACCAAACTAGAGCATAACTTATCTAATTTTGAATTTTGATATTTTTCCGAGCCAGATTACTCTTTTTCATTCATTAAGTGAATTTCTATTATTTAAATTGAGACATGTGAAATCTGAACTACAAGTGCCTAAAATAAGTATAAACAATTTATTGAAAAATCATAATCATATTTTTAGTCCATTTTTAGTTATTGTACAATAAATATATAGACTTTATGAAAAATCTAGGTTTCGACACTCAATCAGCAACATGGATCTTTATAGTTCTTTAATTCTCAACAAGTCAAGTGAACTATAAAAAAGAAGAGACTTGGCATGGTGTTACGATATGATACGTAGATAATGTGATAAAAATTTAAAAATGTTTGGAAAAATTTTCCAATTAGGATGTTAAGAAACACGAAATTCGCCCAAGACGAATTAGGTTTTAAAAAAGGATTGAGGAGGGTTTCATAGCAAATCGATAGTTAAATCTTCGTTTGAACTTGAAATTTTTTTTACAACCAAACTAGAGCATAACTTATCTAATTTTGAATTTTGATATTTTTCTTAGCCAGATTACTCTTTTTCATTCATTAAGTGATTTTCTAGGATTTAAATTGAAATATGTGAAATCTGAACTACCAGTGCCTGAAATAAGTATAAACAATTTATTGAAAAATCATAATCATATTTTTTTAGTCCATTTTTAGTTATTGTACAATAAATATATAGACATATGAAAAATCTAGGTTTCGACAATCGATCGGCAACACAGATCTTTATAGTTCTTTAATTCTCAAAAAATAAAGTGAATTGTAAAAAAGACGAGACTTGACATGGTGTTACGATATGATACGTAGATGATGTGATAAAAATTTAAAAATGTTTTGAGAAATTTTCCAATTAGGATGTTAAGAAACATGACATTCTCCGATGATGAATTAGGTTTTAGAGAAGTCTCGAACACGAGGTCGAAAGCCGTATCCAGAACGACCTGGAGCTTTGCCGGAGCGAAAACCACCCTCTGTAGCACAGGCACAAAAGCCGTCTCCTCTACCACCACCTACACGGCGCGCCTTTGCCTCTAGCCTCTCTCTGCGTCGAGGGACTCTCTGTCTACCACCCTACTGGTAGAACTGATCCTGCCCACCTCGAGCTCTCTCTGCTCTCTCAACCCGCTTCCTCCTGAAGCAAAACTCCTCAAGATGCCTATCTCTCTTACAAAACTCACAGTGATAGGTAGGCTTCTTGGGATGTGGTTGAGGCTTGAGGTTCTTGGGCTTGGTGGTGTTGGGTGTAGACTCTTTGGTGTGAGAGGGTCCAGGTAGAGAGTCAAGAGAAGTGTGGAGATGCTTGGGCTTTGGGATCCAGACATGATTCTTTTGTGGAGCTTTAGGTTGTTCTTGGAACACTCCATCCTTGGTCTGACAGGCCTGGAAAGACTCAGTGGAGTTAGTCTTGGGATATCTCTACTCTAGAGTCATCTTACTCCACTCCACTGCACAACTAATGGCACTCTCAAAGGCAGCCTTGGTGTATGTGTAACCTACCCCAAACCCATCCTGCCTCTTGAACTGCTGGATCATCATGCCGAGCTGTGGCTCTCTGGCACTCACCCAACTTAGGATCTGACGGAGGTAAGAATTCTCGTTCTGAGCATCATCTAGCTCCTCTCTCAAGGCAGCTAGTACCTCCAGTTGAGACAAGCAGATCTCACAATCTCTATCAATTTGGACAAACTTCTCAGCTTTTAGCTTGATTAGTTCCAATCTCAGGGATAAGTAGTTCTCACAAACAATTGGTGGAACTGACAATGTCTCAAGCTCTAGCTTAGTCTATTCAAGCTCAGCTCTGACTCTCGCTAAGTCACCCAACTGCTCATCACTCTTGGCTCTTAGCTCAGCGAAAGCAGCTAAATGGGATGGGTAG
The DNA here is from genome assembly GCA_019279435.1 of Zizania palustris. Classification (NCBI taxonomy): domain Eukaryota; kingdom Viridiplantae; phylum Streptophyta; class Magnoliopsida; order Poales; family Poaceae; genus Zizania; species Zizania palustris. The sequence continues at coordinate 6,831,187 of JAAALK010000084.1, read as the reverse complement.
TCGACACAGGGCACGACGATAGTTGCATGAGCATCTTTCAGCTCCAGCTGAGCGCTCTCAAGCTCAGTGGCCAAAGCGTCTCTCTCTTCTACCCTCTCTGTGTTCCTGGACTTCAGAGTCATCAAGTCACACAACAGCACCTCGTAGTTAGGGCACTCACTGCTACCACCCAAGCAAGGGGAATAAGATAGACTCTCAATCTTTCCATTGGCCATGGCAAGCTTATTCTCAAGCTCATCTCCTGACGGTTCTCTTCTAGTAAATCAACAACTTCTTGTTCATAGGAAGATACATTTTCATCGTTGTTGTCATCGGAGTTGTCAGGGGAGCCCTTCTGTTCCATATCCCCAAGAGCCATTGAGAAAAAGCTCCTACGGGATCTTCGGTTGTGGTGCGAGTGGCTCTTCGGCTTGTCCCCGAAGGCCATGAAGCAGAGGCCCGTCGGATCATCCTTGTCCTTCCCCTCCTTGATCATGGTCTCCTTATCACTTGAGCTTGATGAAGAGGAAGAAGAAGACGACCTCTTGGAGTAGCTTCTCTCCATCTCGGCGAAGAAGGCCTTGTCTCGCTTCTTGTTCTCACACCGGTAGTCTTTCAGGGCCTTTTGAAAGAACCTTGTCTTGGGCTTGCCCTTTGTGAAGGTGGAGCTGTCGTGCTTGTCGGAGTCATAGGAGCCGCCGTCGGTGCCCTTCTTGTGACTGTTCCGCTTGGGGCAGTCGGTGATGAAGTGACCTGGCTCACCACACTCAAAGCATCCGGATTTTGTGCCATATTTTGAACATCCGTTTGTCATAGACACGACGCACCTGGTTGTTAAAAAACATAGATCATCATCTCCTAATGAATCAAGATAGTCCTCAGTGATAGACATCAGGGAAAATGCAGCACAACTCAAAGAGGAGTCAGCAGAAGGTGTCGCAAGTGCCAAGGTTTTTGAGCCAGAACCAGTGAGATTTGATCTCAACTAGATATCAACCTCTGTGGCCTAGAGCTTTCTGAAAAGCTCTACGATAGTCAAGGTATCGTAAGAGGTGCTCTCAATGATAGAGGATACCTTGATCTCCCTGATCTTAGGGTCCAAGGTATGAAGAACCTTGAGCGCCTGCTCATGATCTGAGACTAGCTGAACTCCATCGGCCTTGTTGGATCGAAGCATGTTGATGATCGATTGAAAACAACCAAACAAAACTTCAACAGATTCACCCGGCTTTTGTGTGAAATTTTCATATTCACGTTGGTAGGTCTGATAGAGCCAAGACTTGACCTGGGCTGTCCCCTCATGGTGTGCCTGTAGGGTAGCCTAGATCTCTCTAGCAGTGCTGAGATGACTCACACGCTCAAATTTAGTGGGACCTAGACCAGAAAATAAAATGTTCACAACTTTTTTGTTGTTTTGATGCTGGGCGACTATCTCAGGGGAAGTGCGCTCAGCAACAGGAAGCACAGTAAAAGTTTCGTGAACACAAACATCCCAAATGTCCGAGCTCTGACTCATGAGATAGGATCGCATGCGAGTCTTCCAGTAATTGTAGCCAAAAGCTTCAAGGGACGGGACCTTGCCAAAGGAAGTCATGATCACTACCTTGGGTTAGAACTAGTTAAGATATGGAAAAACCCTAATTAGGCTTTGATACCACTTGTAGGACCGAGAGTAGCGAATAGAGGGGGGTGAATGGGCGCCTAAAAATTATTTTGAATCAATGGCCTTCTCCCAACACCCAACGCACCTCAACAGACAATCAGCAGAAGCAAAAATAGATCACAGGAACTAAAAATAATCTAGGCTAAAAATGACCGGTGTCCTAGTTGAAAAGACACCAACACAGTGCTTAAAGGCAGATCAGGTTAACTCATAGGTTAAAACATAGTTCTACAGATGATTCACCCAAGACACAAATATTCCATCAAGAACGTCCAAAACATCCACAGTACACAGGCAATCCACAAATGAGAGATACCACAATTTTTATCACATTTAATCTTGACAAAATAAATGCAGGAACTAAACGTGCTATGGATTTAATTCATCTATTGCAGAATATTCAAAAATAAAACAGTGCACAGAAATCAAGATACAAGATTATTGTTTGAATCTGTCTCTTGTGTGCAATCAGCCGAACACATTTCCTGCGTGTCCACAAGCAACTCGCTGAGAGCCAGCGTCTTCACCTCAGGACTTCACGCCGGCTAACAATGAGCCTGCGTTGCGTGTCGGCTAACAACGCAGTCTACAGCTCCCGACATTCCAAGCGATGAGACAGCACAACAAAACTCAGCTGTGTGCCACACGGCTGAAGGACGAGGGGACCTCGTCTGCCATGCCTTGGAAACGACTGAGCCACGCATGCTGTAGCTCGTGCTCCTCGCTCGTCAATGCGCCGGCCGAAATAAAAGCGCCTCGGGACTTCACGGGTACTGCAGCGTCCTCAAGAGCCACGCCGAAAAATCTAGAGCTTTGGGTTGCTTCCTCTGCGCTGCCGCCACGTGTAGAGCACCGCTTGAGCACCAGGCGCCCATGCACCACTTCCACCGAAGACCACCTCCGCCTGCTGCGTGCGTCGAGCGGCTCACAGCCCACCACGCTCTGTCGTTTGTCACGCCGACGACTTTGTCTTCAAGCCTAGCGCCACACGCGAGGTTGTGCTGCCAAGAGTAGGCACGCGGCTGAGGTCTCAGCGCAGCAACACCTCTGCCTACGCAATAGCTGGCTAGGGCTAGGAAACTAACCAATTGACAACTCTGTGTAGCCTGGATTGATGCGCCGACGAGAGAGCGAGCACAGTACTCAATGGAGAAAATTGCTCGGTGGCGCACAAATCAGAAAAATGGGGATGAAAAATACAAATTTACCCCTAGGGTTTAAACAAACGCTGAAATAAAAATGGAAAAGACCGAACTGCCCTTAGGATTTTTACAGACTCGACTAACACAAACTGTGGGCCTAAAGGTAAAATAGTAAAATCCTAAATAAATATAACTTGTCCTGATGCAGAGATTTCGTAGCAGCTACGACTTCGCTTTAGAATGGTCGGATCCAAGATCAGCGGTCGTCAGTTTTGCGCCGAAACTGACAAAGCATCCCCTATCTTCGCACCGGGTACCCGGATTGGGCCGGCCCGATTCTACAGCTCCCTTAGCCCGACAATCGCTCGCCGCCCATGTACCTGAGTCAATCCTGGTCAACAGACCAGTGGATCCTCTGCCACTCCTAGCCCATGTACTCGAATTGGGCCGGCCTGACTCCGCAGCCCCTCTGCCTGGTAGTCGGGTGCTGCCCGTGTACCTGAGTCACACGCGGCCCAGACACGACAGTTCTTGTCTTCTCTTCGTCTTCTCTTTGACTTCCATTGACAATCACTCATCACATCTAGAGCCATGAGGCCCATGATCTTCATCATGGCTCCTCAGTCGGTCCCAGCCTGTGCGGATACGACAGCAATGTTGGCCGATACGGCGAGATTAGTGATCATGCCCCCGGAGTATCGCCCCCAACGGTGGGATCCACGACGATATCATCGGTAGTTAGAATCGGCTAGGTGCCAGCTAAGTCATTTTACGTACTATCTGACGCTGCGTCGCCGTGATAGGAAGGAGCTAAAAGAAAGAATGAAAAGGCAATGAGTGTTGAAATAAGAAAAACGAGTTCCATGAAGTGAATGTATACATGCTGGTGCCAATGGGGAACACTGGCAGCAACGGAGTCTCTTGCATCTGGGGATAGGGGCGGCATCAAATGAGGAAAGAAGGGTGTCACCAAATAGGGGATGAAGAAATTATAGGAAGGAGGCGTGGATTTACAAGGCCAAGAGAATTACTTGGACAGCACGGGCCCTGGTGGAGCGGCGCGTCGTTGCGATCGGCCCTTTGCATTTGCGCGCCAGTGTCTTGATTTGCTTCTTGGCAAGCCAATCTGAAGGGGTAGGGACCCCACTGCCCAGGTTGGTGAATGTTATGCCCAAGAAAATTCAATTGATCAGAAGTTCCAATATGAAGTATCGTAAGTTCCGGTTAATTTCTAGTCTCGATATAGAGAGCAATTTTTGCTTCAGATGTTCCGGTATGGTATCGGAAGTTCCGACAAGCTAGAAGTTCTGATTCTGAATCGGGGAATTTTGTACTGATCGGAAGTTCCAATATGGTATTTGAAGTTCCGAGGTGGGCAATAACAGATTGTGTCTGTTGTGTGTCGTACTGTATCAGGAGACCTAAAATACCATGTTGGAAGTTCCAATCTAGGATCGAAAGTTCCGATGTGGGAAACACAATTTGGATCTATTACGGTCCTTAGGGTTTCAGGATTAGCACGACCTAGGGGCTCTCAACCCTATATAAGGAGAGGAGGAGAATGTCTTGGGGCAAGCAATAAGCCTAGATTATACATAGCCACCAAAGAGTTCTCTCCTTCCCTTCTTGATCTCAAATGTTGAGGTCAAGGATCCCCGTCTCTCACGTGCGGTTCTAGCACACTATCGTTGGAGGTATTCTATCCCTGTATGTGTGGACTCCGTGGAGGCGTTACTCCAATAGCGACACTCGTGAACGTCTACGTGCAAATGACTATGTCGTCTTCATCGATCAGATCGATGAAGGACGACAAGGATGAAGCAAGGAGAGGCTTGACGCGCTTCTCCAACATCTTCTTCCACTGCACCTAGCGTGTCTTGTGCTAGAAGGTACCGATCTATGATCTCACACGCGCATGAGCCTAAGGACATAGGGCTGAAATTTTGAATTTGCTGGCTAGCGTAGCTCCCCTATTCCCCAACAATGGTATCAGAGCCTACGTGCGTAGTGTTCGATCTGGATCCCTCATGTATAGAGATACATGGTGGAAAAACAGATTAGATCTATTTCTATTCGTGGCAGATCGGAAGTTTTGATGGTGGATCAGAAGATCTGGTAGTGATCAGATGTTTTGATGTCGAATAATGATTCGATATAGAAGGAAATTGGTGCGATGTAGGATTCTGATATTGATCGTAAGTTTCGACCCACACGATTTTGAAAACCGAGCTTGCTGACCCAGGTTTTTCAGAGCTAGAATCCAGTCATTTGTAGATTGCTTGCCTAACTTTGTTTTGTAGAGAATGTCGTGACTGGCATGACCTTGGTTAAATGTGATGTATGAGATGCATGCAATGAATGTAAATTAAATATGGTCTGTGTGTCATGGTTATTTACAGCCCAAGGCTGATGTAAAATTCATTACGTCTTGCATGTCGTTTCCGCGGTGCTTTGGCCCATGTAATTAGTATAGCCTATGCGAGATGGACTAGTACTCTTCATGGAAGCCGGGAGCACACACTTGATGATGGGAGCCATGGAGATGGAGATTGCCATGTGAAGAAGGTCTTTCTATGTCACAGTTAATATGATTGCTTGTGATGCTTTCTTATGTTCGTGTTATTCTATTCTTGCATGTTTCATGTGCGCTAGGGATGTTACGATGCTAGAGTAGTTTTCACTAAGAAAATTAAGTGATGATGCTCTTCCCAATAGCTGCACCCACCAAGTTTCGTGCTCATCAATAGTGGGTCTGCCAAAGCAGGGTGCTATCTTTTATCTCGACCAGTTGGGGCAGAAGTCGGACTTCTGCACGCATAGTGTTGGTTCACTTGACAAGGCTATCAAAACGGTTTTGGGAATTGGAGCATAGGAGTTGGGGTCGAGCATTGGATGCTTCTCCAACGACAAGAGTCACATATGATGGGATTAGCAAGGAGTTGCATACCTATGTCAACTAGCTTCTAGTAGTGATGCCAAAGCTCACTAGGAGATAGCACGACCACGGATCTTGTGCTACTATTAGTCATGAGAAGGAAAGTGACTGGTTTAGATAGTGGAACATCTTTTATTGGATAGAATATAAACATTGCATAGTGCTAAACCTCGCATTTAATCTTTTGTAGATCATGGCACCTACTATGTCTACTATTAAGAGCACTCCAGTTTTTAATTTGCGATTTATTCTTGAACGAGATAAATTGTCTGGAACAAACTTTATGGATTGGTATTGAAACTTGAGAATTGTTCTCAAGCAAGAGAAAAAGTATTATGTTCTAGAGGAACCTCACCCTGATGAACCAGGAGAGGATGCTTCTGCAGCAGATAGGCGTACTTATGAGAAGCATGCTAGTGACTCCGTGGATGTCAGCTGCCTGATACTTGCCTGCATATCTTCTCAGTTTCAGAAATAGTATGAGAAACGTGTGCTTATGATATGATCGTAGGGCTTAAGGGCATGTTTTAGGACCAAGCAATGCAGAAAGATAAAATGTGTATAAATGCTTGTTTAGTAGCAAGCTGGCTGAAGGGAGCCCAGTGAGCCCTCACGTGATCAAGATGATTGGTTGCATAGAGACTCTAGAGAGACTGGCACTCCACTAGATCCATACCTCGCTATTTATGTTATTCTCCAATCGCTCCCACTGAGCTTTGAGCCGTTCATCATGAACTACAACATGGTTGGACTGGAGAAGACACTGGCTGAGTTGCATGGAATGCTGAAATCTACTAAGGAGAGTATCAGGACGGCTCCAAACCATGTGATGGTTGTTCAGAATGAGGGCAAGAAGAAGAGGAGGAAGAAGGCTAAGACTACAGATGCGATCTCTAGTGCGAAGTCTAAACCGACTGGAAAGTCCAGGTCTGGTCCTGCCAACTCTAATGTGTGCCACCATTTCCACAAACCCGGGCATTGGAAGCACAACTGCAAGGTATACGTAGGAGAGCAGAAAAACAAGAAGGGAAGTGGGACTTCCGCTTTAGGTATTAATATTATTGAAATTAATCTTGCTACTCGTTCAAATGATTCATGGGTATTTGAAACTGTTGACACGGAAACGTGTCCCGCACTTGCGAAGCCTGTCATGACGAAGCGTGCTGGTGAAGTGTGGCGTGCGGTTGAAGCAGTCTCGCCAAAGGGTGTTCTAGCAACCTCCGAAACCAATCTCCCAACTATGGACACCTCCGACAAAGTAGCTCCGAACGTGGAAACCTGCAACGGAGTAGATTCGAAGTACCAATTCGGCGTGAGGACCGAATTTTGCTATGTGTTGCACTAGTGGAGAAGGTAGCAATCTGTTACGCAAATTAGCAGATACTTCACAGGTGAAGTAACAAGGCGATAGCAATCTATTACATAGATTAACGGATACTTCACAGGCAAAGTAACAAGGTGATAGCAATATATTACGTAGATTATCGGATACTTCACAAGCGAAGTAACAAGGATTACCACTGTTCCGAAGTGGCCGTTGGAGGGCTTCCAGGCAAACCCACGAAGAGTACAGAAAAGTAAAGATAAAGTAAGTGCGATTCAAAGCTAGGCTTTGTGGCTGATTTGTGTTTGGGGGGTCTCTGAACCGGCTTCGCCCCTATACTTATAGGTGTTAGAGTTCTAATCTAATCTGTTATGACTCGGCTGAAACATGCGTGGAGATAAACACTTAGCCAGAATCGGATCTAACTCTATCTCTGCCCGAAGTGGGCCTTCGGCCAGGCCCACCGGAGCCTGCTCCTCGAGGCAAAGCTTTGGCGGAGTGGGCCTCCGAAGGCTTTCTGGCCAAAGGTTGTGGGCTGGCTAGAAGCTTTTGGAGCCCGTAGCCTAGTGGTCCTCTGGCCCTGTAGGGCTGCGGCCTAACCCGAGACATGTGTATTTTTGGTCCAAATTACTAAAATTGATATTTTGACAATCTTAATCATTGATGCCATTTTTTGCTATCAACACATGCCCTCTTCCTTTTAGTGAACTAAGTGAACTAAAAGCACAACGGGCTAAAGACGATACCTGCCATACCGACCTTTCGACATCTCTTAAGTTGTTTGCCACACACTTGGGAAATTCCTTTTCAAGTATCTACCATTCAAAGCTCTTCGAAACCGCTCTCCTTGCAGAGATTCTAACACGTATGCATTGCTAGGAGCGATTTCGGCTATTTTGAAAGGACCTTCCCAACTAGGCGACCATTTACCAAACTTGGGACTCTTAGTGCCTAAGGGTAAAATCGTCTTCAAAACCAAGTCACCCACTTGAAATGATTTTGGTTTAACCTTCTTATTGTCGGCTTTAGCTACTCTCCTTTTGTCCATTTCTATGGCTTCTAAAGCCCATAATCTCTGATCGGTCACTTCTTCTAGATTGTCTTTCAAAAGGGTTTCATACTTGTTGACCGATAATCCATCTTGCTTTAACACTCTTACAAAGCCAAGATCTACTTCTACAGGTAGAACGACTTCTTGTCCATATACCAACTCGTATGGACTAACTTTGGAAGCACCGTGCTCTGCAATTCTACAAGCCCATAGTGTCTTGGAGAGCACTTCATGCGACCTTTTAGGGAATTCTTCAATTTTCTTTCTAATGAGCTTAATCACGATTTTATTGCTAGACTCGGCCTGACCATTGGCCTGAGCATAGTAGGGCAAAGAATTTATCAACTTAATACCATAATATTCGCCAAAGTCCCTCACTTCCTTAGAAACAAATGAACTACCTTGATTTGTAGTGAGAGTTTGAGGAATACCGAATCTATGTATAATGTGTTTCAAGATAAAGTCAAGTACCTCAGCGTGAGTCATTCTCTTGAGAGGTACGACCTCGGTCCACTTGGTGAAGTAATCCGTCGCCATCCACACGAACCGATGCCCTTTTGAGGAAGGAGGGTGAATTAGGCCGATGAAGTCTAAACCACAACCTCGGAACGGCCATGGCTTGACAATAGGGTTAAGTAATGAAGCAGGAGCTAATTGAATATTGCCAAACTTCTGACATGCTTCACACCCTCTATAATACTTAAAACATTCCTCAGTCATAGTCGGCTAGTAGAAACCTGCTCTTTTGAGCATCCAACTCATTTTCTGGGCCGACTGATGAGTGCCACAAAGTCCTTCATGGACTTATCCCGTAGCCACCTGGGATCGTTCATTGTCTAAACACTTCAACTATACTCCATCAATAGTTCAGCGATATAGTGTATCATCTAGCAACACAAATTTAAATGCTTGCCGCCGAACTTTCCGATCAACCCTTTGGCTAGGATCTCTCAAATATTGGACGATTGGAGTTCTCCAATCGCCCTTATGGGCTTCGAAGGGTTTTGCTGGCTCACTTCTGGACAAAATGCCCAAGCTATTGATTTCAGAGTGCCCCCCGAGCCCTTCTGGCTTCTGCCGAAGCCTGGCTGGACTGGCCGTGCGGAGCACATCAGGCCGAAGCCCCCTGCCGGAGGGTCCGAGCTCCCCGAAGTCCTCACTGTTCAGAGGGCTTTGGCTCACGGTCTCCGGCGTGCTAGACCCTTCGGTGGGTGGAGCACTCCGGTCCCCGGGCCTTGGCGCGCGGTAGTCTCCGACAGCCGAAGGGGTCCGATCAGGAGGGTGCGCCTGTCCGAAGTCACTGGCTTCGGTAGTGAGACCAAATATTGGCTTCTCCCATATAGAAAATTTTCCTCCCCTGACTTGATAACCAGATGCTTGCTGAGCCAAATCATTTGCAACAGAATTGGCCTTTCTTGACACATGAGAAATCTTGAAGTCATCAAAAGTAGCAACTATGTCCAAGCACTTATCCAAGTAGCCATTTAGCAAGCCGTTAAAACATTGAGCACTCTTAGCCACTTGTTGCACTACTAAAAAGGAATCACCATGTGCATGAATATGTTTAACACCCATGGATTCTAACAATTCAAGTCCTAGTAGTAAAGCCTCGTATTCAGCTTGGTTGTTGGTAGAGGGAAATTCTAAACGAGTCGAGGTCTCGATTTGTGCTCCGCTAGGTGATATGAGAACCACCCCAATACCTTGGCCATTTTTGCAAGCTGAACCATATAAGTAAAGTTTCCACAACATTACCTCAATCAAAGCAACATTGTCACTCCAACTGACGTCTATGTGGTGATCAACTATAAAGTTGGCTACGATCTGGCCTTTCATACCTCTTAGGGGTTCATAGGCCAAATCATATTCAATCAAAGCATATGCCCATTTTCCGATTCTTCCACTTAGAATCGGCTTTTGTAACATGTGTTTTATAACATCAGTTTGGCAAACGACAACACATGTAGTAGGGAGAAGATAGTGGCACAATTTTGTACACGCGTAGTAAAGTGATAAACATAAACGTTCCACAAAATGCGTACCTGGTCTCGGCGTCCAGCAGGCGGCGTCTCAAGAATGTGATGATGTACTCTTTTACTTCTACCTCCTGGGTTAGCACTGGCCCCAATCACGCTATCTTCAGCAGTGATGTATAGCCGGAATGGAATACCGACTTTGGGTGCTCTCACCATGGGCGGCGATAACAAGCACTCCTTGATTTTCTCAAAGGCGCTTTGCTGGCTTGCCCCCCCTAGTGAACTCGGCCTCGTTCTTTAGCCGGAGTATGGGGACAAAGGCATCAATCTTGCCAGACAAGTTAGATATGAAACGACACAAATAATTCATCTTGCCTAGCAACTTTTGCACATCGTTTTTGCATGTCAGTACCGTAACGTTTCTAATTTTCTCAAGCCTTTTAGGATCAATCTCTATGCCTCTTTCATGAATCATGAAACCTAAAAACTTACCCGCCAACACTCCAAAAGCACATTTTAGTGGGTTAATGTTTCTGCCATACTGTCGCATCCTATCAAAAGCAACTTTCAAATCAGGCTAAATGGTTCCCGTAGCATCTGATTTGACTACAACATCATCAATGTAAACTTCTAACATAACTCCTAGCAAGTCATGAAAGATTAAGTTCATAGCACGCTGATATGTGGAGCTAGCATTCTTTAAACCAAAAGTCATAATGACCCACTTGAATAAACCAACAAAATCAAGGCATTGAAAGGCAGTCTTGTAGACGCCCTCTTCAGCCATAAAGATTTGATTATACCTAGCATTGCCTTCAAGAAAACATAGTACATTGTGTACTGAAGCATCGTTGATTAGCATGTCGGCTATCGGCATCGGATACTCATCCTTCGGAGTGGCCTTGTTCAGATCCCTGAAATCAATACATACTCGTATCTTGCCGCTCCCTTTCTTCTCTACAGGAACAATGTTAGCGACCCATTTTGGGTACTGGCATGGCCTAATAAATCCAGCTTTGAGCAGTCGTTCTATTTCTTCCTTAACTCGGTCATAGATCGCCGAGTTAAAGCGGCGAGGAGGCTGTTTATATGGCCTAAATCCGGACTTTACAGGTAGCCGATGCTCTACGAGCTCATGGCTTAGTCCTGGCATCTCGCTATACTCCCATGCCAAATAATCAACGTACGACCGAAGCAACTTTATTACTTTGGCCTTTTCATTAGGTTGTAAATGTTGATTTACAAAAGTTGACCTCGGGATGCTACCATCACCTATGTCAACCTCTTCTAACGGATCAACCGACGTAAAACCTTGTCCTAGTTTCTCTACTTCGCTAAAGTCCTCGATGGCTTCGGCAATACCGACTTTAGTAGAACGATACTGCTCTACACGAGACTTTAGCCAATCCAGATTACTCTTGCTAGACATGACTACTAATATAAAAACAGCTGTGCTACACCAGCCGGCTTTACAGACACTGGTACAAAACGTCCTCCGAATATGCTAACAAAATCGTAATCCGAAAGATCTCTACCTAACAAACACTCTACCTTGTTGTGGACAGCGTCAACTGACACATCGGCCAATGCTACTTGGGCCAAGGTGTCTGTGGGAATGACTTCTACTTCATCGTCATCCCACTGAATTAGGCACTAGTGCAGAGTAGAAGGAATGTAGCAATTCGCGTGAATCTAGTCACGCCCGAGTAGCACGCTGTAGTTACCTTGCACATCGACGACAAAAAATGCTGTTGGCAACGTCTTGTTGCCCACTGTCAACTCCAAGGAGAGCATGCCCTTGGCCTCGAAACTCTCTTCATTGAAACCGTTGAGCATCAAGTTAGTCTTCTTCAGATCATCCTCGTCCCTACCAAGTTCTTCAACAGTGAGTAGGGCATTAGGTTAATAGTTGCGCCACCGTCAATAAGCATCTAGGAAATCGGCATGCCGTCAATGTGACCTCTAACATAGAGAGGCTTCAGATGGCGAGCCGAGTCCTCGGGCTTCTCAAAAATAGCATTGCACGGGCCGAGGTTCAACTGAGCGACCTCGGCCTCATCCTATGACAAGGCAAACTCGGCAGGCAGCGTGACGACATTGATGTCCATCGCCTCGGGTGTAGGCCCCTCGAAGACAAGAAGTAGTCATCTTCGTCGTCGTCGTCGTCGCTCGGACTAGGAGCCGGGTTGGTCATCTCAACTGGCTTCATCCTCCATACCTGTCTTGTAGTTGGTCGAGGGCGGATTTCTTCAAAAATAATGTCGCGCTCGTCCTCGGCCTTCTTCTCGCGTATCTCCTGTGCCTGTAGTCGTTGTAGATGTCTCTTTTGTGATTTGGACATGCCTTAAGGTGCCCAACATGGTTGTGGCTTGGTGCTAGGTGCCACTGCCTAGTTCCTATCAACTTTAGCCGAAGTGGTACTGCCCACCTCGGCCTCGTGCACTCTGCATTCGGAGGGGCCTTCGCTGCGGACCTCGCCAGTCAGATCGGCCTCGTTCGGCCGATTGGACCAGGCTCCGATGCGGGCTTTGGCCGAAGCAGGGGACTTACCTCCATCAGACTTCAGTGATGGGGCCCTCGAGATTGGGACATCCTAAAACCTGCAAGGGTCGTTGATGCCCAAGGTCACGGAACTAAGTATTATGGAATCATCAAAAATATAATCGAGTACAACATTACCGAGAATAAGGAGCTTAAAGTAGTTGTAACACCCCAAATTTTCAGAGAAATAAAAATACCAATTATTATATTTTTCTGGAAATGATTTATTTTGAAATACCTTTAATACCCTTCTAGGCTTAAATGCACTAAAACCTAGAGGAGATGTCCAAACTAGAAGCTAGAAAATTTTGTATATGATCCCAAGGCCAAGAAATATTTTTGAGAAATTTTACAGATTTTTATCACCCTTGGAAGTAGCCCAAATATTTTAAACTAATTTCAGCAATTATTTTTATTCAGAAAAGAATTCAAACAGTAACGGCCCCCTTTCCCCACAATATCCCCCAACCGGCTGGCCCAGCCCACTCCCTCCCCACGCCCTAGACTGACAGGTGGACCCCACTGGTCAGTGACCCTCTCCCCCGCACACGCACGCCCGATGTCTTGGCCCCACCTGTCGGCACTAATGTCCTCGTATGACCGACGCCTTGGCCCCACCCGTCAGCTGCCACACTCGTACGCTCGCACCCGCTGACCGCCTTGGCCCACCTATCGGACCCATCATCGACCTCACACCACCCCCCTAACTTCGCCGACCACCGATCCTGCCACGGATCCGCCCTCGCCGGCCCCCTTGCTTTAATTCGTCGCCGGCATTAAAACCCCCATGACGCGCCGACCGTTTCCCCCCATTAATCCACGCGTAATCGCCCACTGTCACTCGCATGCATGGAAGGCCCTCGCCGGCGTTACTCTTGGCCTCCCCCGATTGTGCCCCCCTGCCCCCGCCGACGCCTCTATTTAAACCCTACATCTCCACCTCGTCCAGCCCCCACGCCAATTCACACTGAGGACGAACAGAACGCCCACACTCCAGTTTTTAACATTACCCCGCCACCTTCGCTCCAGCCACCACTCGCCATCGCCGGAGTACTCCTCCACCCTCGATGACCGCACCAACGTGACCGTCGACGTCTCGGCCATCGCCAGAGAAGATGATCGGCGTGGGTAAAATACCCGTGCCATGCAGGATTCGATCGTGACCGCACGATCTTGATCCGACGGTGTGAATTAAAGCCCTTGCGAGGTTTAATCCCGCGCATCCATCTGGTCAAAGGGGTATCGAGCGTCGTGGGCCGTTGATCACCACTTAACGCCCCCGCCTCGCCTCCAAGCGTTGGATCTAGATCCAACGGTCCAGGATGGGCCGGACCACGTGCACAGTGCGCGGGTTCACGGTGGATCCGGTTCACCGTGGACCCGAGACCATTTCCTGTTTAAATAAAAATCCAGAAATTGATTTAAACTTTGGAAATTCATATCTTGCTCATTCTAACTCCAAATTTAACCATTTTAATTCCATAAAATGCATAATTTTATTCTCTACATGTTAATGCAACATAAACAATAGGTTTACTTTGAGTATTTCATGTTTATTTAATAAAATATTCAAATGCACTTTAGGATAAACAACAAATTTGTCCATTTCAACTTTAAGAAAATTTATCTTTTATTCTTTTCATACTAGTATAAATGAAACACTAGGTTCATTTTGAACTTTCTATTTTAAGTAGTTAGAAATTTAAAATACATTAGTTTACATTATTATTCCTTTTTAGAAAGGCCATTATTTCATTAAAGTTCATTTTAAAATGTTCTTAAGATAAATTTCAGAAAGTTAATGACTTTATTTTCCTTGGTTCAAACCAATCAAAACCTATATGCCTATTGTGTGGATTTTGGATTGTTTATTGAATGTTATGTTTATTATTCATATCGAAAAGACTACGACGCCACCGAGGAGCCGGAGTACTTCCCGGAAGTCCCTCCCTCACCTTTCGCTGAACAAGGCAAGTCACCAAACCAATCTTTTGAGCATATTGAACCCATGTTTTATTAAACTATCGCTAAAACACATTGGATATACATGCATTAGTCAAATGAAAGCCTTATAATATATTTATTAAGATCCCCCGACCTTGATGTGCAACCCAAGCCATGCTATCTAGCCTAAACTCCTTGTCACCATATTATTAGTACAATTAGATAGTGTTCAATGTATCGGCATAATCGCTATAAGTTAAAAATGAGTCGTAGCAATATGGTTCCACTATATGATCCCCGTCTATCTTATCCCTGGAATGCTGTTGGTGATAGAGTTATGGTTGAGAGTGTATGCATGGTGGGTTCCGGGTGCAAGCTAGGGCTTTGGTCGGTAGCACCCGGAGCACTATAAGGACCGGTCTGCGGGATCCATTGCAATACACTTCCGTACTAACCACAAGTCTAGTGGGTAAGTCCTAACTAAGGTATGGATTGTTCCAAACCGAGGCCACCATTTGGATATGGGTCAAGCAGCACCTACGGGTGGCTTGTACCAACGTGGCGCAAAAGGGGGTGCGACGTTAGCCGGGATGCGGCCCGGCACGCCGGCAAACCTAGAGCGAATGGTTATCGCTTGGAGCATTTCATGCTGAGGTTTTGGCACGAGTTCCCGTGGTATGGGTCGTCTCGTTACACTTTGGTGTATGGGATGAGTGCGTGCCTTGTGGGTACAGTAGTACACCTCTGATCAGAGTTATAAATATTTTCGAAAAGCCGAGCCCACGGTCAAGATCGGGTTGCGTGACATCCCACAGTTAGTTTACCTATAATGAATGTGCATGATGATTTGTCATGTAAGGACCGTTGTGCGAGGATGGAAAATGTACTCCTCGAGTTAGATGGTGTTATGATGTTCATGTTTATTATTCCACATGATTAAATTTGACTACACTAAATGCAATAACAGAAAAATATGCTTTTCCGCACTATTAGGCATTGTCCTTGTTATTACCTTGCATTACTATTTGCATTTGTGGTGGCTTGTTGAGTACTTTTTGTACTCAAACCCATTGGACACATCATTCATAGGATGCTTACTACGAAGATGGTCTGGAGTAGTGACCCAATCAAGAAGAAAGATCCTGAAGAGGGCGTTCGTCATGCAGTTTATTTTTATTTTTACTCTTATGTAATAATGTGGTCTGCGTACCACGAATGATTGCCCGTATGTACATGTCGCATGATGAACCTCTTGTATTATTGTTTTTCTTTGGAAATTCAATAATGTTCTGATTTATTAAATCGGGGCGTCACAAGATGGTATCAGAGCCGACTTGACTATAGGAAGCCAAACGGACCAGCCTAGCACTTAGTTGGATAAAAAAACTATTTCACGAAAACCTACTTTATAACTTTGTTCCTCCCCTCACTTTTCTTCAACTTGTTGTTTTTGTAGATGCCGGACTATCAAGTGCACAGCTTTTGCCGCCACTTGGAGGGCTTTGTCAGGAAGCTTCGAATGATGGTCACCTTCCTTGGGTTCCTCTTTGAGCCCGAGTTCCATGGCATGTACATGGAAGAGTTCGCAGGACCCTGTGACGTCTCCCTCACCATCCATGGATCTGGCGAGCACCTGCCGTTCTTCACGGTAGCACTTGGGGGCCCAACCTTCGACGTCGTGTGCCAACGCATTGCCCTCCAAGCCCTCATGGAGCAGAGGATGATCTACGATGATCGTCTTCAGAACACGTCTTTCCGGCTCATGCCGAAGCGCACTCCCAGTGCCCACCGCAGCATCTACATCGGAGTCCACTCCGATCATGATCCGGTCATGGCCCGGCAGACACGTCTTCTTCATGCCATGGATGATCTCCATACCAAGGCAGTACTCGATGACGAGGAGCACCACGAGGCAGTTGAGTTCCTTCGTTAGGAGACGAAGAACCTGATACGGCAAAATGACGAGCTGCAGCGTAAGATAATATAGCTGTAGAAGGACATAGCAGAGATGGTTCCCCTCGTCCCGAGGAGGAAGAAGCCCATCCGCGAGCCCACCCCTCGCCCCAAGAGGATCCCGCCACACCCCACGGCCGCCGGACCGTCCAGCTCCAGCGCTCTAGCCTCGTGCCCCGCCATCGTCTTCAACCCTATCATCGAGAATTTTCTCGAGCCCACCGTCCCTCAGGACCCTCGTGGTTCTGAGAGCACGGAGACCGCCCCGGATGATGAGTAGGTGGTAGCTTTCATTGATTTTAATAATTTTGTGATTGTGGTACCACCTGCAACAGTTTGTGTCGTAGGTGGATTAAAATAAAAACATTGATGTAATGAACATTTTATACCACTTATATATATATATATGAGCCCCTCTAGGCTGTTTTGGCTAAATATTCGTTTCAAAACCTTTCTCTTATGACTAAAAATCTTGTATGTTCAGAAGATGGCCGATAATCAGAACACCGGGTCCAACAATGGAGAATTGGCAAGCAACGGTCTACCCAGAAGTGTTGTACCCAACTGGGGTGCAATGGGCCAACGTCAGACTGGGCCACCATCCGCCAAACATCCCACCTTGGCAGAGATGATGGCAAATTAGAACCAGCTGATAACTGCTCTTCTCACCCAGACGCAGCACCAACAAGCGTAGTTGGACCGACCGCAACAACAGAACATGGAGCCCATCCCACGTGCACCAGCCCCCGCACCCGCGCCTCAACTCTCCGAGTTTTTGCGCGTGCGAACCCCTATTTTCTCCAGCACGACAAACCCCATGGAGGCCGGAGATTGGCTTCAGACCATCGGGAAGAAGTTGGATCTCCTCCCCTGCACCGACTGGGAGAGAGTGGCGTTCGCCACTCACTAACTCCAGGGTCCCACCGCAGAATGGTGGGACAACTACCGTGAGTCCCAACCAGAGGACCACGTGGTGACTTGGGCGGAGTTCACCATCGCCTTTCGTGCCGCCAACGTCCCCGCTGGAGTCATCGCGGTTAAACAGCAGGAGTTCCGCGACCTGCAACAAGGAAGTCGGACTGTGATGGAGTACCTCCATGAATTCATCCGTATGGCCCGCTACGTGCCGGAAGAGGTGCGAACCGACGCCCTCTGCCAGGCTAAGTTCCTCCAGGGACTTAAATATGAGCTATCCATTCATCTCGTCGCCACCGACTACGCCGACTTTCAACGGTTGGTGAATAAAGCGCTCATCCAAGAGAATGAGCAAAATAAGTTGGACCTCAAGAAGAGGAAGATGATTGCGTTCAAGCATCATCAGGCGAACCCTCAGAGGCCCCGCTTTGTTCCTCCACCACCGGCGCCCGCCTACCATCCTTGGCCCACCTACAGGACACCACACGCCGCTAGTGGATCCAACGCCGGGCATCCCCGCCCCGCTCCACCAGCTCTGTCCGCTCAGCCGATGCCCGCCGCCAAGGCCCCGATCATGAGGCACAAGTGTCCTCACCCCAAGCAGCCACAAGGTGTGACACCCAACCCCCGCGAAGCGCTAACAGATTGATCTACTGACACGACTATTTTTTGCTCAATTTCTAAAGAAGATAAACGAGGCGATACTGGTGTCACCTGGCTCCGAGCGAGGTCGAGGACATTGACGTCACACATGATGAACCCTATGTGTGTCTTGACGTAGCTCCCAAGCATGAGGTCTTGGAGTGCCTTCATACTTGCGTCAATCTCTGTTCAGTCTTCTACGGGAATATCTTCAAGGGTAGGCATCATGATGTTGCGGTTGTCGATATATGCGCCCCCCACTGGATCCATCGGTGATGTAGACGTAGAAGTCGTTGTAGTCGTACCGACGGCCGATGTAGATATACCCATCATGTTGGCGTAGCCTTCCCCAGTGGAGTCTCCAAAAAGTGTGTTGACACGAAAACGTGCCCCCGCACTTGGGTCAGTTCGACGATCCAAAAGTGTGCGGATACTTAGGGACAAGCCTAAGCATAACACAAAATTGACGTCGTGTTCTGTAGCGCCCCGATTTAACAAATCGAGACATTATTGAATTTCATAAGAAAAACAATAATACAAGAGGTTCATCATGCGACAATCGTACATACGACAGTGTTCATGGTACGCAGACCATATTTATTACATCATTGTTTTTAATAAAAACAGTAAAGTAGAATAAGTAGAAAACGGCATGACGAACATCTTCTTCAGGATTTTTCTCCCCGACTGGGTCGCTACTCCAGACCGTCTTCGTAGTAAACATCCTCTGTGGGGTCCAACGGGTATGAGTACAAAAAGTACTCAACAAGCCACCGCAAATGCAAATAATAATGCAGGATAATAAACAAGGAAGGATAATGGCTAAC
This sequence comes from Zizania palustris, assembly GCA_019279435.1. Classification (NCBI taxonomy): domain Eukaryota; kingdom Viridiplantae; phylum Streptophyta; class Magnoliopsida; order Poales; family Poaceae; genus Zizania; species Zizania palustris. Next base: position 6,812,295 of record JAAALK010000084.1, on the reverse strand, counting down.
ATTGCAGAATAATGCAGTTGCAGTTATGGCATTTAGTGTAATCATATTTTAATCATGCGGAAAGTAAACATGAGCATCATCAACATCGACTAACTCGAGGGGTACGGTCAGCCCCACCTCGCTCAACGGTCCTTACATGTCAATCCATCATGCACATACATATTCAAGGTAAACTAACTGGGGGATGTCACGCAACCCGCCCTTGACCGTGGGCTCGGCTTTTCGAAAAGATTTAAGACTCTGATCAGAGATGTACTACTGTACCCACAAGGCACGCACTCATCCCAACGAGATGACCCATTTCACGGGAACTCGTGCCAAAACTTCAATATGAGATGTTCCAAGCGATAACCACCCGCTCTAGGTTTCACCGGCGCGCCGGGCCGCATCCCGGCTAACGTCGCACCCCCTTTTGCGCCACATTGGTACAAGTCACCCGTAGGTGCAACTTGACCCATCTCCAAGTGGTGGCCTCGGTTTGGAACAGCCCATACCTTAGTTAGGACTTACCCACTAGACTTGTGGTTAGTACGTAAGTGTATTGCAACGGATCCCTCAGACCGGTCCTTATAGTGCCCCGGGTGCTACCGACCAATGCCCTAGCTTGCACCCGGAACCCACCATGCATACACTCACAACCATGACTCATCACCAACAGAATTTCCAAGGATAAGAAGTAACGGGGATCATATAATAGAACCATTTTTGCTACGACTCATTTTTATCCTATAGCGGCCGTGTCAATACATTGGACACTAGCTAATATCATTGATCATGTGGTGACAAGGAGGTTAGGCGAGATAGCATGGCTTGGGTTGCACATCAAGGTTGGGGGATCCTAAATAAATATAATGTAAGGGTTCGTTTGACTAATGCATATATAACCTATGTGTTTTAGCGATAGTCAATTCAAACATGGGTTCAATATGTTCAAAAGAATTGTTTGGTGACTTGCCTTGTTCAGCGAATGGGGAGGGAGGAACTTCCGGGAAGTACTCCGGCTCCTCGGCGACGTCGTAGTCTTTTTAATATAATAAAGCAAAATAAAAAGAGCACATTCAATCAAACAATATAACATTACATTAATAGCACATAAGTTACTGTTGGTTTGATTAAAAGTAAAATAATTTCCATTGTTAAGGTTCTGAAAGTTATCTCATAAATAACTTAAAAGGGATTAAAATGAAGGGTTGTCCTTTTTTAGAAAACAAATGTGAATAGTCTCATATTAAGTTCCCTAATAAGTTTTGAAATGAAAAGTTCATGGCAATTTAGTGTTTTGCAGTATATGAATAGAAAGGAATAAATATGAATTTTTCTGAAGTTCAAACATTTGAATTCATATTTTAATCCTAAAGGCATTTAAGTACTTATTTGAATAAACATGAAAATGTCAAAGTAAACCTACTGTTTTTATTGCATAAACATGTAGAGAATAATTTTATGAATTTTCTGAAATTGGAATGGTAATTTTTGGAGTTCAAATGCATTAGATATGAATTTTACTAGTTTAAAAGTATTTCTGAAATTCATTTTCAATTTTTAAACTCCTCGGGTCCACGGTGAGCCAGGCCCACGGTGAACCCGCGCACTGTGCGCGTACGCCGGGTCGATCTGGACCGTCGGATCCAGATCCGATGCGCGAGGGCGAGGCGGGGCGCGTAAGTCACGATGGACGGTCAGGATTAAAACGTGCGAAGGGGTACCACTTGGACGCACGAGATCGCACGCCGGTTTTAAATGAAAACGAACGCGTGAGATCAAAACGTAACACTTTGACCAGATCCGACGGTGCGGATTAGATCGCGTACGTGGGCTCACGCGCGTCGTCTGATCGCGATCGCACGGTCGGGATCAGATCCGACACGGCACGGGTACTCGACCCGTGCCGGTCGTCTTCTCCGACGACGGCGAGCGGGCCAGCGGCCACGGCGAGCGACGGCGGCCCAAGATAAGCCTAAAAATGGAAAGAGGGCACTACGGCGGTCACGATGGTACCTTAGGCGAGGTGAGGGGTCGACGGAGCACGGTCGGCGGCGAGGGTAGACGGCGGAGTGGTTCGGGCTCCTCGTCGGCGATGGTGTTCCGACGATCTCCTTGGCCAACGGAGGCGTGGCCGAGGTAGGGGTCGTCCTCGCGGTCACGTTGGTGGCGGGGGCACGGGCGGAGGTGGTCTGAGGCGACGGCGAACGGTGGCCGGAGACGGAACCGAAGGAGTGCGCTAAAAAGTGAACTGCGGGCGCTCTGTTTGGTCCAGGGTTGCGAGGGCGTGGGGGTCGAACGCGGCGGAGGCAGGGGGGTTTAAATAAGGCGTCGGAGGGGGCTCGCATGCAAGGAAAGCTGGGGGAGGGCTTTAAGTCGCCGGCGAGGGCTCGGCCATGCACGGAGCTGCGTTCCCGGGGGCTTAAACGCGTGCCTTTATGGGTTTAAATGGTCGGTGGGCCTCGGGGAGTTAATGGCCGGCGTCGGTTTAACGGGAGGGGGAGCCGGCGAGCGGATCCGAGGCGAAGTTTTCGCTGGCGGGATTAGGGGGGGGGGCCTGGCGCGAGGTTGATGACGAAGCTGACAGGCGGGGGCCACTGGTCGGCGGGCGCGAGCGAGTGAGGGTGGCGACTGACGGGTGGGGCCGCGGTGTCGGGTTCGCGCGCGAGGGGAGGAATTTGGCGCCGACAGGTGGGGTCGGGCGAGGGTGCAGAGAGGAGGTCACTGACGGGCGGGGTCCACTAGTCAGAAGGCACGCGCGCGGGTGGGATTGGGCTGGGCCGGTCGGGAGAGAGAGAGGGGAGGGGGGAGCCCATTACTGTTTTAAAACATTTCTGAATAAAAATAATTCCAGAAAATAGATTAAAATCTTAGGGATACTTCCAAGGTTGGTAAAAATTTATAAAAATTCTCAAAAATATATCTTGGTCTTAGGATCATATACAAAAAGTTTCACTTCCTGGTTTGGCCATCTACTCTATGCTGTAGTTCAATTTGGTATAAAGAGGTATTTAAAAGTATTTTCAGAAATAAATAATTCCAAGAAATTGAATTTAATAATATTTTTATTGTTTTGAAAATTTGGGGTGTTACAAACCTATCCCCCTTACAAGAATCTCGTCCTCGAGATTGGAACGCTACTCGAATAACTCGGGGTATTGGGCTTTTAGTTCGTCTTCCTTTTCCCAAGTGGCTTCCTCGGCGGGATGGTTGTTCCATTGGACTTTGCAGAAGCGAACAACGCGACTTCTGGTTACTCTTTCCTTGGTTTCCAGGATTTTGACGGGTTTCTCTATGTAGGTCAAGTCTTCTTGGACATTAAGCTGTTGAAGGTCGGCTTGCTCGGTGGGTACACGGAGGCACTTCTTCAGCTGAGAGACATGGAACACATCATGAACGCCTGCCAAGGATGGGGGCAGTTCGAGTTAATATGCCACTTCTCCCTGTCGTCGGAGGATCTGGAAAGGTCCGACGTAGCGGGGTGCTAGTTTGCCTTTCATGTTGAACCTCTGAGTGCCACGGAGGGGAGTGACTCGGAGATAGACATAATCGCCCTCCTCAAAGGCCAGGTCTCTTCGACGGTTGTCAGCATAGCTCTTTTGCTTGGATTGGGCTGCCTTCAATCGGTCTCTTATGATCTTAACCTTCTCTTCAACTTCTCTTAATAAATCAGTCCCAAACAGTTGTGACTCTCCAGTCTGGTCCCAGAGCAACGGCGTTCTGCACTTACGTCCATAGAGTGCTTCGAACAGGGACATTTGCAGGCTGGCTTGATAGCTGTTGTTGTAGGAGAACTCTGCATATGGTAAGTTCTTGTCCCACATTCCACCAAAGTCTAGAGCACAAGCTCTAAGCATATCTTCCAATATCTGGTTGACCCTTTCGGTTTGACCGTCGGTCTGTGGATGATAGGCGGTGCTAAAGTTCAGCCGGGTGCCGAGTTCCTCTTGAAGGTTCTTCCAAAACTTGGAGGTAAACTGACTCCCACGGTCAGATACAATCTTCTTAGGAACTCCGTGAAGGCATACGATCCGGGTCATATACAACTCAGCCAACTTGGCGACGGTGTACGTTGTCTTGACCGGGACGAAGTGAGCTACCTTGGTGAGTCGGTCGACGATCACCCAGATAGAATCATGACCAGCTTGGGTCCTGGGCAGTCCCGTGATGAAGTCCATTCCTATCTCTTCCCACTTCCATTCAGGGACCTTGAGAGGTTGAAGAAGTCCGGCATGTCTCTGATGCTCTGCCTTGACTCGCCGGCATGTGTCGCACTTGGCCACGTACTCGGCTATTTCTCTCTTCATGCTGACCCACCAATATTTTTCCTTTAGGTCTTGATACATCTTTGTACTCCCGGGATGGATGGAGTATAATGTATCATGGGCTTCTTGAAGGATGAGGGTCTTCAACTCAGGTAGGTTGGGTACGCATACTCGGTTTCCGAACCAGATGGTACCATGCTCGTCTTCGGAAAATCCGGGGGCTTTACCCTTCCTCATGTTCTGCTGGATCTCCAGGATGTCCGGATCTTCCTTCTGCTTCTCTCGGATCTGGTCTATTAAGACAGGCCGAGATTCCATGGCAGCGAGGTACGCTCGGGTGGTGATCCCTAGGTTTAGCCTTTCCATCTCCTTGTAAAGTAAAGGAGCTTGGTCTTGAATCATGATGGCATTGCAGTACCCTTTTCGACTAAGGGCGTCTGCCACCACATTCGCTTTGCCCGGATGATAATGGATGCCCAAGTCGTAATCCTTGATCAGTTCCAACCATCTCCTTTGCCTGAGATTCAGATCTGGTTGGGTGAATATGTACTTGAGGCTCTTGTGGTCGGTGAAGACCTCACACCGGTTTCCCACAAGGTAATGTCTCCATATCTTCAAGGCATGAACCACGGCTGCTAGTTCCAGGTCATGGGTTGGGTAGTTCAGCTCGTGCGGTCTCAGTTGCCGGGAGGCGTAGGATATCACTTTCCCTTCTTGCATTAAGACGCATCCCAATCCTTGACGAGAGGCATCACAGTAGACGTGGAAGTCTTTCCGGATGTCTGGCAGAGTCAGAATAGGAGCTGATACTAGCTTCTTCTTGAGGGTCTGGAAGCTTTCTTCACAGTCGGGGGTCCATTCAAACTTCACTTCCTTCTGCAGAAGTCTAGTCATAGGCTTGGCGATCTTGGAAAAATTCTCGATGAACCGGCGGTAGTATCCGGCCAATCCGAGAAAACTCCGGATCTCGGTCACCGTCGTGGGCTGCAGCCAGTTGGTTACCGCTTCAACGGTGGTTGGGTCCACTGCTATTCCTCCGGCAGATATAACATGGCCGAGGAACTTCACCTAAGACGACCAAAATTCGCATTTGCTGTATTTGGCGTACAGTTGCTGCTCCCTCAACTTTCCGAGGGTCAGACGGAGGTGTGCCTCGTGTTCTTCCTTGGTCTTGGAGTATATGAGGATATCGTCGATGAATACCACGATGAACTTGTCCAAGAACTCCATGAATACATTGTTCATCATGTTCATGAAAAAGGCCGGGGCATTCGTGAGTCCGAACGACATCACGGTATACTCGTAGAGTCCATAGCGGGAGGTGAAGGCAGTCTTGGGTATGTCTTCTTCCCTAATCCTCAATTGGTGATAACCTGACCTGAGGTCAATCTTGGAAAACACCGAGGATCCTTTCAGCTGATCGAACAGGTCGTCGATCCGAGGCAATGGGTACTTGTTCTTGATGGTTACGTCGTTCAAGGCTCTATAGTCCACGCACATCCTCTTGGTCTTGTCCTTCTTCATGGCAAATATAACCGGTGCACCCCAGGGTGAGGTACTCGGTCGGATGTAACCTTTCTGCTCTAGGTCTTCGATGTTGCTCTTGACTTCAGCTAGTTCATTGGCGGCCATTCGGTACGGGCGCTTGGAGATTGGAGTGGTCCCGGGGACAAGTTCGATTCTGAATTCAATGTCCCGCTTGGGAGGCATTCGGGGTAGATCTTTAGGGAAGACATCCGCAAACTCCCTGACTATAGGCACCTCTTCAAGAGCTATCGAGCGAAGGGATGCTCCGAGTGGTTTGCGACTGGTCATCCGAAAGGTGACGGTTACGCCTTCAGGATGGGTCACCATGACGGACTTGTTGGCACAGTCGATCACTCCCTTGTGCTTCATCAACCAATCCATCCCTAGTATAAGGTCGAGTCCGGTGCATTGGATGAGGACAGGCTCGGCCCGAAACAGTACTCCTTGGATGTCAATTTGAACCTTAGGGCTGTATAAGCGGGCTGAGGTCCTATTGCCGGGGGTGGCAATCACCATGGGAATGGATAGAGGGAGCACGTCCAGTTTGTTTGTTTTCACAAAATTTTCCGAGATGAAGGTGTGGGTTGCTCCAGAGTCAAATAATATGACGGCCGGTACGGAATTCACAGTAAACGTACCGAGCACGACTTCAGGAGCCTCCTGAGCTTCCTCCGCGCTGATGTGGTTGACGCGGGCACGAACCGCCTGGTTGGGTGCCGCGCCCTGAGCTGGCTTGGGGTGAGGACACTGGTGTGCATAGTGCCCTTCCTTGCGGCAGTTGAAGCAGACGACCGGCCTTCCTTGGCGATCCCTCAAGATCGGGGCCTTGGCGGCTGGTGTCGGCTGAGCGGCCGGAGCTGGTGGAGCGGGGCGAGGATGCCCGGCGTTGGATCCACCGGCGGCGTGAGGTGGCCTGTAGGCGGGCCGAGGATGGTAGGCGGGCGCTGGTGGCGGAGGGACGAAGCGGGGCCTCTGAGAGTTCGCCTGCTGATGCTTGAAGGCGATCATCTTCCTCTTCTTGAGGTCCAGCTTGTTCTGCTCAGTCTCTTGGATGAGCGCTTTGTTGACCAGCCGTTGGAAGTCGGCGAAGTCGGCGGCGACGAGCTGGATGGACAGCTCATCCTTAAGTCCCCTGAGGAACTTGGCTTGGCGGAGGGCGTCGGTACGCACTTCCTCCGGCGCGTAGCGGGCGAGGCGGTTGAACTCATGGAGGTACTCCATGACGGTCCTGTTGCCTTGCTGCAGGTCACGGAACTCCTGTTGTTTTACCGCGATGACACCGGCGGGGACGTGGGCGGCGCGAAAAGTGATGGTGAACTCCGCCCAAGTCACCACGTGGCCCTCTGGCTGGGACTCACGGTAGTTGTCCCACCATTCCGCGGCGGGACCCTGAAGCTGGTGAGTGGCGAAGGCCACTCGCTCCCGGTCGGTGCAGGGGAGGAGGTAGAGCTTCTTTCCGATGGTGCGAAGCCAATCTCCGGCCTCCATCGGGTTGGTGGTGCTCGAGAAGATGGGCGGACTCACGCGCAAAAACTCGGAGAGTTGCGGAGCGGGCGCGGGTGCTGGTGCACGAGGGGCGGGCTCCCCGTTCTGCAGACGGTCCAACTGAGCCTGTTGGTTCTGCATTTGGGTGAGGAGGGCGGTGATCAGTTGGTTCTGATTCGCCATCATCTCCGCCAAGGTGGGGTGGTTGGCGGAAGGCGACCCAGACTGACGTGGGCCCGTTGCACCCCAGTTGGGTACAACACCCTCGGGCGCATCACGACTTCCTCCTGCTCCGTTGTTGGAACCGGTGTTCTGGTGATCGGCCATCTTCTGAATATACAAAGTGATAAAGCAAAAGATGACTGTTGGCGTAAAAGATTACGCTAACAGGTTTCTGTAGAAAAGAAACTAACAAACGAAGTGTTTGTGAAGCAAACTGTTCTAAGCCTCCGAAAGGATAATAGCTTAGAATAGTTCGAAAGTGTGTATTGAATCACTTGTATTCGGTCCCTATTACAGGGTGAAATGGGGGGTATTTATAGGCCTAAACATTAAGGAAAAGACCTATTTACCCCTCTATTACAACCGACATTAAGGAAACTATTCGGTTCCCTTAATAGGGCTAAAATGGTAAAAGACTAATCTAATAGGATAGAAGATAAGTCTTCCATCTTAGCTGGCAGAAAAGATCCTAAAGGGCTTTGGTTCGAAGACATACTTCGAACCAGTGCCTGTCTCGGGCTTCGAACGAGGTTCTGGGCATCTTCGAAGATGGTCTTCGGACAATCTTCGAACTGGTTGACTGTCTTTATGCTGCTTCGGCAATAACCCCGAAGATGAGATATTTTCCCCCAACAGTAGCCCCTCGAATACGCTTCTCCGTTCGACCTGTAACGTTAGGAGAGCAGTATACGCAAGAAAAGTAATTATGCGTAGGGGTTAACAGATTTATATCATCTCCGAACTATGTGGAGATATATGCTTCGAATTGGTATTCGAAGGAGTTACATTCGAAGTAACTTAGAAGTATCTTTAGAAAGACTGAAGACTTTCCAGACTTAGAAAAAATAGCCGTTAACCTGTTTCTTCTAACAGAAGTTAAACGATCCGTTATTTTCGGAGGAAAATAACGGGCGAGAATGCGAAAGGGCAGAACCCAAACGGTAACAAACGGAACATTTAGGCTATAAATAAAGGGCCTAAAACTTACCCGATTACCTTTTCACCGCTCTCTCGTAGTCAAAAGCTTTTGAGCCCCTTGAGTTCTTGAGCCCTAGCCTTTGAGTTCTTGAGCCCTAGCTTCCATTTCTTCAGAACAAACCAGCGATCGTAATGGTGAAGACCAAGGGGTCCGCTCCTCCTTCGGCCTTGGCTCGGCAACAAGCGGCCGCAGCGGCAGCAGCGGCAGCATTGGCGGCGACACCCTCGATGCAGGCGACAACATCCATGGCGGCAGGGGGGAGAAATCCCCAGATCCCCCAATGACCAAGGTCTGTGCCCACCGTCGACTAAATACTTGGATCAGTCTTTTGAGTTAGGGCCTTCTACCTGCAAGAGAGAGTCTTTGGCAATCACAAGCAGGGGGAAAGATTAGTAATGGAGTTATGATTCGGAAGCCGGGTAAAGAATCGATTCCATCACCAAGACCCGGAGAGGTTGTAGTATTCGAAGCTTTTTTCGAAGCAGGCTTGGGCCTCCCTGCTGTGGATTTCTTGGCCGAAGTACTTGACCTGTTTCATGTAACCCTCCCCCAACTATCTCCGAATGCAGTAGCTAGATTAGCTATCTTCGAGTGGGCGCTGAGAGCCGAAGGTTGTGAGGGGAGAGCAGAAATCTTCGCTGCACTTCATAGAGCGACTTGTCAGCCGAAGACCTCACAGGCTCCGGAGGTGAGAAAGTGGTGGTTGCCTTCGGAAGCATTAATTTTAGGCTTCGTGATGAATATGCTCTGCAATTCCCTGCTAAGGCCATCAATGCTAGATGGTACAACCGATTGGATCCTGAGGTGGTTTTATGCCGAAGTCGGAGCGAGCAGTCCTCTGGCTGGGCCCCTCAAAGAAATCCAATTCCGAAAGGAAGCCTTAGTGCAACCTGACGAAGGCCAGCTCGAAGCCCGTCTGAACCTGCTTGAAAAAAAGTTAGCCGAAGGCTCAGTAGGCGAGA